>JAXQQM020086040.1:0-29770 GCA_034641835.2 Pinus albicaulis
TTTCTTTGCAGATCTCCACCGCTGGTTTCCTTCATCCGATGGCTACGCTCCTCCCCCGCCATCCGAAGCAGTTTTAACCTATTCCCGCAGGATTTCTTAACTGTTGTTGTGTTTTGCAGGTGTTTTAATGGTTTTCCATTATAGAATGAAGGAAATCCAAGGGATGGGAAAGATGTTTCCTGTGCCTTCTGGCTATCTTAAAGAGGCCATTCACGGGGATCTATTCCACGTCTCGTCAGTACTCTATGAGTATTGATGCCGTAAAGCCCAGTGCGGGTCTGCACAACGACAAGACACTGTTTTTCATCAAACACAGTTAAAGAGTATCAGTTTTGAGAATAAAGCACAGCAGATGAAGATTGAAGACAGTTTTTATGGGGATTACGGCTAAGACAGTTATCAAAAGCCTAATCCCCAAACTAAAACACAGTTTAAATGAAAGAACCTAAAGTGTTTTATCAGACAAAAAGCCTCCACCGCCACATCTGAGGCGAATTGATTCCTCAGCTACCACCGAGCCACCTGGTGCCTCAAACCATTCAACCAAAGGCTGAGTTATTGAAGAAAATTAGATATCCGCCTCCAGCATAGCCAGGGAGTTACTTATGCAAGGAAACCAATGAATAAATATCTGCAGAGTTACTCCAAAACGCAGCATATGAGCCTCAAAGTCAAATGAAACTCACTTCGAGTTTTAAATCATAAATGTAAAAGTTAATGTAGCACTTCCACCTGTAATTTCTCCAATCGATGCCTCTCAAAGGGCCGAGAAGTCTTCACTCTGCATTAACTGTCTTTGAGATATTTTGTTAAAATCTCACCTCCTCATCTTCCTATAAATACTTCTACAGAAGAGGGAAAAAGGGTTGGTTGTAGAACTTTGAAATACACTTGAGCTTGAGACTTCTATTTGTACATAGTATTCACTGGCCCTTGAAGCTCTGTTTGTGCTAGAGTAGTTAGGTTGAATAGTGAAGATGATTGCTGAACTAAAACATTGGACTTGAAGTTTGTAGCTGGTTTGACATCAATATAAAAGCTGTTTCATGGGATCCTGATCTATATTGACGGTGATGTTATTCTCATTTGAAACTTGTTGTTTTATTTCTGTTTTCATATTGTTTCATTTTCCACTGTAAAGAACAGTTTAAACAGGGTTAGGACCTGCTGTATATCAGTAACCTTCTCTGGCTGAGAAATCTTTATTCGAATGTTTTTCTTCCAATCTGTGTTATTTAGGAATGACTTAATTCAGTTTTAGGTATGAGAATGCTGGTGTTCCCTCATTTTATCGTCCTAGCTGAATATTATTTCTGAATGTTACTTTCAGTAAGTATTATGTGATGATGAACTGAAGGAAGATATGGTTAGCCCTGGTCCCAGACTTGTCTGCATAACTAACAGATTGTTTCCCTTGGAATGTGTTAAAAGCTGGCTAGTTTAGAAGCACTTGCTAGATCTTTGGCCATTCTGTGTTATCTTTGTGTCTCCCCTTGTTTTGTCTGTTTTCTATTGGAAGTGTGTCAAAGGCTGGTTAGTTTAAAAGCACTTACCAGATCCTAGTCCGTTTCGTGTCCTCCTTAAGTGTTTGCCAAAGGCTGACTGGTTTAAAAGTACTTATCAGATCCTAGGCTGCTCTTCGTTCTGCATCTGTTTAATTCCCCTTCTTAGTGTATCACTCCATTCCATAAATAAAAATTTAAAGAAATCCTTAGACATAGATGACTGGCCCCTTGGATCACACTTGATGTTGTTGTTCAATTAAAGCCCAGATATGACTCCATAGCCCAATGGACTAAAAACCAGCGTTATATCTATCTGTCTGCCAAATCTGTTCTATTTACTTGCAACTTCTCACTTTTGAAACTTTTTGCATTTAGGATTTTCCCCTCAAGTAACATTTCATGCTCAACCATCCAAAACAAAACAAAACCCGTGGCCTTCATAACTAGCCCAATATCATTACCCTAAACTTCAAAGACAATATCCATCTTTGTACATATTATAGAGATCCCTCTCCGGATTCAGGAGGGCTAGATCCTAGAATCCCAAAGTTGGTTGAAATGATGTTAACTTTGTGATTGGACTCTCCCAATCTTGCAAATAAATTACAAAGACCTAACATTTCTGGCGACTCCACTGGGGACTCCTTACCCAGAATCTTCATAACATATTGTGAGTCAAAAGCAGCCTTTTCAAGCACTATCAAGAAATGGTAATTAAGATGAAGCTCAATTCAATCGGTGACAAACTAGGTCAACCCTAGGATTCTTTTAAGTTTTTTATCTAACCTTGGAAACTCAGCTGGCTAAGCCATAAGAGTAGAATGCCTTTGTCTCGCGACCTTAGCTAAGTTTTGAAACAAAGTTAGCATATTCTTAACAACCATAAAACTGAAAAATGACTTAGAAAAACCTAAAAATATTTCAGATTGGAATTAAATAAACATGGTGGTGGACCATACGACCTTTTACCTCTGAAAGGAGCTAAACATTTCCACTTGGCGACTCCACAATCCTAGCAGACCTTAAGACTCCTCTGGGAAGAACCATTATCATTATAAAATCATTCAAACTCGGTTAGAGGACTGTGGGATTTAAAAATTGTAAAAACAGATTGGTTAACCTCTCCAAGATTGTCATATCTGGTTGAACTTTTCTTGTTTTAGGTCTAAACAACACAACATAGTGGCTTCTAAAAAGATTCACACTAGAGCCCACCCAGACCCTAACCCACCTGAGATAGTTGATAATCCAGAAAGTATCCTTTGGAAGTCTCCTAAGGTTAAATTATTAATTGTTTTCAGATCACCCTTGAGAGCTAAATCAGTCCCTGAAAATCTTTCAGCTCTGCAACAATCACAAACTGACTTAGTGAACCCATTTAGGACTAGGTCATTTGATGATATAATCCAGTTAGACTCTGAATCTTCACTTTCATCTCCTGAAACAAGTGAACATCCTGGTAGCAGGGAAACAACACCTCCCGATTCACATTTCCTTCACAATTTAGGTATCTCCCATCCAAGATCATCTCAACAGTCTACTCCTGGTCCATCCACTTCTCCTCACCTTACATCCACTGTTCAAACCACTTCACCTCAGCCCACTTTCCCTTCTGTAAATCCACCTCCACCTCCTGCCATGGCAACATGGTATGCTCCCTTAGCCCTTACTATACCACTAGTCAATCTTCCACCGGACTATCAGTCCAAAATTCCATTATATGATGCTAATAATGCTACAACTGCATCACAACATGTGGATAAGATGAATGACTATTTTGATCGAAATGAAATTGATGATGATTCTATCAAGCTCAGACTGTTTGCTCAGAGCTTAGGGGGAGAAGTAAGGAAATGGTTTAAAGGTTTAGCCCCCCGTAGTATAAATGACCTCCAAGGCTTCCATCAGACATTCTTAAATAAGTGGGAAGTGAGAAAGAATCCTCTCCAAGTCCTTGCCGACTATAACAATCTCCATAGGAACCCTGGGGAAAGTGTACAATCTTATTGTACCAGATTTAACAGCGTCTATAATGCACTTTCCCCTAAACTAAAACCTCCTCAGGGCTCAGCTTTAAACAAATTTCCTGAAGGGTTTGATCCAGACATGACATATTCACTTAGAGAAAGAGTTTTTGCACCCCTTGAAGACATGCAAAGGGGTGCTCTTTCTGTGGAAGTAAACTTGATGGAGAAAAGAGCAAGAATGAAGAGCGAGAAGAGAGTATCTTTTAGAGAGGAATCAACCCCTTCCACTTCAAGCTCAAAGATAGAGAGAATGATGGAAGAAATGATGAAAGAGATGAGCATAATTAAGAGAGCACAAGAAAATCAAAATCAAACTGCTCCTCAAAATAGGAACCAAAATCAGAATGTTAGAAGGAACCAACCTCCAAACAGACCCAGGGATGATGATCAACAGATCACCCCTCCCTTTCATCAAAAATATGTAAGTGAGGTTGAAGAAACATAAGACATAGCAGAGGGAGAGGATATCAACATGTTTGGGGAAGAGGATGATGACTTTGAGGTTCATTATGATAATAAACAAGGTCTTTACACACCTTACGACGACAAAAGAGATGATAATGAAAATTATTATCAGGACATGGAAAATGTTGTCATAGAACCTCAAAGAGAATATGACCTTAGAAGCAAGACCAGTCAACAAGCCCCCAACACCAAAACCTCTGACAAATCCTCTCAAAGCAGCACCGCAACTAAACCCAAAACAACCAAACAAAAAGACAAAATAGTGGCTGTTAATTCTTATAAGGATAAGGAGAAAAACACTCAAAATTCTGAAAAACAGAGTGAAGACATCAGCAGTACTAACACTTCAGCTAGTACTCCTTCTACAACAGTTGTGTCAAGTAAAACAAATCAGCAAGCTGTAATTGTTGATAGAGTGATAGCTAATAAGGTTGAAACAAGTGCTTCAAAGAGTCAAACCCCTTTCAGCCTTGAACAGGAAATCTTAAAGATCAAGATCTCTGTTCCATTAACTGAGTTAGCTGCCCAACATGTATATAGGAACCAAATTTTGAAGGTTTTAAATATAGAGGAAAATGGAGATACATTTAATCTTAGTGACGACCTACCAGAGTTGATTTTTGGCCCTAAGATTGAAGGGAGGTTTCAAGAAGGACCAGTTCCTCCCTTTTATGTGAGTTTGAACATCCATGACAAAATTCTACACAACGCTATGCATGATTCCGGGGCTTCTCATAATTTAATGCCTAAAGTTGTGATGGAGAGCCTTGGTTTAGAAATCACCAGACCCTACAAAGACCTATACTCCTTTGACTCAAATAGAGTAAAATGTCTAGGATTGATCAAAGACCTCTGTGTTAACCTAGCCCAGATTCCGGCCAAATGTTTACTCATGGACATTGTTGTGGCTGATGTCCCCCCAAAGTATGGAATGCTATTATCAAGATCCTGGGGAGCTAAGTTACAGGGGACTATGCAGATGGACATGACATATGCGACCATCCCGCTTTTCAATCAGACCAGAAGACTTTACAGGGAGTCTCATATGCAATACACGGTTACAAGTCAAGATAGACCACGAAACTCTCCTATATATTCTGTCAATACAGGCCTTGATTATTTTATCATGTTTAACAATGAAACTCCTAGTGAACAAGTCACTTTAACAGAATTAAAGGCTGACAGGGAAGAAGAGTATAATAACGCGGAAGTGTCCAAATAGTTTGCCACATGTGAAAACATTAGTAAACAAAGCATAGGTCTTGATTTACCGGTTATGAGTCCATTGTTTTTAGGACTTAACAACCCAGAAAATACCCCTAACGTTTCTGGCATCATCCCTCAATCTATTGAAGAATTTGAGGAGTCAAAACAAATTCAATTGGGTGCTGCTAATCATGAACAGTCAGAAGGCACCATAGTTAAAAGGGACAATCGCCAAACAGACAAAACCGAAGACAGTCCTTTATGGAGTATGTATTTTGATGGGTCATGCACTAGAAATAATGCTGGTGCAGGGGTTTGGATCATTAACACTGAAAACAACCACACATAATGCATCTCATGCAAATTAAACTTTCAGTGTTCCAACAACATAGCAGAATATGAATCCCTTCTCTTAGGCTTGCATCTCTTGAAGAAATTAGGAGCCAGAAGAATTAATGTGTATGGGGATTCTGAGTTAATCATTAGGCAAGTCAATGGGGAGTATAATGCGAATCATCCTAGACTTAGAGCCTATCGGAATGATGTCATGGATCTTTTGACAACATTTGAGGAGTCAAACCTGAGTTTCATCCCAAGGAAAAAGAACATTATGGCCCAAAATTTAGCCTTTGCGGCCAGAACATGTTTAACGCCATATGAGACTGGAGACAACACAACTCCGATAAAATTTAGATCGGCAGTGCCTGATAACGAAAAATATTGGCAAGTGTTTGACAATGACAAACAAATAGAAGACTTCATGCAATTCAAAAATGAGTTCGAACTGCACAGTTCAGATTCAGATTATGATACAGACTGCAGTGAAGAAAAATTTCTTGGTGAAGAAGAATCGTCTCCTCAACCTGCCAATATTAACCTATTGTCTAGCAAACTTAGGAACAAAACAGAATTAAGTGCAGAGTTAGAAACAGAAGAATTACAAACTCTGCATTCTAAAGATGAAAATTTGCCGAGTGGTCTAACGCCTTTAGAGGAGTTGTTCGATTTTAACGATGTGGCCAATAAACCAAAACTGGAACCTGTAGAAACTGAAGTAGAGGAGTGCAATATAGGCAGTGAGGAAAAACCGAAAATGATCAAGCTGTCCAAAACTTTGCCAGCTCACATTAAACTCAAATACTTAGAGTTTTTCAAAGAATTTTCCGATGTTTTTGCTTGGAGTTACGAAGATCTCAAATCCTATGACACTGAAATAATACAGCACAAAATCCCTCTTAAAGAAAACCAAAAACCATTCAAACAGAAACTGCGCAGAATAAACCCTGTCCAGTTGCCATTGGTTAAGAAGGAAATCATGAAGATGCACGATGCTGGCATTATTGTCCCTATTAGATATTCTGAGTGGGTATCTAATCTGGTGTCCGTTAGGAAGAAGACTGGAGAAATCATACTTTGTATAGACTTTAGAGACTTAAACAAAGCTTTGTTAAAAGACAACTACCCTTTACCAAAAATGGATCACATTTTACAAAGGGTGGTGGGGTCTAAAAGGATTTCGTTTCTTGATGGCTATTCAGGGTATAATCAGATTTTAGTTCACCCTGCTGATCAATTAAAGACAACTTTCACTACTCCATGGGGCACTTTCATGTATGTGAAGATGCCTTTTGGTCTAATGAACGCTGGAGCAACCTTTCAGAGAGCCATGGACATAGCATTCTCGGAAGAATTGGGCTTCTTCATCATTATCTATCTCGATGATGTCACTGTGTTTTAAAAAACAGATGAAGAACATTTAGAACATTTGAGAAAAGTTTTCGAGAAGTGCAAAAGGTTTGGAATATCTTTAAACCCTAAGAAGACACTATTTGGTCTCCAAGAAGGTAAGCTTCTTGGACACATTATTTCAGAAGAAGGTATAAAAATAGATCCAAAGAGGATTGAGGCTATATTGCAAATCTCTCATCCTCGAAATATCAAAGAGTTGCAGTCTTTCATTGGAAAGATTAAATTTTTGAGAAGGTTCATCCCTAACTTGGCAGAGCTTCTTAGAAATATCACAAACATGTTGAAGAAGGAGCAAGGGATAAAATGGACCTTGGAAGCAAAGACATCCTTTGAGCTGGTGAAACAAGCATTAACCAAAACACCGGTTCTCATAAGCCCCGATTTTTCAAAAGATTTTTATATCTTCTCGTTTGCATCAGAACATACCATTGCTGCTGTCCTTTTACAGAAAAATCCACAAGGACAAGAGCAGCCTATTGCATTCTTTAGCAAGGCATTGAGGGATGCCCCTTTGAAGTATAATATTATGGAAAAGCAAGCTTTTTCTTTGGTTAAAGCATTGAAAGACTTCATAGTATACATCCTTCACTCACACATCATTGCCTTTGTCCCTAATTCGGTTGTTAAAGACATTCTAACACAGGACCCAGATGGTAAGAGAGGTAAGTGGATTGCTGTTATTCTCGAATATGATTTAGAGATAAAACCCACTAAACTCATCAAAGGCCAAGGTCTAGCTAGATTAATGGCTGAATCCAATTTTGAAGTTCTTTATATTAATATGATTAATGCTTTGGACAGCCAAGAAGAATTCTCAACTCCCATTATTGAAAACCATTTTATGAATTCTCCTTGGTATGCTGATATCGTTTATGTTTTTCTTAATTTAAATACACCTCCTGGTTTATCGAAAACAAAGGCAAGGTTCTTAAAACTGAAAGTAGTAAACTATTGCATTATAGATAGGTGTCTTTATTGGAAAAATGCTAGTGGTATATTGCTTAAATGTTTGCCTGAGTTTGATGCAGAGAAGGTTAAGCAGGAATTTCATGAAGGAGAGTGTGGAGGCCATTTGTACTGGAAGTCAACAGCCAACAAAATTTTGAGGGCTGGTTTCTATTGGCCCACCCTTTTTCCCGATGTTCACAAAATGACAACTACTTGCCATAAATGCCAATTGTTTGAGGGCAAGAGAAAATTATTACCCCTTCCTCTGCATCCAATCACTGTTGAAGCTCCTTTTCAACAGTGGGGACTTGACTTCATAGGTGAAATCCATCCTCATCTTCTGCCCAGCATAGATGGATCCTTACTGCCACAGACTATTTCACTAAGTGGATAGAAGCCATTCCTTGTAGGCAAGCCAATGATTCAGTTATTATAAAGTTCATAGAAACCAATATCCTTTCTAGATTTGGCTGCCCTACCAAGATCATCACAGATAATGCAGCAGCATTTGGATCAAAGAAAATGGTGGAATTCTGTCGCAAATATCAGATAACCTTGGGACACTCCATAGCCTATTACCCTCAAGGTAATGGACTTGCAGAGTCTTCCAACAAAATCTTAGTGAACATAATAAAGAAACTGTTGGAGGACAACAAGAAGTCTTGGCACACAAAGCTGATCCATGCACTTTGGGCTGACAGATTAACTTTGAAGAAATCTATTGGTATGTCACCTTTTCAGCTTGTGTATGGTACATATGCAATCTTTCCTAATAGCCTTGGTGTACCAGTTATGAAGTTTATCCAAGAATTGCAGACTGAAGATAATGACATGATCAAAAGAATAAATCAGACCATTCATCTTCAGCAAATCAGAGAGGAAGTGTACAACAAAACATTGCAGAAACAGGACAGCATTAAGAAGCTTTTTGACAAAAGAACAAAGGCCAACAATTTCAAGATTGGGGACAAAGTTTTAAAGTGGGACTCAAAGAGAGAAGACAAGGGAAAGCATGGTAAATTTGACAATATATGGCTTGGCCCTTACTCTATTCATTCAGTTGCTGGAAACAATGCATTCTTCTTACAAGAGCTGGATGGAACAGATTTGTTTGGGGGTCCTGTCAATGGCAAGATGCTCAAGCATTACTTCTCTTGATTCATGATATGTTTTTAAGCCTTCTTTTTTCTTTTTTCATTATGAATATTTCATCCACCATTGCATTCAAAGTTATGAAAAATCAAAAAATACAAAAACAAAGAGAGAAAGAAAAGAGGGCAGAAATGAAGAACAAGAAAGGCACAGCCCCATGCCAAAAAGAGAAATAAATCTGAAAGTGTGCAAGCTTAAAATGCCACTCCTGCAAAACACACTTCTAGTTAGTCAAACTGTTTAATCTTGACTAATTAGCTTTCAATTTTCTGCTGATAGGGTAGTGAATTTGATTTGCCAAATTGTTTAATCTTGGCTTATCAGTAGATAGATTAGGATAGAAATTAAAGGTTCAAACATGTTCAAAATCTGAACCAAAGTTTCCAAAGAGAGATGACTCAAAAATGTTTTATTTTTCTGAGTCATAAAAGAGAAAAACTGGTTCTAATTTGCCCAAAATCTGAATCAGATATCAAGAAAGAGACAACTCAAAACAAAATTAAAAACAGAGCTGTAAAGAAAAAGAAGGCCATAATGAGAAACTTTCAGATCTTAAGCCTTCTATTTTGATTTAATTTTTCTGCAAATAATAATCTATGTGCAACTTGTTTTTATGCCATATATCATAGCAAGTCGAATAGCTCAATCTTGACTTGACTATTTTTAAATTTCTGTTGTAGAATTTAGAGAATGAAAGTTTGTTGGACTGTTTAATCCCAACAGACAGTAGACTAGGTAGAGAAATATCTGAGCTCAATTGTTTAATCTGAGTTCAGGAGAAATAAGGATTAGAAATAGATTAGATTTCCTTCTTTCAAAAGAATAAAATGTTGTGAATAGAGTTTTCCAATCCAAGTGCACTCTGATGAAGAAAAAATGCTAGATCTGTAGGATTGGGTAGGTAGCAAGCTTGTTGATAAAGGTCCATTGTTTTCATGGCTGCCAAATATGTTTTTAGAGAAGATCATTCAATCACAGAAAGACAGCCCAATGGATGAGGCAACTAATCAGCCTCCCAGAAATCAAGTCTGAATTCTTGATGCCTTCAAGAAGGCACCATCCCCAAGTGGAGCCACTGTTAGCCACCTATAAAATTTTGTTATACCAAAAAGTGGCTAAATCTTTTTGAGCCTCCAAGGAACAAATTTTATCATTAAAAAATTGTTGGCTCTTGAAGTCTCTTTAAGGCCTCATGCCTCTGTCCAAAATCCTCATTACTGTTCCTATTAATTCTGCTGATTTCCTGTAAGAAACTGCTGAAGAAACCATCATTTTTCCCCTTTCTCCCACTCATAACTAACCTTCATTTACTCCCCCTTTTCTCCATATTATTTCCCTACTTTTCATAAGTTCTCACTCCATTTATGAAAAATTCCCCTTTCATAGTTAAAGACTCACTTTTTAACTATTTCGGAACCCCCACATCCATTTTAATCCTTGAAATTTCTCATAAAAAATCAAAGTTTTATTGCTATGGACCTAAGCCCCTTGGGCTAAGTCCTAAAACCACTTCCCCACATATGCCCGTCACCCAAGACAAAGAGCTTAAGCATTAGGGGCCAATCGCAATCGAAGGCCGGGCGGAAGACAAATTCCTTTGTAATATTTTAAAAACCCCGATGCGATTAGTTTATATTGTTAAGTCTTGCGACGCGTTCCGCGCCGTCGATCTATCGCAAGATCTGACGTCTAGCGGTCAATCACGCTGCTCCCCCCGATCGCAATCGCAACACCCATCGTGCGCCTCCCGATTGTGATGCTCCAATTGAAACCCCCCCGATTGCATCTCCACCGTTGATCTGTCCCGAGATCCGACGGTCTGCGCTCAATCGCAAGCCCATGCCCGATCGCAATCGCAAGTCACATTGGCACTGCCCCGATTGGAGCCTTCCGATTTAATCTCAGCCGTCCGTTTTCATGTTAATCTGACGGTCCTCCGCCAATCGATGATCCCCTCCGATTGTGTTCTCCACCGTTGATCTTCCCTTCAGATCAACGGTCAGCGCTCAATCACTCTGTCCCTCCGATCGCAATCGCAAGTCCTTCTATTCACCTCCCGATTGCATCGCAGCCGTCTATTTCCCGCCTATCCAACGGCCCTTATTCCCTCCGATCGCAAGTCCTACCGCCATTTCAAAGCCCGCCGATTCGTTTTCCGCCGTCGATCTGATCTGCAGATCAACGGCCAACGCTTAATCGCACTGGAAGTTCAATCGCATCCCCTTTTGTGCCACCTCCGATTGAGACCCTCCGATTAAATCTGGACCATCCACGTGTCCAGATCGGACGGTCCAAAACTGCTCCTCCTTATTCTTCTCCCGCTATCCTTTTTTCCTTTCTTTGCAGATCTCCACCGTTGGTTGCCTTCATCCAACGGCTACGCTCCTCCCCCGACATCCGAAGCAGTTTTAACCTATTCCCGCAGGATTTCTTAACTGTTGTTGTGTTTTGCAGGTGTTTTAATGGTTTTCCATTATAGAATGAAGGAAAGCCGAGGGATGGGAAAGACATTTCCTGTGCCTTCGAGCTATCTTAAAGAAGCCATTCACGGGGCTCTATTCCATGTTTCGTCAGTACTCTATGAGTATTGGTGCCGTAAAGCCCAGCGCGGGTTTGCACATCGACAAGACACTGTTTTAAATCAAACACAGTTAAAGAGTATCAGTTTTGAGAATAAAGTGCAGCAGATGAAGATTGAAGACAGTTTTTATGGGGATTACGGCTAAGACAGTTATCAAAATCCTAATCCCCAATCTAAAACACAGATTAAAGGAAAATCTAAAGTGTTTTATCAGACAGAAAGCCTCCACCGCCACATCTGGGGCAAATTGATTCCTCAGCTACCACCGAGCCACCTGTTGCCTCAAAAGATTCAAAAAGAGGCTGAGTTATTGAAGAAAATCAGATATCCGCCTTCAGCACAGCCAGGGAGTTACTTCTGCAAGGAAACCAATGAATAAATATCTGCAAAGTTACTCCAAAATATGCACAGAGCCTCAAAGTCAAACAAAGCTTCCACCGAGCTTTGATATTTATTGAGAAACAGTTAATGTAGTGATCCACCTATAAATTTTTCCCTCGAGCCTCTCAAAGGGCCGAGAAGTCTTCACTCTGCATTAACTGTCCTTGAGATATTTGTTAAAATCTCACCTCCTCATCTTCCTATAAGTACTTCTACAGAAGATGAGAAATTGTTGGTTACAGAACTTTGAAATACACTTGAGCTCGAGACTTCTATTTGTACATAGTGTTCCCTGGCCCTTGAAGCTCTGTTTGTGCTAGAGTAGTTAGGTTGAATAGTGAAGATGATTGCTGAACTGAAACATTGGACTTGAAGTTTGTAGCTGGTTTGACATCAATATAAAAGCTGTTTCATGGGATCTTGATCTATATTGCTGGTGATGTTATTCTCATTTGTAACTTGTTGTTTTATTTCTGTTTTCATGTTGTTTCATTTTCCACTGTAAAGAATAGTTTAAATAGGGTTAGGACTTGCTGTATATCAGTAACCTTATCTTGCTGAGAAATCTTTATTTGAATGTTTTCTTCCAATCTGTGTTATTTAGGAATGACTTAATTCAGTTTAGGCATGAGAATGTTGGCGTTCCCTCGTTTTATCGTTCTAGCTGAATATTATTTCTGAATGTTACTTTTAGTATATGTTATGTGATGATGAACTAAAGGAAGATATGGTTAGCCCTGGTCCTAGACTTGTCTGCATAACTAACAGATTGTTTCCCTTGGAATGTGTTAAAAGCTGGCTAGTTTAGAAGCACTTGCTAGATCTTAGACCATTCTGTGTTATCTTTGTGTTTCCCCTTGTTTTGTATGTTTTCTATTGTAAGTGTGTCAAAAGCTGGTTGGTTTAAAAGCACTTACCAGATCCTAGTCTGCTTTCGTGTCCTCCTTAAGTGTTTGCCAAAGGCTGACTGGTTTAAAAGTACTTATCAGATCCTAGGTTGCTCTTCGTTCTGCATCCGTCTAATTCCCCTTCTTAGTGTATCACTCCATTCCATAAATCAAAATTTAAAGAAATCCTTAGACATAGATGACTTTCCCCTTGGATCACACTTGGATGTTGTTGTTCAATTAAAGCCCAGATATAACTCCATAGCCCAATGGACTAAAAACCAGCGTTATATCTATCTGTCTGCCAAATCTGTTCTATTTACTTGCAACTTCCTACTTTTGAAACTTTTTGCATTTAGGATTTTCCCCTCAAGTAACATTTCATGCTCAGCCATCCAAAAACAAAACAAAACCCGTGGCCTTCATAACTAAATATCATTACCCTAAACTTCAAAGACAATATCCATCTTTGTACATATTGGAGAGATCCCTCTCCGGATTCAGGAGGGCTAGATCCTAGAATCCCAAAGTTGGTTGAAATGATGGTAGCTCTGATTGGACCTCCTGACCTGTTAATAAATTACGAGGCTCTGATGCATTTCTTAGGTGATTTCAGTTCTCCAGGGTATCAAAAAGGAACTGCAAGACATTCGGGTTTCTCAGCATCATGCAACAACAAGACTTGGAAGAATTGAGAGGAAAATTCAAATGATGCACCAAGTGGACATGCGGGGGTCTAGTGTCAAAGACCCTACACCGGTCGAGTCCTCAGATGACTGATAAAATAGTTCTCTTTTAGATGTTTCTTTTTGTTGCTTCATGTTTTTAGTGGATAACATTTATATTTTCAGGTTGTTGTCAGAATTTGGTAGATGTGCTTGTTGGAGTCTATAGACTATAGGAGGAAAAAACAATTTCAATACTGGATGGCTTTTAACTTAGAGGGCCAATAGACCTGGTTTCCTTTGGGCAGGTTGAGGTTATTGCGTTTTGATATGTAAACCTGCTTATATTTTTTGATAAATGGAAAAATGGAAAGGCACTGCTAAACTTACAAAAAATACAAAAATAAAACTATTCTGAAAAAAAAATAGTACAAAGAATAATATTAATTACGAGGCCCTCATGTACATTGCTCTTATTACTTATGTTTGTAACTTATTTTTAATCACATAATTTCAATTTATTAAAACTATAATCTACAAGTCTCACTTTTTATAGCTTTGGTGGAAGGATAGAGTATCTAAATTCCCTTACCCTTTAAGAAGCATCCTCAATTACTATACCACCCACCTGGACATCCAATCTAGAAATCTTAGGTTATTCTAAATTGATCAAAAGTATATAATTTATAGGGTGGTGTTTTATGTGCACTAAATGCCCATGAGGTCCATCACTATGTATGCGATTCATTGTAACCTTGGATATAAAGAATAATGGTTATAAACATTTAAAAATAATTTTATTAAATAATTAGTTTAGATCTATACTATTAGTAAAGAATAACATTAATTACCATGGCCCTCGTGTACATTCCTCTTATTACTTATGTTTGTAACTTATTCTTAATCACATAGTGTCAATTTATTAAAACTATAATCTACAAGTCTCACATTTTATAGCTTTGGTGGAAGGATAGAGTATCTAATTAGTTTGTGTGGAGTTTAATTTTATGATATAAATTTTATTTAAATCTAGCAAATTTTAAATAACATAGTTTTAACTTAAAAGTCACCAAAACCTAAATACTTATCTTAATTTCCCCTTTAAATAAACTACATTCCACATGAATCCCATGGGTCAATACCATGAGCTATTTTTATAGTTTATCATTATTTTGTTTTATTATTTTTAATTTTTATTGTATTTTGACCTAGTTAAAGTGTTCATTACATTATGTCAATCTTTTTAACAACGTTTCTATCATACTTTGTTGGAGAGCATGGTGACACAAAAATGTAATATTTAAACACATAAATAGTTATTTTCCTTTTTTTATAGTGTTTTTTATCCATTTAATTTAAATTAATTGGTTTGTGTGGAGTTTAATTTTATGATATAAATTTTATTTAAATCTAACAAATTTTTAATAACATCATTTAAACTTAAAAGTCACTAAAATCTAAATACTTATTAAAAAGAAAAAAAAAACTAACATATAAAAAACATATATAAAACTATTTACTTGTGGATCTAATGGTCTAAAACATTTCAATCATCTAACATTTAATCCAATCTCTCAAACATGGACACATTGGCAGTTAGGGGAGTTGTTTTCAAATAAGAACGTCTTAAAGCTTAATTAACATAACTTCTATCATCAAATATTTCTCCTAATGAATAGCCCAGATTAACTACAACATGACAATATTTTATAATACAAGAGGAGCGCCGAAAGCAAGAGGAGATACTGTGGAAACAAAAATCCCTGGTTAATTGGTTGAAAGAAGGCGACCGCAATACAAAATTCTTTCATAAAGCTATGCTACAGCATCGACAACATAACAGAATATTTTCACTGAAAGAAACAAACGGAGAGCGTTTAATGAAACATGAAGATATGGAGCAAGAACTCATGACTCACTTCAAAAATCTCCTAACGGAACCTCGCCCAAATAGACTGGAAAATATACAAAAGATAACTCAGCATATTCCAAGACTGATTACTAGAGAGCAGAATCTGGCCCTGTTACGAGAAGTTACCCTCCAGGAGGTTGAAGAGGTAGTTCTCCACCTACCCAAGAACAAAGCTCCGGGCCCGGATGGGTTTACAAGTGAATTTTTTAAAGCAGCGTGGCCATTCATGGGGCCTGATATTCACGAGGTGGTTGAAGAATCAAGAAGGTATAAGAAATTTTATCCAGCTTTGAATGCAACATTTCTCACCCTTATTCCAAAACATAAAAATGCAGATACCCCAGTGGGTTTCCATCCGATAGCTCTATGTAATGTAATCTACAAAATTCTCTCCACGATTATGGTTAATCGCCTGAAGCCCTTGCTATCCACAATAATCTCTCCGGAAGAAACCAGCTTCGTCAAAAGAAGACAAATTTTGGATGGAATAGTGGTCGCCCAAGAAGAAATCCACTCACTTACGAAAGATAAACAGAGAGGTTTATTAATAAAATTGGATTTGTCTAAGGCGTATGACCGTATCAGTTGGCAATACCTCATAGAAGTAATGAAAGCCTTTGGATTTGAGGACAGATGGCTCCAATGGATCCGATCTTTTATCACTACGCCACATTTTTCCATATTACTAAATGGTAGTCCTACTGCTCCGTTCAATATCTCACGAGGCCTCCGTCAAGGAGACCCACTCTCTCCTTTTCTTTTTATAATCGCTGCAGAAGGCCTCGGAAGACTTATTAAAGCCCAGCTAGCAGAAGGGAAGATACATGGTCTAAAATTGTGGGGACCTCACATTTCGTTGACCCATCAACAATTTGTTGATGATATCCTGCTTTTCTGCATGGCGTCGCTTAAAGAATGCAAAGCAATCCTTAACATTCTAGAAATTTTCATGGCTGCATCAGGTACGGAGATTAACAATGATAAATCTAATGTCTATTTTTTCAATTGTAATGGAGCAATGCAAATTTTTTTAACTAGGGCCTTAGGATTCCAAAGAGGCTCTTTGCCTTTGAAATATCTGGGAATGTATTTAAATTCAGGACCCATTCGCCGAGCAGACTGGCAAGATATCCTTTTGAGAGTGGAGAAAAGAATACAGAATTGGGCTTTCAGAGACTTGAATGCTCCGGGAAGACTTATCATGTTAAAATCGGTGCTTCAAGCCTTTCCAGTATATCAGCTATCTGGCAGAGCATGCCCGAAAGGGATCTGCTTATAATTGGTCGACATGTTTAAAAAAATTCTATGGCAGGGAGCACAAGCAAACAAGAAATGGGCTTTGTTATCATGGGACAAACTACTCCAACTGAAAGCAGCAGGGGGTTTGGGCTTACGCGACCCCTTCATTTTGAATAATGTCCTTGGCGCTAAACTATGGTGGCACTGGCTAATGGGAGGGCCGGATCTGTGGAAGAACATCTGGCAAATCAAATATGATATGCCACTCACAATATCTGGAAGATTGAAGATCGATAGAGTCCCAAAGGGCTCTGTAATCTGGAATTTAGCAATAGAGAACAGGTACTTAATTCGTTCTCACAGCTTTTGGGAGATTAGAGAGGGAGGCATAGGCCTTTTTTGGGAAGACTCATGGCAACAAAGGGAAAAGCTTTTTACTCGCTTAGATTTGGGGGAAATTTTCCTATTTACGAATACACCAAACCAGATATTAGTGCAACACTACTGGTGTCCACAAAATAATGATCTCTGGCGAAAATGGAAAGATAAGAACGGATGGGAGGCAAGGCCAGCAACGCAACAATGGGACAATTTTATGCAAGAATTACAAACAAGAAAACTTAGACGACAACATGGTCCAGATATACTAAGATGGGGATATATGAAAAAAGGGCAGTTTACCAATAAAGAAGGATATTATATTCATTCTCAGCAAAATCAGCAAATAGCTCAGCCGCTGTGGAAAAAAATATGGGCACTGAAGCATTGGCCTAAAGTAGAATACTTTCTATGGTTGGTAAGCCATCGCAGGATACTTACTTGGGAGAAGCTTTAGAAACGGGGGATGATAGGCCCTTCTTGCTGTGCCTTCTGCCAGACAGATAGTGAAACGACAGAACACCTTCTCAACACATGCCCCTTGGTGCAAACGCTTTGGAGGGATTTAGAGATCTTATTCAAGCAAACAGATAAAAACAATGAAAGTATTGTAGAAACCATGAGAAATTGGAGAAAAGGAAGATATCACTGTCAAGTGATAAATAGAGCATGGAACCTCTCACTAGGCTTCCTCCTCTGGAACATATGGAAAAAAAGAAATCACAGAATATTCCAAGAAACAGTCTCACCAATGCACCATATTTGGCAGCGTAGTATTGAAAACATCCGTGAAACCATCCTAGCTGAAAGATGGTCAGATGAAGACTGGCAGACGGTAGGGATTGAAGCTCAGATTTTAGAGAACCTCAATTTGAAACCACAGATGCTATATCAAGGGCTATGGAAATATAAACCACCTGATCAAACTATTGAGGAGCACTGGTCACCTCCTCAATCGAGCTTTATCAAACTCAATTATGATGGTGCCTCGAAAGGTAACCCAGGACAAGCTGGAGCAGGTGGGCTCTTCCGTAACTCTCAAGGGGCAGTCTGCAGGTTCTATGCATTTGACTTGGGCCATGCCACAAATAATGAAGCGGAACTTATGGCGGTAAAGCAGGGCATTAGTATAGCTATCAGAGAAAATTACCAGCGAATTATTGTTGAAGGGGACTCAGCCATGGTAACTGGAATCATACAAAAGCTACATCAGGGAACACCTTGGGAGAAAATCTCTCAAAGCTGGAGAACTGCAGCACTCATTGAAGAAGTAAGTAAGTTGCTTAACCAGATCCAATATTTAATCCCCAACCACATTAAAATAAAAGGTAATGCTGCAGCGGATTATTTGGCTAATTGGGGGTGTCAAAACACCGAGAGAGCCATAGATGCCCGCCCCAATGATGCAATATGGGATGTTGAGCTACATTCTCTTCAGTTGCTGGTGCAAAAAGACCTCCAACCCCCCGATCGGGGTGAACATCTGGCAGATTGTCGTAACATGGTGGCAGGCCACCCTCCGGGCAATCAATGACCATAATGCAGCACCGTCATTACAGATCACTGCAATGTGAGAGCACCTCCATCGGAATGATAACTTTGTGCCAGGCTGTTCTGACAGTACGCCCATGACAAGTTTCGTTTCAGGTATGTAACCGCCCTCCTTCACCCCAATCGCGCATGCAAAGCTTTGCGAATGCAAGTGCTTGGGAGTCGAAGAGAAGGCACACAACTCATACTGTCAACTACTCTTCTCCTACAGGGTATGTATCTGTTCTCCATCTCATTTTTATGGGGTTCATAGCTTGTATAATGGTCTGGTGGAAGAAATTTAAGTTTGTATGGGTTTCACACCCACTTCTCTGGTCGTGTATCCCCCCGCAGCACCCTGTCCATCCCTGCTTCCGGGACCCCTGTTTACTTTGGACTCTGCCTCTCCCTAGAACCTCAACCAGTCACCATAACAGTCCTCGGGCTGATTGGACTGCGACAAGATATTCATACATAATTCATTTGCAAATTGGGGATTGTATGTGGGGTAGAATCCATGTGCCTATAGGATGTAGAAGCACGCCTAACAATTCGCCTTTTTTCAGCCATGTGGAGACTCCACCTTCCAGTTCTCTTGGCTCTTCTTTTACGAGCTAGCCCCAGGTTATCTGTAACACCTTTAGCCATGTGTTTTTTCCAGGGTACTTTCGCTTTCAATTTCTCAGACTCCCAAGTCTCCCGCCTTCGTTTAGTTCAGGTTTGCTTTGGGAATTGGTAAAGAAAATGACTGGTCTCTTTAGTTCTGGTTCTTCGGACAGATTCACAAGGTTTGTGGTCCTCAGCAATATGGAAAAGGTTTTGAAACCTCTGTACAGGAGCGACTATCAGCCCGCGTCCAGTCATAGAATAAGCGAAGATCTCTCACTTAATGTGTTCACCGGTCTTACATTTCCCACTTGTCTGTATGGTCTTCTGTTTAGGAACACCCTCATTATGGGGAAGCGCCGCACACGTTCTGACACTAGCAAGGGTAAGCAACAGGTTCAGCAGGATCATGTACCACAGAAACGAGGAAGAAAAACGAATAAGGAACACTTGGAGAACCTGGTAGTAAACTACATAATGGGTAATTCTTCACCAGTCCACCACCAAATCCGAGGATGGGAAAGAGATCTTCAGACAGATCCTGAAGATAATGAAACTGAAGCTGAAATTCTGGATTTCATACGGGACCCAGGTAATACCCGGGGACGTCTTACCTTATTTAATCAGACCATTCATACATATTGGCTGGTGAAATGTATTCTGGCAAAAGCTATGCAAAGCTTTCAGCTTGACTAGGACAAAGTAGGTCAACTCAAGATAGAACTTCACCCCAAAGATCTGTTGGGAGATATTCAAAACCAACTGCAGCATATTAAAATAACACAATATCAAGTAATCGACAGGGTGGGCCGCATGGAGAAGATGCTCCAGCAGATGCAGCAGGTAGACATGCCAGGTTCAAATGTGAAGGATCCAGCTCCTGTTTCTTCTTCAGATGGATAGAATTTGTAGTATTTTACTTTTATGCAGTTTTTGACAGTATATGAACTTAATCCTATGTTATAAGTTTGTCCATATCGCTGTAGTAGGCCAGATAGTTAATGCAACATATAGGAGAATGAGACAATTTCAATTTTGGAATGCTTTCAATGCATTCAGATGGCCAACAGACCTGGTTTCCTACGGGCAGGTTGAGGTCATAGTAACAATTATATATACTGTATCCTGTCCTATCTTTATCAATAGAAAATAGAAAGGTCCCTCTTAATTTACAAAAAAAAAAAAATTCTCTAAGACTTAGAATCAAAGACGCTACCCTTGAACCCCTTGAGAAGAGGTTACAAAAATTGTAGCCCCCACTGAACCCCTTAGAAGCACTAATGGGAGAACCCCAGGACCCTCTCGTCAGGCGGGATCAGCTTGCGATTGAAAAAACACCTACACCCAACATTATTTTGAATAAAAAAACTACTATTATGCTAAGTATAATTTCTCTAATGGAAAACTAATAGCGGGGCCACATGTTTTTTTATCATACCTTGATATAATACTAGAGAGGAACTTATACAGAAAAAAGAAAACCATGTTTACTTAAAATGATCACTTACACAAATTCTTAACATATCTTTGAAGTAATTGTTAAAATGCTTTATGAAGAAATAAATAATTGAACAAATAAATAATTTAGGTGAACTTGCAATAGGTTTATTACTCTAGCAGTGGGAGATCATTATTTCCATTTTTTTGGGTTTAAGCATATTATTTTTTTACTAAAATTTAATTAAAATTCGAAAAAAAATAAAAATAAAAAATAAAATAATTAAAAAATTAAAAATGAAAAAAAATGATTTTATTTTATTTTTTAATTATGATTTATTTGATTTTTTTGGTAAAGAAAAAAATTAAATTAAATTTTAGCACATGGCAACATAAAAAAATTTAATTGGCTCTAGTATATCACTAGGGAAACTAAACCAATGGCAAAACCATAATTGTTTTATCATCCATACAAAACAGTTGTAACAATTCATCAAAAAATGATCAAGAAAACTTAACAAAGTTTCTAGAAACCATAGTGTACCAACTAGGAAAAAGAAAATTTGATTGAAAAGAATGAGAAAACTAGATCAAACAGGACGTTGCATTTGTACTTTAATGAGTTGGAGGCGTCCATGGCAATGAACTCCTTGTTGTTTCCAAGAGAGCATCCAAGATTTGCATGGAGGCTAAGATTCTCTTCAATGTGGCCTAGATGCTTATCCATACTCCTTATATTCAACTGCAACTCATCTATTGTAAGAAGAATTTCCTCTTTGGTCTCATTTCTTTCAAGGAGAACCCAACCTAAGAGGAGCTTTAAGTGCTAGTGAACGAAAATTGGATATATTTATTGGTTGTATTTCCCTTTGGTTTGCCCAATATTGTAATTTCAACCAATAATTATGTGTTCATAAAATTGCCTCACTCATAGATATATCCCATTTTTCCTCCTTGGTGATTTCTACTTGGATATCTTGATATTATTTCTATAACGCTAAGCAAATATTTCAACACTTTGTTGAGCCTATGAGCCACCATGCTCACAAAAGTAGGCTACACCATGGAATCTATGAGCCCTTTTATAAGGGATTATCATCTATTCATCAACCATTAATGGAAGCTCGAGGAAAGAAGAACAACAAGATGAAGATATTATATGGATCCATCCCTCAAAATGTGAGGGCATAGGGAACCTTATAACGAGTGTGGAAAGGCCAAGGGAAAAGAGGAGGCCAAAGAGGGAGGAAACTAGGTTAAAAAGAGCGAACCATAATTTTCCATCTTACTAGGCCAGAGGAAACACAAACTAGAAACCAAAGAAAATCATTGACAACGTCGGAGGATAAGGAAGGAAAAAATCAAGGTTCCAAAGGGAAATCCAAGGAGATAGGAATAGAATTAAATAAAAATAGAATAATACTCTAAAGAACCAAGAAGGATGAGTGTTCATTACTGGACAAAGTGGCAAAAATATAAGAGTAAAGCCCACCAAGAATAATAAAGTTGTTTCCCTTCCTCCTCGAGTCCCATAATTTTCCATTTCCTTAAGCCAAGATCTCCCATTTAGGCACATGAATAACCACTCCTACAAATAATGAAGTTTATGAATACGATTAATAGCTTGTATTATTCTTTCCTTCTATTAAAATCTTCCTAGATAGTGATGCCTTGAAGTACCTAAATTCCATTTTCTATTCGCCAACAAACACGTACTACATGAGGTGAGGTTTACGATCATTGGCCAGTCTACAAGAGATGATCATGAATGGAATCTTCATTTATGAGGGTGGTGAATGATTGGGGTGGTGTATGGCTACGTCCATTGGCTTGCATGTGTTGTGGGGGTGGCAGCTACATGTCCCCCCCACATGATGCTCCTCTGACACCCCATCTAGTGGACTTACCTAAAATTTTATTTTTATTTTTGATAAATATTTTAAAATAAAAATATTCCAACAATTTATGTCATTGTTTAGATGGAATTTAATTAGTTTCATTTATTGACAACAAAGTGGCCTAAATGCCTAGATAACCCCAAATCTAATACTCTACATCCACATTTATTGGAAACACAATTGGAGTGAATTATCACATTTTTGTTGTAGTTTTGCATAAGAGATTTGAGAGCAATAGTTTTCTATGCATGCTTTCAGCTAAACCCTCGTTATTGATCTATAGTGGTAGGGATGGAAAAAAAATTATGTGTTATGTGATCAACAACCATAAATCAACTATCACGAAAAACTATAGTGTTTTTATCACAATTTCATTTGTAATGGTTTACAACAAATGGAGACAAGGGATTTTGAGAATTATTAGGTTTCCTAATTTGAGGGATTTTATAGCCACCATGAAGTGGAAAACAATTGTGATTATTTTCCTCAAAGGGTTTATTATTGAAGTAGATAGGAAATATGCAATTTGTAAATAATGGGACTTTTACCAAGAAATTATGAGACAAATGAATTCTCATTCTATGAACAACATTGATGAAAATGAATCAATGAAGAGTCTAGGAGAGGCCTCACACCAAGTTGAGCATTGAGAGGTAAATAGGAATATAAACTATTCATGAGACTATAGGTCTAGGTTTACACACATGGATGATAGGTAGTAAGGACCATTGGCTTGGAATAACTACTACTATTTTGGTTACCCATTTGTTTCCCATTTAGGTTATGATGATAACTATGGCTAAGGGAGCTATGCTAGCAGGGATGTGAAAAAAGATCTTAGTGAGATATCTAGCAATGGTGTTTTTTATGATGGTGGTTGTTGAGTTACTAACCAAAAGATATATTTCCTTGTAGGTATCAAGATCAAAGGGCTAATTTTATGTTAGCATGTTCCTAATCTTGTTCGAAGGAATAAAATTGTTCATGGTTGTGATTGTTTTAAAAATGTGTCACATCTTAGCTATTTAAAATTTCATACCTATATTATTAGTAGGTTGGACAAAATCCATGTGTGTTGGAAGACATGTTTTTATTGACCAAAACAAAGACACATATAGAGTTATCAATGACCCTGTCAAGTTAAAATTAGTTTTTAGTTTGGTTTCATGTTTTACTACAATTATGCTTGCTATATCCTTTTACAAATTTTCTTATGTGGATGCTTGACAAATTTGATTACAGTACATTGAGGATTTTCCAACAATGATGAATGTCTTGCATGTTGGATTTGATATTTTTTATCCATCAACATCCAATGACACTTCAATGTTTTGGTTTGTAAAATAATGTACATTTATGTTAAGCCCTAAAAAAGCCCCATGTAAATGCGAAAACCACTTGTTGAACCTTAGTTATTAAGTTATTAAATTTCTATTATTATATATTGTTATGTAGGCCAAAACCTTTCATTCTATACTTCGTCTTCTTTTTATATACTTAGGATATCTAGTCTTAGGATCATAAAATATTGTCTTATACATTGTATTCATTGTAAAATAAGGTTTCCCCTCAAAGTGGATTATAATTATTGGGTTCTTATAATTTTTAAGATACATGGTTCATAAAATTTGATATTGAAGCTTTGATCTTAAGGTTTTGATGCTTTAAAAAAACCATTGTGCCATTTTTACTATAAAAATTTATTTTATTTCCTAGGAATCTTCATACTATGAAATTTTTGGCTTGATTGAGGAAAGATATGGAATTATATCTAATAAAAAGTTCAAACTCTAGGTCACTATAATTTCATAGATGTGCCCTATGGAAGTTAGGGTTTGTGAATGGTCTTGAAATTATTCTCAAATGAATAATGTTGGCATTTTTCGTATAATTATTTTCATGAGAAGATTTGGATCATGAAATTTTGAGCTTGTTGGAGATATCTAGACATACTTGTTATCAAAATTTCATATTCTAGTTCATTATAATTTTAGAGATAAAACCTATGGAAGATAGGGTTTTTTAATGACCTTTAAATCAATTTCAAACATGTGATTTTGGAATTTTCACTACAGTTGTTGTTTTTATTTTCTTGAGATATTTCAAACTATAAAATTTTTAGGAGAGTATGGAGAAATATCAATGTACAATCAATATTATTTTTAGACTCTAGTTCACTATAGTTTTGGAGATATAGTCAATGGAAGTTACTTTTTATGAATAGTCTAGAAATCACTTTCATAGGTGTGATCATGGAATTGTTGATGTAACTTTCACCTAGAGAAGTTTTTGACTATGAAATTTTCGAGAATTTTAGGAGACATACTAAGGTACTGTAGGCAAAAATTTTAGAATCACATTTGAAAAAATGAACATGTGGCATGTGCTATACATGTTGGTTGTTGGGAAGATGCCAAAAATCAACAATTTATGGAAAAGTTACCATAAATTTTACTTCGCGCATCAAAGTTTTGTTAGAACTATGGAATTGTAGAGAATACACACCATAGTACTATAGGGAAAAAAATTGTATTGGAAAGGGCTCAAATTTTAGAGATATATGAGGAAAAAGTTCAAGAATTTATATAATCTACAAATTAGGGTTTTGAAAGGAACATAATTGGCATACCTTTTGAATTGGAAGATCTAATTTTGGTGATTCAAAATTTTTGATAAAGCGAAAAACAGAAGAATTTTTATTCATCACATGTATCCTAAGGGTGCTTCAAAAGTTACTTCACCACTTAAGCCTACAGAAATTTCATCCATGAAGAATGAAGAAATATAATATGTCTAGTACTAAGCATTCATGTTGGAAAGTTGGTTATCACACACGCAAGGATCAATGAAAAATATGGAGGAAAACATGGAACAAATACAAAAATAATTGAAGAAAGAAATAAAAAAATATAAAAAAAAAATGACACAAACGTGTATAAATTCTATCAAAAAGCTTCTCCACCCTTGTGGAAAAAACTAGAAATTTTAAATTACAATCTTTCAATATCGCTAAACTAATCGATTCTTTTCAATTGATTGAAGTATACTTGTTCCAAAGCTTTCTAATATTGTGCTCCTAAGTAACTTGTAATTAAACCCTAAGAATAATGATAATAGTGGGGCTACATTTTAACTACCCATTCCTTCCACTGATGGGGTTTTATCTCAAAATTCAAAATTTCTATTTGAATATTTTTCTTATCATCCGTAATATTATGCAATTCAAAATATTGCTCTATTTGTTGCACCTAAGTAAATACCTCTATCCATCAAACTTCTTTAACTCAACATTGGGATGATTCAATAACTTAGGAAACCATCCATGAGTAGCTCTCCAGCTAGAGTTAAATCCACTTGAAAATTCGTATAATTGTTATCTTGTTCAAATTTAATACTACCTCTATTTTCATGAGTTCTTTTAGACTTATGATCAATTTTAAGGATCTTCCTATTTACCGTTTCTATAATATTTCATTCCATTTATTGCACATTATTATATGTTTCTTCCTTATTTTCAT
The DNA here is from genome assembly GCA_034641835.2 of Pinus albicaulis. NCBI lineage: Eukaryota > Viridiplantae > Streptophyta > Pinopsida > Pinales > Pinaceae > Pinus > Pinus albicaulis. Next base: position 26,085 of record JAXQQM020086040.1, read on the forward strand.
CCATATCCATTTTACCTCTTGCAACTTTGGCAAATCAAATTTCATAGTATTACTTATTTCCTTAACTTGAATTCCCAACTTTGATACATGGTATTGCATGTCTTCCATTTCTTCATGAGTGATGGATGAGCTTTATAGAGGTTCATCTAGTGAAGTAAATTTTGAAGCAACCTTAGGAGCCATAATAATGCTTTTTTATTTCCTCTTTACCACAAATTTTGAATCACCAAAGATATATCTTCCAATCAAAATTTATGACAATTGAAGTTATGTGCCTTTAAAACCCAAATTTGTAGACCATATAGATGGCTAACCTTTATCCTAATATATCTTTGAAATTTGAGCCAGGCTTATAAATACAAAATTTGAGCATATAGTAATATGATATGCCTATTAGACTAAAGATTATACTGAGAGGGGGCATGAATCAGTGTAATGGAAATTTTTTATGAATTTAAATAATTAACCAATCAATCAAATTTGTAACTATAATCATGCATTCTTAAGAACAATAAAACATCATTATAATAAGACACAAGATGTATGTGGAGCCTCTTGCAGGAGAAAACCACAAATTATTTTTATCTTCTTCAATTTCATTACATGGATTTGTAGGCACTAACCTATTGGAGGCACCCATCCCCAAAAATAATTTTGCGGGCACTAACCTGCTTGAGGAACCAACCCCCAAATATGCAAGAACCGACTTGCAATAGGCTACAACCTGATTGAGGCACCAACCTCGAAAATGTGCAAGCACCAACTTTTAGTAGGCTTCAATCTCATTAATCAAATTTTGATTATGAACTGGATTTAATGTAACAAAGTCATATATCTTTTTATATTGTCAAATTGTAAATTTGATCTCCTTTCTATTTAAATTGAGAATGAAAATGGTAAAAAAGTTAGATCCTTGGGCTATAATCCCCATGACCAATTCCTTGACAATGAGAGTAATGTATGTTGTTGTTATGCTCTTGTGTGCCTTCCATTTTCTTTCAAATATAAATGTAATATGTTACAATTGTAGTTTTTTTATGAAGGTTAACTAAATAATTAATTATATTTTCATTGGGTTTGAATCACTCATTACTTTTAGAATCGTGGTTTAATTGTCAATCATCCATTTCTTGTAGTCATTGAATAAATTTAAATTTGAGTTTTTCAATGCTTTATGTTATGGTAGTAGCTTTGAAAAGTGAATTATTCATTTAATTCATTGGCTTGGGTTTTATGAAAACTATAAGTGCATGGGAGTTATATGCACTCATGTATAACCTTTTGCTTGTATCATTTCATAAGAAATTAGATACTTGAATGATTTTGGTTCTCTTATTGTTTCAGTAACTAAAAACAATCCAATAACACATTCACTAAGAATTCTATGAATCCTCTCACTTCACGTGACAAGCGCTGACTTCCCTCCACCTCATTCACTAAGAATTCTATGAATCCTCTCACTTCACGTGACAAGCGCTGACTTCCCTCCACCTCAGGGGTATTCCTTGTTCTAATGTTAATTAAATAAATATTCGGATCCGTGGAAGGAGGGAGAAAAGGAAACACAAATTAAACATGACAAATCGTAATAGTTTGAAGATTTATGGTGGGCGATGGACATTCATGTCAAGTAAGAATAGGCATGTGTTAATTCATTAAGTTAGACACGATGGCATGTGTTAATTTTCGTGTGTGACAAAGCTTTATATTTATATGTCGTGTAATATAACTAGACCCGCCTTATCATATGTTAAATTGAAAGTTTTTTAAAAGGTTCGTTCTTTCAAATTCTTTATGGGATAAAGAATGATGTAGTGCAAGGGTTTTATATATTTTATTCACATTTCTTATTTTTATTATATTGTATTTTAATTTATTTAATATTATATATTTGTTTGATTTTATTTCATCTCTATTATGTTTTCTCTATATTTTATTTAATTTATTTTGTTCAATTATGTTTGATTTATATTTTAATTTTAATTTTTTTAATAATTAATTTTAATTTTTAAAATTTTTAATGTTCAAATAATTATAACTTATAATGAGGGTCATATGGATCAGCCTCTATCATTAGATGACGATCCAGGTGCCCCAAGTTAAGCAAATGTTGAAGCTTTGGGATGGTCAATTGTTTTTATGTTTTGGGTCAATTATGTTTATTTCGGGAGACATGCATGGGATCTTGTAGTTTTATTTTGCTTTTGTGTATATGTTTTTGTTAGTATATCCAAGCCAACAAGTCTGGCCAGAATGAGGCTAGAGACTTTTTTACTTTGATCTGACCACGTTATAATCATTTAAACAATTAATAGAAAATGTCGGTTTACAAATAATAATATTAGTATTTTTTCTAAGTAAGTCTAAAATCTATTATATAAACATATAGTACAGAGCGATACTGGCCTTAAGCAGGCATACTGTTAGCAAAATGACAAAATTAGAGCTGCCCTGTACGGGAAACCAGCTCGTGCATAGTGTAAGAGCTGCCTCTTCCGAGGAAACCAGCTTTAGCATAACGGTTTTAAACAGAAAGACAGAGTCGCCCACGAGGGGAAACCGACTCATTCTATGTTTGTAACTGAGAACTGAAACAACAGTATAAACCAGAAAATCAAAGAGTCCTAGCAGGATTACATGGATTTGCAGAACCGCTAGAGGCCGTAGTCGCCGGAAGGCTGCTCCTCTTCTATCCTGCACCATCCTGCGCTTTCATCAGTGTGGGCCGGGTTGCTCTGAAATGCATCTGGTTCAGCATCTTGAACGCCTTCCTGAGAGTCTTTAGCATGCTGGTGGGCAGAGCAGCCTGCTCCAGCTTTGCGAGCTTCATCAGTACCTGTAAGGAGGGTAAATTGCGGAGAGGGAGAGGGCACAGCCTCGTTCGGGAAGGAGGAAGGCGGAGGGGCGGGAGTAGTCTCAGCTACCTCTTTAAAAGAGACAGTGACAGTAGCGATGATCAAAGGCTTGTTGGAGTTACTTTGAAAGTGAAAAATGGCGGAAGAGGGACTGTGGAGAGGCGCAGCTGGGAGGGGAGCAGCAGGAGATCTGGATGAACCCGGACAGGGCCTGCGCGAGGCAGGGGAAGTGCGGTTGCGCAAATTGCCGGAATGGCGCCTCACTCGAGGCCTTTCGAAGCTATCTGCAGGGGAAGACGAATCCGAAGAGCTAGAGGGAGAGCGCCAACCTCTGGAAGAAGAAGCTCTCGTATTACCCCGCCGGCATCGAAGCCGATGCCTCAATCTGGGCATGGTGGGGCAAAATTCGAGACTAGGGCCAGACAGGAGGCGAGGAGGCGGCTCGTGCCAGAGAGCAGACGAAGTAGCGTTCAGACCAGAGCAAAATGGACTGTGGGAGAAATGCAGGCCGGGGCAAAGATCGAAACAGCAAGTAAGCAGACACCGACGGCCAACCTGCGTGCGGAAACTGGGCAAGGAGGCCTCCGCAGGGCAACTAAAATTGAGCGGCTTAACCTGCCGAGTCATGAAGCGCCGGCGGGAGTGACGGACCAGAGTGGTATGGAGATTATCCTGCAGAGCAACCAGACGGAAATAGAAATGCAAAAGCCGAATGAACATTGCGTGAGGACTCGCGTTCAAGTAGGGCGGGTCGATTCCTCGTCGTTCCCACCATCGTAAATGCTGCGTTGGGTGGAGTAAATTCGCAGTAGGCATGGCTGCGAGGATTAA
>JAXQQM020058648.1:0-415307 GCA_034641835.2 Pinus albicaulis
CATATGTTGCAAAAGAAACGTCGTAAGCCAATAGCATATGAAAGAGTAGTCTATAAGAAATAAGAAGGCAATAGTATAGGAAAGAGTAGCCTAGAAGATGTTAGTGCTCGAATCTGCCTTAGGCTGAAGGAAAGCAGGATTCAAGGTAACATCAAACCAAGCTCAGCCTCGTAGCTAGCCCTACGAGGACAGGAGAGGGCTCTCTCCGAATCACACTCAGTAAAAATAAGCAATAGGGTCTGAGATGATTCAAAATTAATACTGATTTTAGGCTAGTAAATAAATAGGAAGGTTTGCATTTTGATAAATGGCTGGGTTTTCTAGGCTGTATGGGACAACAGATAGTATGAGCGGAGAAATTAAATCAAAGACACAGATTATCTCATGAGGCAAGATAGGAAAAAATTTTAGCATTCAAATTGAAATTATATGGAGTGGAAAGACTGCTGAGAGGCCGAAAAGGGCATACATAATGAATCCTTTTCAGACAGAAGAAGATACACATAAAATGAACGCTTTCCCAAGGCAGAGCAATAAACTGGATTCTACCTTTCTTACTTAAAAGCATTCAACTAGAAATGATTATGAATGAATAGTAAAACATAACAAGATACATATGAAACAGAAATAAAGACATATGCAAAACTCACACCACATGAATCTCATGAATCAGAGCTGCATCATTTCATTAATTCTCTGTCAAACTGTTACAACAATAGCAGCCTCACTCTGCTGCAAAAATCCAACCCCTGCACTATGAAACTCATAAAATATATACATTTTCTCATCCTTGTACTAAGGGAATTGAGCTCAACCATTTTCTTAAAAATAGAATCAGTTACATTAAACTTGGGCCGAATTTCTGAAAATAGGTGTTGAAGATGAACTCGTATCTCCCAAACCATAGCACCATTATTTCACAAACTGATTTTGTACTAAACTTGTCATTGTGTGCAGCAACTGACCTCAAAACATGCATAACCAAGAATCACTCATTCATTTTGATCATATCTTCTAATCCAGAAACCGGTTATGGGAGTGTGATATACCGTTGGAAATATTTTTCCGAGATTCTTCTGATGGACACACTTGTGACATGTTTTGTGCTGAACATCATGTGCAAAACATCTAATCAAAACCAAACATAGTAAGAGCTCATGTTGATCTCTGGTAACAGGCTGCGAAGACTGGAACTAACATTGGCTCCAATGGGGATGGTAGCTCCTTGGAGGTGCCAAGAATAGCAGAAATTTGGGAGAGCAGACCAGTGCCTTATCCTTTGGGCATGGAGTCAAACAAATGCAAGCCAAACTACTCATACCAATCCAAAAACATATACATACTGCAACTTGTACATAAGCAAATACCGAAAACTGAAATGTTCCCTTTGGCATCTTATTTATTTACAAATCTCCGCTACTTTGCTGCAGAGTCAATAGATCAAGTAATGTTGTAATGCCAGATCAACCATTCAAGTAAATCTGAGAAGGATGCTGCTTTGGAATGCTTCAACCAGGACATAGATGTAATTGCTGACAGCCATACACGCGCATAATGAGTCTGGTCATGTAAAAGACAGTTTTATTTATCGGTCCAACTGAAAAACACTTCCATGTACGTTGCAATGGGATCACAAAAGCCAGACTCTGTTTGCTGCCCCAACTCTGCAATACATACTTCCAGCTGCACACTGTCACTGCAAACATCCACAAGTAACTCTATTGTTTCTTGTTTTGAAGGAGGGAGAGTTTCCAAGAACTTTCTGGGATCTCGGAAATCATATGACTGGATCTGATCATTTAAACACTGAATCTCCTTCTCAATTCTTTCAACAATTAACTCACAGAAACTAGTTTTAGTTTCAAGAGGAAACTTCGGAGATTTTAAACATTGAAGCAAGACACTGAAAATTCTTCATTAATTTCAAAATCCACTAACTTATTTCTTACTTCTTTTACAGCTTCACACAGCGCAGGGTTTGCCACATACCCTACCATTGCATGAGTGGATCAGTGGGCACTGGAATCTCTGGATCGAGTTGGAGTCGCCGGGTGAATTTTTCAGCCTTCATATGTGTTCGACTGCTGTCCACCATCAGCAATCAGATCTGCAACTTGATTTCATGTACTGGGGCAATTCACAAGTTAAATGCTACGATTACAAGTTAAACCGGAGATCGACTGAAGCAGCGTTTATCTACTTCGCTTATGCATAACAAAAGCATTTCGAAGGCTACCTGGCGTGACTTCAGACTCCGTCTATAACAAGTAAACGTTTTAAGTTTCTCCCCAGTATGGTCGCCACTATGTTAGTGCTCGAATCTGCCTTAGGCTGAAGGAAAGCAGGATTCAAGGTAACATCAAACCAAGCTCAGCCTCGTAGCTAGCCCTACGAGGACAAGAGAGGGCTCTCTCCGAATCACACTCAGTAAAAATAAGCAATAGGGTCTGAGATGATTCAAAATTAATACTGATTTTAGGCTAGTAAATAAATAGGAAGGTTTGCATTTTGATAAATGGCTGGGTTTTCTGGGCTGTATGGGACAACGGATAGTATGAGCGGAGAAATTAAATCAAAGACACAGATTATCTCATGAGGCAAGATAGGCAAAATTTTTAGCACTCAAATTGAAATTATATGGAGTGGAAAGACTGCTGAGAGGTCGAAAAGGGCATACATAATGAATCCTTTTCAGACAGAAGAAGATACACATAAAATGAACGATTTCCCAAGGCAGAGCAATAAACTGGATTCTGCCTTTCTTACTTAAAAGCATTCAACTAGAAATGATTATGAATGAATAGTAAAACATAACAAGATACATATGAAACAGAAAGAAAGACATATGCAAAACTCACACCACATGAATCTCATGAATCAGAGCTGCATCATTTCATTAATTTTCTGTCAAACTGTTACAACAATAGCAGCCTCACTCTGCTGCAAAAATCCAACCCCTACCCTATGAAACTCATAAAATATATACATTTTCTCATCCTTGTACTAAGGGAATTGAGCTCAACCATTTTCTTAAAAATAGAATCAGTTACATTAAACTTGGGCCGAATTTCTGAAAATAGGTGTTGAAGATGAACTCGTATCTCCCAAACCATAGCACCATTATTTCACAAACTGATTTTGTACTAAACTTGTCATTGTGTAAGTAAAGAATCGAATTCTCAAAACATGCATAACCAAGAATCACTCATTCATTTTGACCATATCTTCTAATCCGTAAAAACCGGTTATGGGAGTGTGATATACCGTTGGAAATATTTTTCCGAGATTCTTCTGATGGACACACTTGTGACATGTTTTGTGCTGAACATCATGTGCAAAACATCTAATCAAAACCAGACATAGTAAGAGCTCATGTTGATCTCTGGTAACAGGCTGCGAAGACTGGAACTAACAGAAGAAATAAGATATTGCAGAGAACAAGTCATCGTGAAGGAATGAAAGGAAAACTTTGCTTCCATGGAAGCTAGTCGTGGAGGTTTCAAAGATATTGATGATAAGAGTTATCAACCAAAACATTTTGTTATAGATTTTGAAACAGGCAATTTGGGGTGAAAACATATATGTAAACCAAGATAATATGTTCACATATATACAAATTTTGTTATAGATATTGAAATAGGAAATTGAGGGTGAAAATCCTTTGGTGATTAATAATCCAGCACGTAACTCAAATAAGATATTTTAAATACATTCAAGTACAATCTATCCAGCATAGATATAAATAAAGAGAATTTTTATTAACAAAATTAGAGTTTACTTCAAGTTCATCTACATATCTGAGCGCCAATTGCATGCTTATCAAAAATTGTATAGGAAGAACAACAGTTTTGGTATACAGAAAGTGAATGTCATTTTAATATGGAGACATTTTTGGAAGGAGATATTTTTCTTTGTGTTATGGTTTATTTTCTTAACCCCAAACTCGGTTTATTATTTCTCTATGTACATAAGAAAAAAAGTACAAAGTAAATTCACAAATTTAAGTTATAGTTTTATATTTCATAATTACAAATCTAGTTTCTTATTAAAATATTTTACACATCCTAGGTTATTCTAAATTGATCAAGAGTATAGAATTATTAGGGTGGTGTTCTATGTGCACTAAAATTCCCATGAGGTCCATCACAATGTATGGGGTTCATTGCAACCTTGGATATATTCTGTGAATTTTTTGATTTTTTGCTTGTCGCTACAACTTAGTTTTGGTTTTCACCTACTTATCATGATTCAAAACTTTGTTATCATCTTAGATCCTTATAGCATTATATATATTATGTGAGCTAATGTGATGTTTTTTTTGTCACAATGATTCAAAAATTAGTTATTATACCACAATATTGACTTTCTTGGTGTCTATTTTGTTTATATTATTAAAATATTTTACACATCCTAAGTTATTCTAAATTGATCAAGAGTATAGAATTATTCGGGTAGTGTTCTATGTGCACTAAAATTCCCATGAGGTCCATCACAATGTATGAGGTTCATTGCAACCTTGGATATATTCTATGAGTTGTTGTGATTTTTTTCTTGTGGCTACAACTTAGTTTTGGTTTTCACTTAGTTATCATGATTCAAAACTTTGTTATCATCTTAACTTCCTTATAGCATTATATATATTATGTGAGCTAATGTGATGTTTTGTCTGTCACAATGATTCAAAAAACAATTATCATACCACAATATTGACTTTCTTGTTGTCTGTTTTGTTTATGAACCCCTTAAGAAACCAGAGGAACATTTGATTTTACAGTGTGATTTCCCAAGCATGGGCAGGGGTTTCAAAAATTGGAGAGTAAATTGAGTGATTATTGTTAGAAATTGTTGTATAAGATGGGAAATTTGGATGGTTTGTAGACAATATGGATGTCATAACATATATCTTTTTTGAATTTTTTAGTGTCTCTGGCCACCATGCATCTAATAGGATCCATTTCAACCAAGAACATCAACATATCATTATGTGAATGATAACTTGTGGCATCCCTACCCATTTTCTTTTATTATGGATCAAGTTATAAACTAATAACTTGTGAAATCCCTGACCATTTTCTTTGATTGTAGATCAAGTTATAAACTATAATATACTCTCTCTTGAGAAGACTCTACATTATATATTGGATGGAGGGAAAGGTTATGATAAAACTTGTAAAAAAACCTCTTAAGGTTGTCTCAAATTACTCTATTGTTAATCACATAGTTTCAATTTTGTAAAACTATAATCTACAATAAGGACTAAGTGGGTTTTTTCTTTTGTAAGTTTTGTTTGGAATTGAAAATTTTAAAAAAAATTATAAAAGCTAAAATAGTGTAGTGAGAAACATTGTTTAAAATTTCATAATAAAAAGTTGAGTAAGTTTGACATCATAAAATATGAAAATTGTTTATGATTATAAAGTAAAAAACATGTAAGATTTTTTAAGCTAAAATTAGGTAATTAAAGATATGTATATAGTTTTTTTTTGAACGGAAGAAAGAGTATGTATGTAGTTACAAACTATTACAATTAAGTAATTAAAGGTAAATTTAGTGTTATTTAATAAATGTGAATTATGAACATTCATCATTATTGCTCAAGATAAATCACGTCTTGTGAAATAATTTGGAAATTTAAAAAGATCACATATTTATAAAAAAAATCATTATTAATTTAATTTTGTAGATATTAAGAAATACTACTCATCAATAATAAAACAATTGTAACATAAATAATATATAACATAAAAAAACCAAGTATTTTTGGAATAATAAAATAGTTGTAACAAAAATAATATAGAACGAGAAAAATTATGTATATTTGGATGTATAAAAATTTAGATACATTTTATTAAGTGAAATTTTAAAATAAAAATGGTTATAAACATTAAAAAATAATTTTATTAAATAATTAGTTTAGATCTATATTATTGATGAAAGGGATCAATGAGGTTTGCATATCAAGACATTTGATCCCTTTTGGCTCTTGGTAAATTCAGAGTTAGGCCATTTTAATTTCCCCCTTTAGATAAACCACATTCCACATGAATACCATGAGTCAATACCATGGGTTGTTTTTATAGTTTAGTAAATAGTTTTATTAAATAATTAGTTTAGATCTATATTCTTGATGAGAGGGATCAATGACGTTTGCATATCAAGACATTTGATCCCTTTTGGCTCTTGGTAGATCTAGAGTTAGAACATCTTAATTCCTCCCTTTAGATAAACCACATTCCACATGAATACCATGAGTCAATACCATGGGTTGTCAATATGTCAATCTTCTTATTTAATTTAATTTTATTTTGATTTTTGTGTAATTTGACAAAGTCACCAAAACCTAAATTCAATCACTTATTAAAAAAAAACTAACATTATAAAAAAAATATATGAAACTTTTACTTGTGAATCTAATGGCCTAAAACATTTCAATCGTCTAACATTTGATCCAATGGCTCAGACATTAACACAGTGGCACCTAGGTGAGTTATTTTCAAATAAAAACGTCTTACGACATAATTATAAAATATTAATATATATATTCAATATTTTTTTTTTAAATTAAAAATTATTAAAATCATAAACATTTATATAAAATTACTAAATTAAAGCAATTTTTTCCTCCATAACCAAAATAATATGCTTTACCATCGTTCTCAAAAGAAACTTATCTTTTATTCATTGATCCAACTATCCACAATATAATTCCTATAAAACATGTCAAGAAAGATGAGGTAATTACATTAAAAAAATTAATGAACTAACTTCCTTTATATCATATACAAAATTAGAATAACTATTACTATGAGATTTATAATCATAACATTTTTCTTATCTTATATTTTTAATCGTTAAACAAACAATACTAACAATATAAAGAAGTATAATAACTGCCATAATTAAAGTAATGTCAAAACAATTATCTTTAACTGGTTAACATAAATGATGGGAAAAAATACTTAATAATTATATTACAATATTTTTTCTTGTAAACAACTCTTAACTAACACATCTCCAATACACATAAAATGATAATACATATAAGACATTATTGTGATGAACGCATATACATGAGATAATATTTTGATAGTGAAATGAGGACAAAAGAAAAAGAAAAAGGAAATGGAAATTTTAAAAGTTTTTTTCACATATAAAATATATATTGAATTTGGTTATGTTATAAGTTATTAGTATATTTAGTTTTTGGGTTTTTGGATATATTTTTGGTGTTATAATGCCATTTGATAGGTACAATTTTGGGCTTCACTTAAATTACTCCAACAAGTTATAAATTCATTATAAATAAATAATATGGAGATTCTATATGACATTAATGTTGATTTATTAAGGTTTTCATTGTGGCATCTTCTAGAAGAAATGATTATTGACATGCACTTTCAAAAATGATAACATGTATAAGATATTGTTATCATGAAATCATATACTTATATATGAGATAGTATTTCTATAATGAAATAGGCACATCTAAGAAACAAAAGAAAATGCAAATCATAGGTGTTTCTCTTAAGTTTAAAAGACATATTGGCCCCTACTAAGTCGTAATTTATTCAGATATTTGGCTTGTAAGTTGTTGGATATACCCTTGGTGTTTTAGTGGTAGCTAATAACTTTGACACTTACCTTATTCAAATTATTTAAGTAAATTACAAATTCACCATATTATATATATATTCATGGAGATTTTTGTTGCAACATCTTTTGGAAGAAATTAATATTGAAACACACCTTCACAATGCATTCAAGAAAGATGGTAAAATTAATATTGAAACACACCTCCACAGTGCATTCAAGAAAGATGGTTTAACATCATCAAATTACGAAACGATGATTAAATTTATCTCATTACCATGTAAGAAAGATGGTTAAGACTAACAAATTACTAAATGGTTCAAATATTAACAATGTGGAAAGTAGTTTATAGTAATTTTAATAAGCTAATAATTTTATATGGTAAATAGATTTAGTGGAAGAAATATCTCTAATGATTATATCGATGAGATGAGTTAAATTATCTATTTAAGGTATGTTGATAATGGGAGGTTTTAGCTTATAGTTTCAAATTCATTTGATTTTCTTGACATTATCGGTTGTTATTGTGGTTGGTGATTGGGATTCTTTTCATTTGGGTATTTTGGGGAAGATAGTGGAATTTATGAGGGTTTTATGCGGGTGAAACTTGATATAGAGAATGCATTCGTGCGGTATTAATAATACTCGGAATTTGTTTCTACCTCCTAAATTTAATTGTAATACATGTCATTGACATAAGAGTCTTGTCCAAAAAATATTATTTGTAATCTCCAGTCATGTGTCATTACTTTCCTCGAGCATAAGAGCATGACTAGCCTATGTTTACTACAACCAGACCACACATCTTCATTTAAGGTCTACCAACAACTTCACCTTCATGTATAGTGTGTTATATGTACAACAAAATTCAAAATGGCCAAATTCATCAAACATTAGGCACATGTCCAACCATGGCCTTAAAACATCCTAGCAATACTTAGCCAATATATCAACAACACAACCAAACAAAACGCATCACAAGGAACATAACACTCACCATGTAAAGAAACAATAATACACAAGTATAAGCAACACCCAAGGCACATGCCTTACATTTATTTATATGAGGAATGTTACAATGTAAAACAAAGGAGTACAACAAACTACTTGCATCTCATATAAACCATAATTAATAAAGGTACAACTTCTTTCAAGGATTATTTATCCAACCCCTAAAACAATTAAAAACTTGCCTTTTTAAAGTCATGTATTCATATTTTGTTCACTTGGAAAAAGCTAAACTCGTCCTTATATGCCAACACTAAACTTTCCACAACCAAAAAACACTATGCACTTTGTGTGTCTCTTCTTCAATTCCTTAGCACTTTTGAGGAGTCATCCTTTTATAATAGATTTAATTGACATTTATCTTCTTCTTAGGCATTGTGAAAGCCACTCCAACTCCAAGTGGACCCAAATTCTATTCATCAATTTTCATGTCCTTTTGTGCCTTTTCTGTCTATTTTCCATGTCCAATATGTTCACCCAACAAGAGTACCCAAGTGCACCAAGCAAGTTCACCAAGTGTCTCCCATGCACCCAATGATTGCATCCAACAAGTACGATTGGTAGATACATCTGAAGATAAATCATCTATCGACTATGGGACACCCAACCCTTTGATTCCATTTGTTCAAGTCGTGTGCCAAAGGCATACCAACTCATATAACATCAATATAGAACAACTCACCAATTTATCCAGTCATCAAGCAGGCAATGTCTAACATTACAACCTTCTATAGCAAACATATTTTCCCACTTAGGTGGTGCACCTATTTCCATCCATAGGCAAATACCTTACATCCTCCTCCAATAAATTTGTTGTTGTTTGAGTAATATCTAACTAGCACTTCCTTAAGTGCCTTAAGCTTCTTCTTTTTTAACTCTTTAATCATGTCTTCGTATTGTCATAACACCTCTTTCCTTTCCCAACTATTCTTCCCTTCAAGTTATTTTCTCTAAATGAAAAATTAATATTTCCTTTGATTCTCGCTTAAATGGATAGTCCTATGTGCAAGTTTCTTTTCCACTTCCAAATCTAATCTATCTATAATTAATGTGGGTGTTCTAGGATCACATACAACAATATTATGAGACTTCACCTGACTTATATGGAAAGCCAAATGGTGAGTTCGCATGTGTTTTGGTAACAGTCTCCAATATTGAAGTGAAATTTCCAGTCTTCTCATGTACCTTGAATGGTCCTTCAAACCTCCACAACAAAGCACCAAACATGCCATTTGGTTGTTTAAACTACTCTTTTCCCAACATAGTAAGACCAAGTTTCCAACTTGAAATTCTACCTCCCTTCTACAATGATTTTCTCAATGCTTCATCCTTTCTACTACATTCATCATATTGACATGAACGATCTCCAATCTATCTTTCCATCCCTTCATGAACCTAAAAACTAATGGGTTGTACCCATGGTATCCTTGTAGAACTGTGTGGGGTACCAATAGTTGTTGTATATTTACCAACTCAAATACATTGTATCCCACAACTCTTCTGCATGTAGCATCCAACAACTCTGGCTAGTTCAATTGGTCTGCATGAACAAAATCTCTTAGGTAATATTCCAAAATTCCATTGATATATTTTGTGTTTCCATTAGTCTACAAATGATAATTTCAACTCATCAATGGCTTGGTTCCAACAAGGTTCAACAAATCTACCAAAACTTCCTAATGAACCTTATATCTCTATCCAACAGAATTCCCAATGGTAAACCCCAGTCACAACATGCTCAAACAAAAAATTTGCAACCTATTTTGTTACACAAGGTACCCTCATTGGAATCAAGATTTCATACTTGAAAAATTGGTCAACTGCAACCAAAATCCCATTAGAACCTTTTCAAACTAGAATTTGAGTAATAAATTCCATAAGAAACTTTCCCAATGTATCTCTAGAACTAGAAAAATGTTGGAGTAGACTGGCCTACATTCTAGTGTTTACCTTGTCTTGTTGGCATACAAGACATATTTGGATGTATTCTTCCACATGTGTCCTCATATATTCCTAGTATAATATTGTTCCAACATTGGTGTCCTTCACTATCATAGTTGACTTGCCCAAAGAAAATAACGACACTCCTTCAAGAATTCCTTCTAAAGGTTAGATAACTTAGGCACGTTGATGTAATTACCAAACTACAAAAAAACATTGTCCATCCAAAACTTTCATCTTTTTTCCTCCTTCACCTACTTCATGATGTTCAAAGTTGTGGGATTCTTATGCAATCCCTATTTGTTATCTTCTTACAAATATATGAAAACTCGCATCTAAGTACCCATAAACACCATCCTCCTCTAGGGTTTCAATTTGTGCCTTCTCACTCAGGGTGTCCAGTACTACATTCAATTTTAATGTGTTATGGTTTGATCCTAACCCATTTATTAATTTAATAGGCCCAAGGGGCCCCGTAAGAGTCATGATTAGTTATTTTAATAAATAAATCATGTAAGCAGTTAACCACATTAAAGATGATTGTAAGTGGTTGATCTGCATTATAAAAAAGGGACCATGAGTAGTTAGGGTTGTGTATCTCATGTAACTATATATAGTCTAAGATAGTAAGGGAATACTTGTCTTGTGTTGTTTTAATGGAACACTGCTCTACTAGAGGTTGCCCCCTCGAAGAGGCAAGTGAATAATATTGTTCCAAATCTTAATAGAATATTTTCATCTCTATCATAACATTGTGTTATTTTCTATGGCATCTTTGTCATTTTTTGCACTTTTAATATTTTCTGCAGGTTAAGCATACTACAAGTGGTATCATAGCACTTTCTTGGGCCATCCACACCACCAATTTTAGCTAAACGAAATATTAGGCTAGAGATGTGTTCAAGCATCTTTAAACTATAGAGGTGTCATTACACACATCAACATGTGGTTGGGGAAGCATACACGCAGGAACTACAAGAGGTGGTCGTGTTGGTTGGACTCCCTTATAACCCTTATTGGTACCCCTTCTAGTAGTAGCACATCAAACAACACATGTACACATACTACTCTTCCACATACCTCAAGTATATCGGAAGTCCCCCAAGGTTACCCCGAAACCAACCTTAGATAACTCACTAGTCGTCTTGTTGTTACGGTACAATGAGAAATGCACTAATGTTAGTCGGGTAGTACAGCTAAGGGCACGATCGATCCTCCTTAGTTGGTGCTCTGAAATATTGGGTTGAGTACTAATGTTGGACCCCTATTGTATATCATGATCTATAGCACCTAAAACTCCTTGCTACCATATTTCCCTCACTTCCTATTGTTGGTCATCACATTCCTACACATTTTTCAGTATCCAGAAGTTGGGGTTTATGTTGTCGCAGTATTGATCAATTGGGACAACTAAATTCCTACAAATTTTGCAGTATCGAGAAGTTGGGGTTTCTGCCACCACAATATCGATTAGTTGGGACTTCCAAATTCCTACACATTTTGCAGTATCGATATTTTGGGATTTTGGTTGTCGTACTATTGATCATCTACGAGTAATACTCCTTTTAGAGTAAAAAAAAAATTTGGTGGTCCCAAAATTCTGCTTGCAAGAGACCTAGCCCACAGGATTTAGGACAATGATCCAAGTTCCTCAGCTACTAGATTTACCCATGATATTTTACTTCTCAACTATGAAGCTGACTGAAGAATAGAATGCTCAGTTGTTAGATATGAATGCACCATCGAAGTCATGGCATCGAATAGCATGAAATTGACTATCCACACTCTGAAATTTGACACCGTCATTCCAATCTGGAAAATGGCCAAAAAAATGAGACCTATGTTGCAGAAACTGACATTGTCATCAGATTCTCATCGCCGAGAGGTGTAAAATCCATATAAAATTTGTCCAATTTGGGCACCGGACAATTCTCACCCCTCTATAAATGTTGCTCAGATCATGGTTCCACCGCCCCCTTGGATGGCTCAGGGTTCCATCTGCAATAAAAATAAAAATAAAAATTGCCTCGAAATATGCACCCCTCCTTTGTTCCCTGGTCGAATGACAATGAAAAGGTGTTTAAATAGTATTTGTGCCAGCAGAGTTCACAAGAAAGGTCGTTAGCCTAATGGTTAAGGGTGGAAGCAACAAGGCGAAGGTCGGGGGTTCTGACCCCAACCAAATTGGAATTTTTTCTTTTTTCTTTTTTCTTTTTTTTTTCTTTTTTTTTCTTTTTTTCTTTTTCTTTTTTTTTTAAACTTGGGTGTGGTAATACATAACTATTGTATGGTGTTTGTATTAAATGGGTGTGTTGTTATATTGTTGGTTTTTTTTTTTGTTTGAGTTTGTTTGGTGAACATACCATATAAGGTTGCTGCACACCGGCCCCACTGGCCTTGTGCAGCGTCAAATTTTTGTGGGCAGGGTCCTCGGTCAACCAAGCCCTGACCCATTCACACATTAAGGTTTATATGTTGTTGTTTTAATACAAGATGGGCGGGGTCCGCTCCAAGCGGCTCCAACCCAACCAACCACTATATCTATGCATTGTATATTTGATATGTGAGTTACACCATGGGGTTCGGCAAGGTTCATGGCCCACTGACCCAATTTAATATATTTTTTTGTTGTATGGTTCACGTGGTGGGGTGGCGGGGGTGGTGGCCCGCCACCCCAATTTTTATATATATTTTTGTTATTTTTAATAAAAACGACCATTTTTTTTATTTTAATGAAAAATAAGGGTCATTGGGAAAATTAACAAGGCCACAATTTCACCCGTTTTCGGAAGCTGGGTTCCCTGTCAGTGGACAGTGAATTTGTGGGACACTTAAACCTAATCCCCTACCCAACTTTGACTCGCTTTAACTTCTCCATAGGGGCTCGAATTGGAGATTCGTTCGCACCGTTGGAATCAGGGTGACGAGTACTTCAATCTGAACCTAGTTCGAGAGCCATCCGACCACTTTTTCTTTTGACCTATCATCAGCCCTCTTGGTGTCTTGAGGGTGTCTAGATCCACCTAGATCAATCCTCCCCACTGAACATCTTTTGGTCCAACAAAGCATGAACATAATCTGCAGCCTCTTTGTACCTTGTATGCACCACACGTGTCCTAAAAGGTCACCCTTCATTCTCCTTCACCTTTGTCCTTTGGAGCCATAAGCGATTAGCCGACACTTGCATCCTATGCAAACCTGTAGTACAATATTTTCCAACTTACATTCTTAACTAAGTGATCAATCTATGACCCAAGCATTCCACACACTTGCCACGATTTTATAACCATACTTCATGGTCAAGTTTACATCAAATGGAATCAATACCCCAGCTATCAATACAAGGCAAAAAACATAATTGTTGCTTCATAAGTGATGGAAAACACATCATCACTTTTATATTTTAAACTACAACATATGCTTTACAAAGTAAGGCCAAACACACTACCAAACCCAGAAAAAACCATCTCTCACTTATCAAATTGAATGGGTCATCTCTCTGTAGCACATTTTCTCGTCGAACAATTGTTTCAATTAGTTCTTGTATTGACGCTTTGTCCTTAAGGTATTTCTCTAGATGAATCCTCCAACAGGTGGCTCTTTGATGGCCACTTTTTCTGCAATGAATGCAATGAGTTTTTATCCTCCAAATGTGCTTTACCTTCTTCTTTTCCTGTTGTGGAGAAGGCATTTCACGCCTCATCCTCTTTTGTGCCACCATTATTTGTCAACACTTATAAAAGGCATGGTTATGTAATCCACAAAAACTACATGTTTTCTGATGCCACGATCTATGTTCATTGTTAGCGACATGTTTGTAATCGAAATGAACATTATAATACCGAGACTTGTTATACCTCTCTTGGTTGTCTCTGGTGTGATCATGGTGACAAGAGCTTGCCTCAACTCTTTCTCTGTAATGTGTGTTTTCATAGGATGATGGTGAAGTGTTCCCATCAAACTCTTTCTCCAATGGTTTCAACTGTGCATTGGAATTTTCTAACACTTTCGAGCATTATCCTTCAGTGTATCCCAAACCATCTAATCGAGGTCTCTGCACAACCTCCAATGGCTAAATCATGCCTTGGCCATTAACCCCAAGCCCTCCTCCTTTGTATCCCATCTTGGTAAGGAGTCCCATGCCAGTTCCTGTAAGGGGTATCTCCACATTTCCCACAGAAATGATATCATGTGAAGATGAAACTAAAGAAACATAAACATTGTTTACCTCGGATGTTGATTCAGAAGTAGATGATGATGCCTTCTTCAAGCCTTTTTTGTGCTTCAACTCCTTCAAGGCCTCTTCCACGGTTTTTAGTTCAAGTTGTAGTCTCTATTTCTCTGCTTTCTCTTCTTGTAGAAGCCTCCTTAATTTAGCATCCTTTGCTTGAAGGCTCCAATGGTTGCGCTTCAGTTCTTCCAAGGCTGCCTCTGCTGCTTGCAACTGAAGTTTCACTCTCTTCTTATCCTCTTTCTCCTCTCGTAGAAGTACTTTCAACTCAACTTTATCTTCTTGAAGGCTATAGTTGATTTCCTAATTCGAATGATAAGAATACAATGACAGCGAGAAACATTCACTGCAAGATGTGGATGAAGCATCGCTTTCTGCTTCTTCTTTCTCCCGTCTCTAGTAATATGCATACATCATGTCCACCATCTTGTACATCTTGAGCATGGCCTCATACATATATTTTCCATCCTCCATTGTTGCACTTTCAATCGTTGTTCACGCTCATAATTCGCATCAGCAAGAAGACTGCTCTAATACCACGTGATCCGGGTCTGTCAGCTACCATATTTACCAATGATCTTTTACTTCTCAACTCTGAAGTTAACTGAAGAATAGAATGTTCATCTTCTCGATCTGAATGCGCCATCAAAATCGTGGCATCGAATGGCATGAAAGCGACTATCCACACTCTGAAATCTGACACCATCATTCCAATCTGGAAAGTGGCCGAAAAATCAAGACCTTTGTTGTAGAAATTGACATCATCATCATATTCCCATCGCTGAGAGGTGTAAAATCTATATAAAATTAGTCCAATTTGGACACCAGACAATTATGGCACCTCCGAAAATGTGTCTCAGATCATGGTTCCACTTCCCCCCTAGATGGCTTGGGGTTCCACTTGCAATAAAAAAATAAATCTACCTCGAACTTCACACTCCTCCTTCGTTCCTTGGTCGAATGAAAATGAAAAGGAATTTAAATATTATATGTGTCGGTGGAGTTCACAAGAAAGGCCATTGGCCTAATGGTTAAGGGTGCAAGCGACAAGGTGGAGGTCGGGGGTTCCAACCTCACCGAACCCACCCGAATTGGTATTTAACGTTGTTTTTTTTTTTTTTAATAACTTAGGCATGCATGTTAATACATAATCGTTGTATGGTGTTTTTATTAAATGGGCGTGTTGTTATAGTGTTGGTTTTTTTTTTTTTGAGTTTGTTTGGCAAACATGCCATATAATTTCGTCGCATTGGACTGGGCTAACGGTCCCGTCGGCCCTGGGTTCAAACCCCACCAGCCTTGTGCCATTTCAAGGTTTTGTGAGCGGGGTCATCGGTCAACCAGGCGCCGACCCATCCACACATTAAATTTTATATGTCGTTGTTTTAATACATGGTGGGCAGGGTCCGCTCCACGCGGCCCTGACCCAACCCACCATCATATATATATGCGTTGTATATTTGATATGTGGGTTACACCATGGGGTTCGAGAGGGGTCATGGCCTGCCAACCCAAGTTAATATATTTTTTTGTTGTATGTTTCACATGGTGGGGTGGGGGGGTGGTGGCCCACCACCCCCATTTTTATATTTTTTTTGTTATTTTTAATAATAACGGTCATTTTTTATTTTAACGAAAATAAGGGTCATTGGGAAAATTAACGAGGCCATAATTTTGCCCATTTTTGGGAGTTGGGTTCCCTACTTTTTTACTGTGAATTTGTGGGATACTTAAACCTCTCCCACTACCCAGCTTTGACCAAAACTTTGACTCGCTCTAACTTCTCCATACGGGCTCAGAATAGAGATCCATCCGCACTGTTGGAATCAGGGCGACGATTAATTCAATTTGAACCTAGTTCAAGAGCCATCTAACCACTTTGAATTTTGACCTGTCATCAACCCTCTTGGTCTCGTAAGGGTGTCTAGAGCCACATGAATCAGACATCAAGTTGATCACAATGATGCCATCCACCAGTAAGTGTCCATTTTTCCCATGGTCCCAAATTTTTCAAAAGTGCTTTCAAGTGACCTACATCAACAAAATCCTTATGTCACACCCATTACAGGAATACTAATTTTAATTAACCTAAAATTTTGACCTACGAAATTGTATGGTAACTACGAGGGTTGAAGCTATGGAAAACCTTGAGAAAAAAATGGTAGACCTAGAAGCAAGCATCACCACCAAAGTCCATGATGTAATTGCAAGGGCCCTGGAACCCATATAGAAATTCATCAAGGCTAAATACCCCATGGGGGAGGGGAACCATGTTGATGCCCACATGTAAGGAGAATCTAGCCACCATTAATATCATGGGTATCATCATTTCCACACATGTCACCATATTCTAGCAATAAGGCACCCAAGATTGACATGCACAAATTTGACAGTTCTAGCCCAGCAGTGTGGGTGGCACAAATGTAACAATATTTTTAACTCAACAATATTTGGGATGATGAAACCAAACTACATGTGGGAGTTCTTTACTTGGACCAAGAACACAATCAGTATTGGAAATGGCATTAGCATTTCTATGCGGGAAATCCAACTTGGAATATGTTCTCTAAAGGAATTTGTTCTTGTTCTCACAGGGACTCTCACTTTCTGGGTCACCTTACGAAGCTCAAACAAATTGGTATATAAAGAGAATTCATCACAACATTTGAAAAATTGGACATCCAAACTGAGGGTCTATGGGACGTCGTCTATATGGAATTCTTCATCCGCGGCCTGAAGGAAGCATCCAGGCACATGTTAGAATGCATAAACCTGCTACTTTGTTGGAATATTTCCAAAAAGCTTTAGATGCATAAGCAGATATTAATTACCAATCCAATCATCCTTCATTCACATTAAAGGCATGTCCCACCCCTATTAGTGGCCCCACCCAAACCCTTAATTTTCAAAATTTATCGCCAGTGTAAATGGATGAAAGGAGAGGATAAGGATTGTGTTACTATTGTGATGACAAATATTCATCATGCCACAAATCAAGGAACAAAAATTCTTCTAGATTTATGCTACTGAAAATAGCCCATTTGAGGGGTCTCGCTAGCTAACATGCCTCGGGAGGAGGACTTGAAACCTTAAATGGCCACTGAAGAAGTAACATATACTACAAAAACACTAGATGAACTAATTATCTCATTCCATGTTCTAGCTGACATTTCTTCTCCACAAATGCTTAAAATCATAGGCTTTCTTAAGCATAGGTGAGTGGTGGTGTTGATTGATAATGGTATCACACATAATTTTTTCCATAAACGAGTAGTTGAGGTTGTTCATTGTTTTGTGAGGGAAGTATCCATTTTTCTAATCCTCATAGCTAATTGGGGGACCATGAAATGAAAAGGAAGTTGTGAAACCATTAAGCTTCCGATGGCATATTATCACCTTAAAACCCACATGTTTTCCATTGAGATGGGAGGCTCTGAAATTATACTCGGATCCGAATGGGTCGGAACACTAGGGCCCATTACCATGGACTTCCAGGAGCTATATATGAGCTTCAAGTAGAATGGACACACTCATATGCTCTGGGGGCTCCAAGAAAGTGCTTCTATTATCATTAGCTTGCATAAAATGGAGAATTTTTTAATAAAGGGACACCATGGGGTAGTTTCTCAATTTAATTCAATCCAAACCATTGAATCAAACCCTGCCAACATTCATCCATATTTGCAAAAGTTTTTGGGTCACCACCAACAGGTGTTTGTAAAACCCATGGAACTACCCCCTGCTCGAGGTGATCATGATCATAGCAACCCTTTGATTTTGAGTATCCAACTGCCAAATTTTTTCCCCTATAAGTATCCATTCTCACAAAAGAATTATAATAAAAAATATATTCAGGAGCTACTATTCGCAGGCGATATTCATCCCAGCACCAACCCTTATTCATCCCCAGTGGTCATGGTCTTGAAGGAATATTGGGAGTGGCACATGTGTCCCAACTTTAGGGCCCTCAATAAGCTCACCATAAAGGATAAGTTTCATATTCCAATAGTCGATGATCTCCTTGATGAACTCCATGGTGCCCAATTCTTTAACAAGCTTGATCTTTTTTTTGGCTATCAACAAATCAGAATGAAAGTATCAAACATTCCCTAGACAACTTTCATAATCCATGAAGATCACTATGAATTTTTTATTATGCCCTTTGGTCTTTGTAATGCCCCATCCACCTTTAAAAGTTTCATGAATCACCTTCTCAAGCCATATCTCATAAATTTTTTCCTGCCCTTTTTTTATGATATACTCATCTATAGAAAAACATGGGAAATACATCTTCAACGTGATGACAAGGTATTGCAACTTTTAAAGGATAATAAATTATTTGTTAAATTTTCTAAGTGTTCTTTTGGGATGGAAGTGGTGGATTACTTGGGACAAATTGTGGGTCGTGAAGGAGTACAAGTGGATCCAAAAAATATTCAGGCAATGCAAGATTAGCCACAACCTTAGAGCTTGAAAAGTCTACAGGGGTTGTTGATCCTAATGGGATACTATCCAAATTTGTCAAAAATTATGGATGCATTTCCAGACCCCTTACAAACATTCTTAAGAAAATTCATTCCTCTAGATAGAAGCAGCTCAACAGGCCTTCCTGGATCTCAAACAGGCCATGTGTTCCACCCCAATATTGGCCCTCCTGGATTTTACAAAACCTTTTGTGATTGAATGTGATGCCTCGGGACCGACATTGGAGCAGTATTAACACAAGAAGGTCAACCAATATCTCTCTCAAGCCAACTAAGTGACAAGAATTTGGGTCAATCTACTTATGAGAAGGAAATGGTGGACATCCTACATGTATTAGAAACTTGGAAACCATAACTTCTTGGCTGATGTTTTCATATCTACATTGAACATCATAGTCTAAATTATTTCTTGGAGAAACACTTATCCTCTCTGTAACAAAATAAATGGATTACCAAAATTTTTGGCTATGACTATGATATATTCTATAAGAAGGGTCAAGACAATGTTTTGGTCAATGCCTTGTCTTGATCATTTAAGGAGGATGACACCCTCTTATCCCTATATTTGGCCATACCATCTTGGATTGAGAAGGCGCGCAACAAATGGCTTTCCCATCCATCACTTTCTTAACTAATCCAAAGGTTACAAATAAATCCTAAACCCCCAATGGGTTACAGTTGGCAGGAATATATTCGTCAATATAAGGATCGTGTGGTTCTCTCCCACAATTCCCCTCTTAAACCACGCTGCCTATTGGAGTTGCACTCCTCAACCTTTGAATTACATTCGGTATTTCATAATACTTATGCTCATGCACGTCATTATTTCTTTTGTAAGGGATGAAACATTACATTCTTACATTTGTAGTTGAATGTGATTTCTGCCAGCGCAATGAAGGGGAAATTGAGAATACACCAGGAACCTTACAACCATTTTCTCTACCTACTTCTATATGGATGGATGTCTCCATGGAATTCATTATATGCCTCCCTAAATTAGGAAAAAATTCAGTCATCATGGTGGTACTTGATCTAGTCTCCAAACACGTCCATTTTTGTGCCTTACTGCACCTGTTCAATACAACTTTGGTGGCTCAAGTCTTCATGGATCAAATTTTCAAACTACATGGCATGCCTACTTATATTGTGTTTGATTGAGATCCCACCTTTGCTATCAATTTTTCATAGGATTTTTTCAAGTTACACAGCAAGAAACTCCAAATGAGTATAGCATATGACCCTCAAACAGATGGTCAAACTAAAGTGGTAAACAAATGTTAGGAGACCTACCTTCAGTGCTTTTCTTAGGAAAAACAACATAAATGGGTGTATTGGTTACCTTTAGCAGAATGGAGGTATAATACTAATCATCATGAAGCAACCAAGATGACATCATATGATGTGGTGTATGGCCAACTTCTTATCTTCCAGGATCTTCCAAAGTGTAGGTAGTTGATAAGATTCTTCAAAACTGAGTCACCACTCTCGCTCTTTTGAAGATAATATCCATCAAGCACAAAATTGAATGAAGCAATGAGTTGGCCAACATCACTTTGAATGGTATTTTCAAGTGGGTGACCAAGTGTTTCTTTGACTCCAACCTTATAAGCATATGTCTCTTAAGGAAAAGGGATTCTAAAACTTAGCTCCAAAATTTTATGGGCCTTATCATTTTATTCATTGTATTGGCTCCATAGTCTATAAACTAGCCCTGTCGACCACTTCAAAAATACATATATCTTCCATGTATCTTGCCTCAAAAAATTAGTAGGTCACAATGGAAAGGTTCAGACCATACTACCTAAATTGGACGAGGAAGGTTTTCATTGGCTCCAACTGGAACGGGTCCTGGATTCAAGGAAATGACATATTCACAGTCGCACTAAAGTCTTCATCCAGTGGAAAGCCACCTTACCAAAAATGTGACATGGGAATCAGCAACTATTCTCCATTTTTGTAACTCTACCCTTGAGGGAAAGTTTCTTTCCAAGGGGGGGGCGAGGGGGGGGGGGGCGCATGTTAGGGTCTTACCCTAACCCCTTTATTAATGTAATAGGCCCAAGGGACCCTGTAAGAGTCGTTATTGGTTAGTTTAATAAATAAAGATTACAAACATTTAACCACATTAACGATGATTGTAAGTGGTTGAGCTGCATTATAAAAAAGGGACCACAAATAGTTTTTTTTTTTGGTAAGTTGTGCTAATCTATTAATTTCAAAAACATAAAAGTACATAGCTTATAGGAAGGGTTGGTGAGCTACACTTAACCAATCCCTGCCTTTCTTACACTATTTATGGGTTGTCATGGGGGAGGGGGCTGGCCCAGACAAAAATTGTGAGCATGAATTACTTTGTGTGCAGTAGCGCTAATACATTTAGGAGCATAGGAGTGAGACATGACAGTAAATACCTACGGGCACAGATGACAAAAAGAAAAATAAGAATGAACATTTATGCATACATTATTCATCCTCGTCATCACTGCGGTGGGGCAAGCAGGGGCCTGCGCGACAGCCGCTTCCACTGCAGCTTCCACTTCAACAGCAGTAAATTTGGGGAGATTTGAAGGAGCACAGAGGATGGGGGAGTTTGGATCTACTCCTTCAGGAACCTTCATCCAAACGTCGCCGAAATCCATGATCCAAATCTCTGTGTCTTCATCAGCCTACGCAAGACTGTTCGGGGGTGCTGGAATGCTCTGTGGAGAGGGAGCTCTGGGGGTGGAGGTGGACCTCCTCGCACCATGACTTCCCCTTTGCGCAGGGCTCCTGGGGGAGTCTGTGTGCTGCTAAGGAACTGAATGATGGCTAACTGGGGAGTTTGATGAGGATCCTTCAATCCATTCGAGGCGGTCATCCTCGTCGCAATGATAGTGGCCCAAAAGAGCCCCTTACTGTCCACCACGAATTGTGCGTTGGCGCAACCTAGGTTCCATTGTGCACTTCGAAGGGGTAGCAGGGGAAATGCAAGGGCAGGAGAAGTTGTAGAGGCTGGGGCATGGGTGCGGAGGATGCAATGCATCAAGCAGAAGGGGGCTGCACAGCTCCACACCAGGACATAGACTTCCCAGCTGATTGGAATCAGCGAGCATCCATATCAGAAGAGCTAAATTCAGTGGATTTTAGATAAGGGCAGGAAGGAGTTGAGAGTGGGAGGATATATAGGATCGCAGATGAGGAATGTCAGAGAGGCAACGAGTGATCTTCGCACGGTTCTATTGTGGATCTCAATCAGTTGAGCAGGCGCAGAGGAGTAGGCGTCGTTGCATTGCTAATTATGCTTTATGGTCATTAATGGAGGTAAGGTTGAGGTGATTGTTACACCATTTTTTGGTCATCTGACCTATTATCATTAAATGGACCCAAGTACATCGTGTAAGACCAATTTTACCCTAAGTAAAATTGCTTTCACTATGAAAATAAGTAAACCACCTTTATTAAGTTGTTTACGGTCTAAACATGAAACCCCATGAGAAAATATTAAATAAATCTACATTTGTTTGATTTTCCTCAAGGAATAATTAGTTAAATAGAAGTTTAATTAATATTCTTGGTTATATTTAACCCAAAACAAGGAAATTAATTAGATAAATCATTATTTATCTTATTATTTTCTAAGAATAATTATTAAACCTTATTTAAATAATATTCTTTGTTAAATATGACTAAATCACCCTTAAATAATTAAGTAAATCATTATTTATTTTATTATTACTCAACCACATCCTTAAAATGATAAATAAATCATTTATTTATTTATTATTTACAAATAAAGGGATTTGACCCAAGTCAAATTCCTTTTCCCTCCAACAAATATAGTAAAATATTCCATAAAAGTTGGATCTTGATTTGGTTAATAATATTTTAATTATGCACCAATATCTAGACTAACTCAATATTTTGTTATAAATAGAAGGGTTTTCCCATTCATTTACGACCTTTTTTTGCCTAAAGATCACTCTAGATCTATACCTTTGGTCTGACTTTGATCCACCATCATAGTCATATTTTTCTACCATTTTTGTATGGGTTTTCTACACCATCAAGAGAGAGGAGTTTTAGATCTGAAGTGCTGAGGACTTACAAGAACCCATCCCATTGAGGAGAACCGGTAACACCCTTCTGTGTTTTGCTCCCAGGTGCCATTAATACAAAATTCATTCAACATGTTCTTGTCTTGTCTATTGGATGCATGGAGTAAATCTTGTTTTTTCTACTGCTTAATGTCTTCTAATGCATAGATCTAGATTTTTGCAGCATTTATCTTGATCACCTAAATTCATATCTAAGGATATTAGCAAACCATCTTTGTTCTTAGGGTTGTTTGTTATGCACAGCTAAAGTGGTTTTTTTTCATACGCTTGGAATTAAGATTCATACTAACAACTGGTGACTCCACACGGGTTTACGATTACGACCTCTGTCATTTTTTTGATCCTTGCATATCCAACTGCTTCAAACCCTAGGATTTCTCTTCAGCCTCTTGTTTTCACTTTTCTTGATGTTTTTTTTAACCTATAAAACCCTAAAACATTAAAAATTCTAACTTATGTGTGTTTTCAAACCTATTGCGCAGGTGACGGACATCAGTTGCAGCTGAGACAACACTTTTTTCTGAAATATACCGCTGAGAGTGCCGGAAGTGAAAGTCGCACTTTTTGGCCCAAAAACTGCGACCTGGACCCTCAGGATGCACCTTTCAGCCCAAAAACTACGACTCCGGACTTTTTTTAAGTAGAATTTTTCCGAAAGCTTCAGTACCCTCCACTTCTTGTGGAAGAGTTTTTGATGTTGCAAGTTGTCTGAAATTTCAGAGTCTTCAGCTATTTTTCAGATCAGATACCTCACCTTCAGATCCACTTCAGATCAGCTTGTTATCCATCCAAATCACCTCATTTAGCTTTGTTTGGGTTTTCCTCTAGGGTTCACTCCATTTCCGTCCAGGAGATAGCCTTTCGCCACCTCATTTACAGCAACTTTTCCTCTGATTTGTTGTTGTTTTCTGCACCACTTTCCAACATATTTTTCCTTTAGATCCCTGTCCCTCCTGACCTTAGATCTATTGGCTATTTTAGTGTGTTTTGATTATTTTTTTACTCACATACTGACTAGTTTTTTAGAGTCCCGCCTCCTTGGGTTTAGATTATTGCATTATTAGTTGTTTATTTTATGTTTTTGCAAGCTTCTATAATGTCATTTGTAGGTTTATTTGCAACTATACAGCACACTTTTTCTTTTTCTCTACAAACATCTAGGTTTAAAAATTAAAATTTACACACTTCACACACACAGCCTAAGAGAAAAAGGGCTTGGTTAACACCGCCAAGCACAGACTCTAAAACATTGAAATCAATTGATCCTGCACCTCTCTGCCCTTGTTTTGATATTGTAATCAATTGATCATGCACATCCCTGCCCTTGTTGGTCTCTTTTTCCTTTGTGTCATGTTTTTTTCATCATCATTGCGCCACCAAGGTGTTTATCCCAGAGACTTCTTGGCCTTCATCCTCAATTTCCAATAGGAAGACCTACTCCTCCATGTAGGATTTCAGTTAGTCCTCCACCGAGTCTGTACTCCGACTCTTCTTCTGGTCCTTTGGGTTCTCCTTCTCGTTCTGCCTTCGGTTCTCCCCCTGTCACCTTCACCATGTCTAGTGTAGAACCTAATGTTGGTGGTAACCCTGGCCCTCATGCTGGGAATACCACTAGTGGGACTGTAATGGACACTACCCTGGCTGCGCCCTTGCTCCCCTTCATGGCAGGCCTCAGCCTCCCCAATTTTGACCAGTTGATAAATTACCCTATACACCATGACGCTAGTTGGTCTGCTATGCCGATGAAGCTCCCTTCCGACATCCCAAATTTTGAAGGCCTTGCTGGAGAAGATCCTACAAATCATGTTTGATCTTTCCACATGTGGTGTTCGTCTAACTCCATTACCGATGACTCTGTCCGTCTTTGGTTGTTCCAATGTACACTTACAGGTGAAGATTCTAAGTGGTATGTTGATCAGGCCCCTTCCTCTCATACCACCTTTGCGACTATTGCCTGGGATTTTTTGTCTTACTTCTAGCTCCCCCTTCGTTATGACGCTGGTAACGAACTCTTGAATTATTTCCTTCAATCGTCTGCGACACGCCTATCCGACCATGTCCAGGAATGGCGAAGAAGAAAGAGCCTATGTCGAGCCCCTATCTTCAAAGACTATGTCTACATGGATTGGTTCCTTATATCTCTTTTGCCACCTATCAGGAAAGATGTCGCATCGCACTTTCCTCAAACCAAAGAATCCGCTCTCCAAATTGCGTTAAAATATTACCTGATCTACACTCAGTCGGGTTATGTTTATACCGTTCTACCTGATCTTCCAGAACCCGATGGTGCAAACGCATCGGTGGCATCTCACGCCACCGACGGTATCATTGGAGCTCTCTCTAATCCATATGCTCAACCTCCCATGGGCTATGGCTTTCCTCAAGGGGGGCCAGCACCTCCTGCACTTTTCCCCCTCCCGGTAGCACGTATCCGCGATATGGCATGCCTCCTCTTTTTTTCCAACCTCCTGTTTACCACACTATTACCCAACCTCCTTATTATCCATATCCACAGCCTGGTGCTCCATATCCTCTAGCATTAGCACCACCTCCTCCCTTAAATTCTCAACCCCCGCAACAACAACGACCGCCCCCTCAGGGGAAGGTGTATTCAAGCAGGGCACAACTAATCCTCCTCCCTCCAAAAAGAAGAGGAAAGGCACTCAAAATCAGTCTGCTCCTAGTAATCTTGGACCTAATCCTCAAAATAATGCTCCTAACACTACTAACCAGCAACAGGGCACCTAGCCCAAGCAGGATAGGTATGTTCGCACGAACAATCCTTTTTATTGTTGTGGTGTTTATGGTCATTACACACATGATTGTCCTATTTTATCACAGATGCAGTAGCTATGGGAGTCTCAAGAAACATTTCAAGGATAACAAGCCTCCCCTTCCATCTCTCCTATTGCTGCACCTAGTCAACTGGCTATGCTTACGGATCCTTTCCCTCAGCAAGGATTTGTGGCTACCCAACCACCAGAAGGTCAGGTGGCCACTCAACCTATTCCATCTAGTACCTCCGATTACCAAATTATCATGATGAAATTTGATCAACCTCTAACCGTAGACATCAATCTTTAGACTCGATCCCGTCAGTACAACAAGCCTCCGCTACGTCTGTCCCTGAGCCGCCTCCTTCTGTCTCTACAGAGCCTCTTTCAACACCTAATGGTCCCTTTCATATCCCTCAGCCTAAGTCAGAGGTTCATACCAAGATCCCTAAGGGACCACTCTGCCAAAATGCTGCTTCTGGCAAAGCTACCCATTCGAATAACATAGTAGATGATTTGGCACAATCTCCTACTGCCATTTCAACGTTGGAACTCCTCTAGTTGTGCCTTCACAACAAAAATCTCTACCATCTGCCATGGGCATTGTAGATCCTTCCGATGATCGATTGATTGTCTTTGATGTTGACCAATCAGAACATCCTCCTCTCCCTGCTTTCGTTGCCTTCCAAATCCCAGTCAAGATCCGGAACGCCAACGTTTCCCAGTGCATTATTGATGAGGGGGAATCCACCTGTGCGATGTCCGCTTCGGTTTGGAAGCAACTCGAATCACCTGAGTTGGCTCCTTCCATGATCACTCTCCAAGTGTGGGATGGCCACTCCTCCCAACACATTGGCTTATTTCACAATTTTCCTATTACTCTTGCAGGCAACATTGTTTGCGTCGACGTAGAAGTCATAGATGCTCCCTTAGATTACAACATTCTATTGGTTCATAGCTACACTTATTTGATGTTTACTGTCTTTTCTGCGGTCCACCACAAGAATTCATTCCCTCATAACGGAAAGATAGTCACCATTGACCAGTTGACATATTACGAACCGAAATCTTAGACCTCCCCTGAGTCTACCATCTCTTTGGTGGCCAACAAGCAAACCGTCGATCCTTTGACCAGTGTCTCACCCAGAGTCTACAAAGATTCCTCATTGCTTGGTACATTCCCTAGTCTTCCTCCTCCCCTCTCTGATCCCAGCTCATCAAATGTTTGCATGATGCAATCGTCTCGATCTGCTCTCAAGCATCCCGCCTTGGCTAGTCAGCAGCCTCCTCGCCCTCTATAGCCTACTCCTATCCCTTCGATTCAGCCTTCTGGACCTCCTCCTCCTGGCTCTTCAGCTAGTATCCATGAGCCTCTCTACCCTCCTGGAACGATTCCTCCAAGCCTTAACCATTTAGGATCCATATCGTCTAGCCATTACCCCTCCGGTCAGATACCGTTCCTAGCTCCCCGTTACACATTATTTTTTCACCATGACATTTTACTATCTATATAGGTTCATAAATACCTATATAATGCTCCCTTAGAAGTCTACAACCCTAAAGTTCCTAAACCAAGTCCTGAATTTGGAGAAAAGCTTGTAAAAATCATAAAAATATTGGTACCGCACTTTTCCTTAGCATTACCTACGGCACCACACCCTTTTTCTCTAAAAATTGCGGAGCCAACCGCACGTTTTCTTCATTAAAAGTGCAGACCCCTGTAAAAGGTAAATTGAAGGTGAAAGTAAATTCTAGAAGCTCAACTAGTCGAATATTCTCCAAGCTAGAATCTTCTAGAAGGCATTATCCAGTCAAAGTCTTACTCCCTCCATTTATCATGAACATTCATTCCTTCATAAAAGGAGCCGATTCCTTGGATTTTGGAACTTAATCCCTTGATAAGGGGACTCTATCCCTTCTATTATGGAGTTGTAACCACTTTCCTTCTCCTATAAATTGAAGCTTTGGTTCAGTCTCAAGGGTACATGCTCATATATGTAAAAACTCCTCTATGCATTTTATATACACTTAGTACTTTCTTTGTACTTAGTAGCTACGATAGAGAAGGGAATTATTGAAGAAAAATACTCTTTGCTAACTGCGAGAATGATTACATACTCATAGTCAAGCTGGTTCAAAGAGTGGAAGGGCTTGTCAGACCAAAGGAAAATGCTTTTTCTGGACCCCGGAAGGATCTGTACGACATCAAGGCAAACGCGGTTGTAATATTCCTTCTTTTATTTAAAGATAATACAATTGGATTATGTTTTCTCAATAAGTTTTTTATTTGTTTACTTGAATGACTTATTTTTTAAATTCCTTGATCATTAAGATAGATTTGTGATTGTGAATTAGTATATGTTGCAGGTGCTTTTGATTCTCTTCCATGTCTTTGTTTGCAGGTCTTTAGAGGTGACTTCTTGGAGCGAAGGGAAAGAAGAATTCAACTAGC
Organism: Pinus albicaulis; assembly: GCA_034641835.2. Taxonomy (NCBI): domain Eukaryota; kingdom Viridiplantae; phylum Streptophyta; class Pinopsida; order Pinales; family Pinaceae; genus Pinus; species Pinus albicaulis. Next base: position 28,575 of record JAXQQM020058648.1, read on the forward strand.
ATTGGATCATAGGTAGGCCCTTTCTTCATCATAGAAAATTATAAATTACATATAATCTAGAGAAATAAGTTTACATTTGTCCTGTTTGTTTCTAGCTATCCTCGTGATACTAGGGAGATCTTTTTTGTTCGCAAGAACAATTTATCCACCTAACAAAACGGCGACTCCACTGGGGAATAGAACTTAGTTTTCTTTTTCTTTGAGTTTGACTTTTGAAAGTATTTTTTTGATCTTGATTATTTTGCACTGGTTTGGGTAAATTAGCCTTAGAATCCCTGAAAAGTTTGATTTAGAATTTTTTATTTTTCTTTATGTTTTCTGGTCTCTGCCCCTTTTCTTTGAAAACAATGTGGTCACCTTCATAGTTTCTTTGTGTAAACAGTGCAGTACCGCACCTTTTTACACTGAAACCTGCGGACCCTGGAAAAATTTTGAAAAACTCAAAATTCTCTTTTCTAATACCAGCTTACAAGATTCTCTGTGATTACCTAGACTTGTATTTACTGTCAAAATCCTCTTGTGAAAGTTTCTTCTAGAATTCCTAAAGTTTTGAGTGATTTTCTAAATATTTGTATTTTATAAGTGATTTTTGCTTTGTCTTTCGGTTGCTCAAGAATCAGAAACCTTGATATAGCTTAGATCACTGGTATTTCATTGTTTTCTTGCTAAGCCTTTGACTTTATAGCAGAACTTGCTTTTATGAGAATTAGATTTAATTTTTATTTGCAAATCTTAAGAGACTTTTAGTTTAATAAGTTATGAATTTCACTTTAAAACCACCATTGGATGATTTTGATGTCTTGTTGGGATAAGCAAAGGATTTCTTGGTTAGATTACAAACTGAGCAAAACATCCTCAAAAAAATTTTAGAGTTTTTAGTCTTAAATTTTAAATCTTTAGAGTTTTTAGAGTTCAAAATTAGTGTTTTTAGTTTTGAATTTTGATTTCTAAGTAATCATATTTTTCTTTTGGAAACTATTTATTTTTAGTTTAAGACTTGAATGATTAAAAGGAATTATTTTTTAAGCAATTAACCATTGAGTTCTCATGAAAAAGATTTATTTTCATATATTCTTGTTTTAAAAGGAAGGATTGATTTTTTTTTAAAAGCAATTGAATATCTCAACTCTTTCTTTTAGATAGGTTTCATTGAAAAGGAATGAATTGTTTCTCATATAGATGAATTTTAGTGTTTTTTGGAGTAGGGTCATTATACATCATTGAAGTTTCACTTTCATACCCATTGTCTTAAGAAACAGCATAATAAAATTAATGCTTAATTAAAATCTATTTAGAAATTTTTTATTTCCTAAGGCTCTTTCCACCAACATAGCTTAGGCTAGTGTCTTGGAATAGGTTTTAGTTAACTCTCCAAGACAATAAAACAAACAAGTAGTCGATCTTGCGGTAGGAAAATTCCAATAGTAGCATGTATGCTCTGGGAAGCTCCTCCTAAAGGAGTTAAGCACAAGATCATATCCAAACCAGTGAGGTAATCAATCCTTCCTCATTGGGAACGATAGAAGATATACATATATTAACAATGGTAAACCTCAAATTGACCATTGTCAAGGAGCCTTGGGGTCACTTTTTGGTAAACCTTGGATTATGTCAAGGAGCCTTCAGGGGGATTGAGCTTTGTTACTCCGCCCTTGCGTGTGTATCACATCGTAGACCGTTCCCCCAAGTATATTTGTTCATGTTGGTGACCTTAGTGGCCATAAACTATAGGATTCTTTCCCAAGGTTACGGTGGAGGGAAGATCCCACTGTACCTGGAACAGACGTCGGCTAGACTAACTTGGACTCTCCGGAGGGTTATCTTCACTCGAGATGGGTTAAGTGGAAAAAATTGCACCAGTCTGTTTCATTAAGCAGGTTCTCGGGGTAACTGTTCCAACCACCATTTCTACATTAAAATACTACGATGTTGGATTTTATCACCAACTAATGTTTTTAGTGCAGGAATCTACTGTTTTTGTGTGGTTTGATCTCTTAGATTTTACAGGCGAGTGATCATTTGTTTGTTTCTTAGCGACCTTAGGGATTTTTGATTGAAATTTTCTTTGATTGTGTGTGTTAAAATTTTTAATCATGGCTGAATTACCGAGACGGTCACGCAGAACCCAAGGGAAACCCCCTAAGTACACACACCTATCCAACTAGAAGGACTTAAATCTCTGATACCAAATGTTATCAGTAGAACTGAATTAACGGAACAAGGAGAATCATCTATAATCATTCATCCTACTTTTGAGGTAGATCAATCGCAAGTAGCAAAACATATTCCACAAACGGTTTCAATTTCCAAATTAACCGAAGTTGCTTCTGCAACAAGTGAATTATCACCTGAAGAACCTGAAATTTCTGAACCGGAAACTGAGCCTGCTACATCAGAACCTACTTTAGAATTCACTACTCCAATTCCTGATTATCCTGATTCACCCAGAGTGATGAATCGGATCACAGAAGGTCTTCCTCCTGGTCTTATTAGTATTGAATAAATAATTGATACAAAAGAAGAAGTAATTCTCCCTTCATCTTAGGAAAATTTAGAACTTAGACAACGTGAATCAATTTTTTATAGTCCTTTTAGAAAATACGCTTGGTATTCTTCATTGACATATTTTTGTAGAACGTAGGTATTCAGTATTCACCACCCCGAATACCTTTTTACTCTACACCAATAGTTTATAGACCTCAGATAAACATGTCAGGTGAGTCATCTATGTTTTCTGAATCGCCAGAAACATTTCTCTATTATGGTCTGTTTATTCTTGCTGGTTATCAGTCACTCTCTAGTACATACTCAGGAGCATCTCCTTTTCCGAGAAAACCAATGTCATCATCTGGTTTGAATGAATCAAATACTCGAACTTTGAACAATGAGCAAGTTTATATGATGTCTGGAAATATTTTGAACCCCACATGTCAAGGTAGTAATACACAGCTTGGGGGGAAACCTCAAAATAGCCAAATACAGCCTGGGGGGCAACCTCAAAATAGCCAAATACAGCCTGGGGGGCAACCCCAGGGACAGTACACACCTCAGGGTCAGTATCAACCTCAGGGACAGTACATACCCCAAGGTCAGTATCAACCTTAGGGACAATACATACCTCAAGGTCAATACCAACCCTAGGGACAGTACATTCCTCAAGGTCAATATCAACCTCAAGGGTAGTGTCATGTTCAAGGATTGCAACCTCCTTTAGCACAGCAGTTCTATCCAAAACATCCAATGTTACAAGGAGGTGGAAATTATCCAGTTAATTATCAGCCATCTATTCAACCCAGTTATGGGCCATCTTATGTACAACCTCCAATGGGATCTTCATATCCCGGAATGGTGTGGGATCCATCCCAAGTTCAACAGAATATACAACCAAATATGCAAGTACCTTATTATCAAGCATGACAACTTGTTGGTTATAATCAACCCCAACAACCAGTCCAGCCTTCAATTCTAACATCAACATCTGGTCTTGTTCAGCAACCGAGTCCGAGTACACCTACTACTCCACCAAAAATAGCTATTCAAAGTTTTATTCAACCTATCACACCTATTCCTACAGTGTCTACAGTTCATGTTACATCTACCCCTCAAACATCGATACATATTCCTCAGTTTCTATTCTGCAGTTTGGACCAACGATTCAGACTACTGTTCAGATACCCGCAGGAAAATCTGGTACAAGTACAGTTATAACGATTCAACCTCAATTTACTTATCAACAATATCAGGGGTTGTACCAATATGGACCTATTCCACAAACTCCAGTCTACCCGCAACAACCGTACCCTGGATATACATATCAAACACCTGTTCAACCTCAGTATGGTCCGGTTATTCCTGGTTATCCAAGAGGTAATATGATTCCAAATGCACAACCTATTCTAGTTTATCCTGGATATCCTCCTCTTGGGACTGGTTTACTCTCACAAGGTTATCCACAAGATCCTACCCATTGATTTTCGTTCATAGAAACTTTGGATTTACCAGATTTATCTCACCTTACGAATGATCCTATCTACTATCATCCATATTTGCCACCAATACCTCATAAGTTGCCTAGTGATATCCCAAAATCTGAAGGAAAATCAGGAGAGGATCCTTCCAACCATGTTATGACTTACCACCTTTAGTGCACATCTAACTCTTTAATCGATGATTTTGTTAGACTTAGACTTTTTCAGAGAACGTTAATAGGATTAGCTGCTAAGTGGTACATTGAACTACCACGAGGCTCATTTTATAACTTTAACGCCTTAGCAAATGCCTTCTTAACTCATTTTTAGTTGCCAATCAGATACAACAATGGCACGGAATTATTAACTTCGCTAAAACAATCTACATTTACATATATATCAGATCATATTCATGAATGGAGACGTACAAGAAGTTTGGTAAAAGTTTTTATCCCATATCAAATATTGGCAGAATGGTTTGTTAAATCATTACTACCAAAAATCACTGAAGATGTAGCCAAAGCAGGAGTTTTCACGGAAGAACAAGTTATTGCTCAAGCTCAATATCTAGACTTGGTATATACACAGTAAGGTATTCTGTACAAGAAAATCCCTGATTTACCACGACCTTGTCAGTTAACTGCAACTCCTTCAGGGTCTCATGCCGCTGATGGTGTAATCGGTTCGGTTACTAAAATCAAGAATAAGAAGAAATCTTCAAAGGTTACTTCTCCTATAATAACTTTACCTGATTCACCAAAAGGAGAATCTTCCTTGGAAGCTACTGCCGATATTCACAATGTAGATTCATCTACTAAGTCGAAATCAATAAAAAAGAAAAAGGGGAAGAAAAAGAATAAACAGACCTCATCTCCTAAAGAAAAAACTAATAAAATTGAATCAACTGATGACAAACAGAAACCTCGTTATCCTTGTCTTAGCTGTGACGAGCATCATTTCACCAAGGAATGTCCACATAGGGAAGAAGTTGCTAATTTCGTCAAAGGTTCACCCACTCCTGTTGTCTTGAAGGATCCCTTTCCAATTCAAGATAGTAAAATGATTGGATCTTCTTCTACTCCATTAGCAAATATTTTTATGGTTGCAACTCGATCACAAGATTATGGTAGTAAAAATCCCGTTACTGGTAAAGAAGTAGAAAATTATAATTATTCACCCACTGCATCTACTTCGGTTTCCGATCTGCTTCACATCGAGAAATCAAATCTTGAATTAGTAATCAAACCACCTCCTAAAGGTGTACTTCATAAATCAGCTTTCAATCCACATGCGAGAGCTACTCAGAATTACAACATTGTCGAAGATTTAGCAATTTCCCCTTCGGTAATGTCGGCTTTGGAAGTGCTGCAATCATGTCCAGCACAAAGAAAATTACTATTGTCAATTTTAGGAGCCGTAGATCTACAGGATTCGAACCTTATGATCTTTGATTTAGAAAATTTTACACCTTGCCTACCCAATCAAATGGCTTTCCAGATTCCAGTGTTAGTCAAAAATACACGTTGCTTTCATACTATGATTGATAAAGCGGCATCTACGTGTATCATGTCGTTAAGTTGTTGGAAATCGCTTGGTTCTCTGACGCTTAACCAATCTCCAACCATCCTCAAAGCTTTTGATGGAAGAGGATTCCATCCATATGGTATTTTACAGGATCTACCTATAGAGGTTGAAGGAAAAACTATTAGTCTAGATGTGGAAGTAGTTGATGCCCCTCTAGATTAAAACCTTCCCCTGGGTTGAAATTGGTCTTATGCTATGACTGCTGTCGTGTCTTCCATCTTTTGAATAATCATGTTTCATCATAAATGAAAGATTGTGAAAGTCGACCAGTTCTCATATTATTCGTCTGATCCAACTTCCACGGATAGTATTCTGCATGTTGGAAAAACAACTATCCCTTATAAGGATATAGGAGTAGGCTTGATTAAAGATTCCACTTTATTGGGAACTTTTTCTTTGCCTCCACCTAACATACCACGTACTATAGCTAATATCAATATGATTACATCAAGCACTATTCCATTTGATGACCCTTGGATAGTGCCTTTAGAGTCAGAACTGGATTCATTTGAAGGCACGATTCCTTTGAATCCATTTGAATTAGCATATCAAGCAGTACAGTCATTTTCTAATACACATTCAATTGATTCTGACCTTATGAATGTGGTCAATGAAGAATCATTTTCACCTTCAAGTTTAGCTATAACATCAATTCCGGATCCTTTTCAAGAAGTGTTTTATATTGATGAAAACATTCGTGAATTTTTGTCCATAGATGATTTACCATGGGATGATCTCCATCATAGTTCATCATTTTTACCTAAGCTTGATAGATTTGAAGATAATTTTTCATCTATTTTTACAATTGACTATGTCAAGGAACCCCAGAATTCGATATTGATCACAAATTCAGATTCTGAAGTAAATTTAGGTAATATTTATTCAACGATTCCTATTGACATATCAGTAAAACCAGGAATTATTGAAAACATTCATATAGGTGCCTCTTGTACAAAAGATGAAATTGTTACATATAAGGCCCTATTTCAAAAATTTCGCAACATCTTTGCCTAGTCTTATGAAGAAATGCTAGGAATTGATCCCAAAATTGTTGTTCATGAAATAAAAACATACCTGGATGCTAAACCTATCAAACAAATATTACGTCAGATACATCCACGGAAAGTTGCTGCAATCAAAGTTGAAGTTGAAAAATTACTTCGAGTAGGATTTATTTATCCAATCCCTCTCACGGATTGGGTATCTAATATTGTTCCTGTTAATAAAAAACAAGGAACAATCAAAGTATGTATCGATTATAGGGACATAAATAAAGCTTGTCCAAAAGACAATTATCCAACCCCTTATATCGATCAAATCATTGATGATTGTGTCGGAAGCGTAATTTTTTCATTTATGGATGGATTTTCCGGTTATAATCAAATAAACATACTCCCTACTAATCAACCAAAGACAGCATTCATTTTTCCATGGGGAATCTTCGCTTATCATAAATTACCATTTGGACTAAAGAATGTTGGGGCAACTTTTCAAAGGGCTATGTCCTATGCTTTTCATGACATTAAACACATTGTGCAACCTTATCTCGATGATCTACCTGTTCATTCCTTACATAGAAAAGATCATCCAACTCACTTAAGAGTGATTTTTATTAGATGTAGATATTATAAGATTCACTTAAATCCGCACAAATGTTTTTTTTGTGTACAATATGGTCGATTACTAGGATTTATCATTTCAAAACAAGGCATTTGTGTCGATCCTTCAAAGGTTGAGGTTATCATCAGTTTACCTCCTCCTCCCACACTCCGCCAACTCCAAAGTTTGCAAGGGAAAGAAAACTTTCTACGTAGATTCATTCCTAACTATGCTAAGTTAACCAAAGGTTTTACAAGGTTTTTGAAACAGAATATTCTTTTCATTTGGGACGAGATCGCTGATAGATATTTTGATGCTTTGAAACACGCATTGACCCATGCACCGTTATTGCATCCACCCAATTACAACCATTATTACTTTTTATACTTAGCAGCCTCTAATTCCACGATTAGAATGGTATTAGTTCAGGAATATAAATTTCACAACGAACATGTGATTTACTATCTTAGTCACAATTTGAATCCGACTGAAATAAAATACTCACATGTGGAGAAATTGGCCGTGGCAGCTGTTCAAGTTGTCCAAATATTTCGTCATTACATACTGTTACAAAAAACAATAGTGATCTCTGATTGTAACCCTATGATGTATATTTTAACCAAACAATTACTAGGGGGCAAATACTCTAAATGGATAGTAATCCTTCAAGAGTTTGATTTAGAATTTGAAAAATATAAATCAAAGAAATCGCTAGTGTTCGTCGAACTGATGTGTGACTTCCAAAATACTGAGACAGAAACTGTGGTAGAACATTTGATCGCCGATGAATCTTTGTTTCTTATCAGTACTATTGATCCATGGTATGAAGATATCATCATCTATCTCCAAAACCAAAAATTTTGGCCTGAACTCTCGTGTTCACATAGACGAAAAATCTGTTTCCAATCCCAGCAATATATTATTTTTAGCGATACTCTTTATCGTCGAGGTGAGGACTCTGTTTTTCGGTGATGTCTTACTCATGAAGAGGCTGAAAAAGTTTTAAATGATTGCCACTCTGGAGCATGTGGCGGTCATATTTCTAGGTATGCCACAGCCCAAAAGATATTGTGCGCTGGTTATTTTTGGCCATCATTATTCAAAGACTGTATTTTAGCGGTCCAAAAATGCCACAACTATCAGATTTTTTATCGAAAGATGCGTGCACCACCCACTTCTCTTCACCCTATAATTGTTGTCAGTCCTTTTGAAAAATGGGGCATTGACTTCATTACATGCAACCCTCACTCGGACAGGGGGCATGTGTATATTATTCTCGCAGTAGATTATTTTACCAAATGGGCTGAGGTGATGCCTACATTTGCAGCAGATGGAAAAACTGCAGCTACTTTTGTATTCAATCACGTGATTGCTCGATTTGGTGTACCCCAAGCTATCATTACTGATCATGGGAGCCATTTTCAAAACATTATGATAACTGAACTGACTGATAAACTTGGCCTGCGCCATGACAATTCTACTCCATATTACCCGCAGGCTAATGGTCATGTCGAAGCTGTAAATAAATTTTTAACCACTATGATCAAATGGATAATTGGAATTCATAAATCGAATTGGCATACTATGTTTTCTCAGCACTTTAGGCACACCGAACCTCAACAAAAACCACAACAGGTTTCACTCATTTTCAGCTAGTTTACGGTTTAGAAGATGTGTTACCAATTGAATGTGAAATACCATCACTCAAATTAGCCATAGAATTACTACCAGCTACCTCTGAGGAGGAAAAATGCTTTTTATACTTAGCTCAATTAGATGAGACTCGGTGCACCGCTACATTAGCTACCAAGGCTCATAAAAAATGAATGAAAGCTTAGTATGATAGGAGTGTTTCACCTCGTGTTTTTTTAGAGGGTGACCTAGTATTGGTATACGACCGAGCTAATGATAAACTAGGAGCTGGGAAATTTGAACCCATGTGGCACGGTCCTTATATTGTCAAGCGTGTGCTTGAAAAAGGGGCCTATGAATTGACTGATTATGATGGGCTCTCTTTAGACAAACCAAAAAATGGGATTTTTCTGAAGAGATATTATGCTTAAATATTGTGTGGAGATTTTACTTGTCTTTTAGTTATTTTCGTAGCTCATGTGCCTTAGATTAGAAGAGTGTGCCTTGTTTAAAGTTTATTTTTATCCCTACTTATCTAGATTACTCTTGATATTGCAGATGTCAACATCCCTTCAAACATATATTGGTTTTGCTGATGGTGCTTTTTGTAGTACACGGAACATTTCTTCCGTAGCCTGGGTTATTTATTCACCCACTGATGAGTTAATATCTATGCATGGGGTAAGCCTTGGTCAAACAATGAATAATATTGTAGAATATAGCGCAGTAATTGAGTTATTATCTGAATCCATTTCATTTAGAATTCAACGTTTGATCGTTAGGTTAGATTCTAAACTCATTGTATTACATTTAAATCGAGTATACGCAATTAAAAATCCAGTATTATTAAGACTATTTTTGAACGTACGTCTCTTGGAACAAGAGTTTGATTACATTGAATACCAACACATTCCAAAAAATTTAAACACATTGGCCGATGCATTAGCTACTACTGTTATAAACAGATATTTGCAACATTAAAGTAGTAAATCAAAGCAACATTCGATAAACATGTTGAACAGATAGCCAGAAATAGTAAGTAATATCATAGAGTAGTGTTTTCAAAAAATGTTACATCGTCCTCAATTATAGGTTTAAAACACCTTATAATCGGTAAAAATAGTGATGAAAAAAATAAAAATGTCATAGTCTACATAATCATCCACTATCCGTGGTGGTGATCATGATAGTACACAACAGCTCTCGCTACTCTATTCAGGAATCTCCTAAACTGACCAGGAACACCAATAACATATCTCTGAAGACGAAGAGGGACATCATCTATCGAAGTCTCTGGGATATCTAAGGTCAATCCTTCTAGGTTGTGTTCTAAGTCAGTGAGAATCTCAGCCGCTTGATCCTATGGTGGTGTAACGGGCTCTCTTTGCTTCCTATCGAAGCGACGGAGCTTGGCTGGCCTGCGTGGACCAACATCTGCATTTTAAAAAAAAATTGTCATTAGTATTGGCCAATTTAAACAAAAACAAATAAAAATTAGAATTTAGAACATGTCAAAATTATTATTACCTGAGTCATCCCACTGTGTTCCTGGAGGAAGGGACATCTCTCGATCACCAAGAAAGTCTATCCCGGCATATGGGAAATGTAATGTTCCAAAATTTTCCGACAATATTTTGGAACATCATTTTTTGCTGATTTCACCTAGGAGGAGAATAAATGGGTAAGGAGGCCCATTCATAGTAATAATCTCAATAAAATCCCTCATAGTATGAAAGGGGATCATCATTTGAGCTAGTTTTCACACCCTCATGTATGAACAGGGTTATTTGCAAGTGGACAAGGTCAAGTTTGACCAAGTCAACAACGTTGGGCCAAGAGGTGGAGCACACTTAGAGAAGTAGTGCAATATGAATGAGGAGAGGTTTATTTGGTGGAAGAAACCCTAAAAAGAGTGGGACCCATGGAGAGAGGCTTTCACTTTTTTAAAAGGAGGGCAAGGCAACCATTGTTTCTCATGCTTGTATTATTCATCTCATTGTCTATTCAGACAATTGTGCATTCTTTGTTGTTTATCAAGAGTTTCTGGGGGAATTCCTATTTAGGATTCCTTCTCCTTCTTGAGAGGCCTATGGAGGGATTTTAATTCATTTTCCTCACATCCAGGCTTGAGGCCAAGCATCCTCCATCAAGACAGCGTTATTTCTGCAGCAGAATAATACTGTGTTGCTGGGTGTTGCAGTGAGGGTTCACTACACCACCTCCATCAGCTATTTTTCAGAGGAGGAAACTCTCTTCCCTTTGGGAGATCAGACTGGAGGAATTCTGGAGCTTATTGCAGAATTTGGAATCAAGGCCAACTCATTCCCTAGCCCTACAGCGCAGTTTCATCCAATGAATGTGTTATTTTAGTGGAGCATTTGCAGTGGGGCTTTGCAGATATCTCTGGAGGGTGAGATCTTAGGTGAGACCTGGATCAGACTTTCATCCTAGAGATCCATTGGAGGCGATCTTGTCATTTGTTGCAGCATCTTCAATCTTCTCCATCCAGTTCTATTTATGAGTTGCAGCTGTTGCCTAGCAACTCTGACATTTCTGCAGATTTGCCATTTGCCCATGTATTGCATCCAATCCTTCTAAGGATTGTGCATTATTGTTGTATTAGTGTTTTCAGGGGTAGAGAGCTTGCTCCACCTCATTTCTTTGAGCTGATAGTGTCATACCATCATATTCCCATTTTTTATTATGCAGTATCTCCTATCAACTGTGTTATTTTAGCCAAGGCTCTCTTTTATATAGCAGTGTTTCCATTTGTCATGTATATGTCACATTGAGGCTTCCATTGCCTATATGGAGTGATTGATTCCTCCACACATTGTATACATTTGATGCTATATCATATATTTGTTGGTTATACATCTTTTCATGTGGTTACAGCTATAGAATAACGTTTTCCCTCCATTTCTTGTTCAAGAATTGTTGCAGTCCCTCATTGGGAATTTTCTGAGTACATCTAAGTGTGGGAGATCTGTTTAACCACCTTAGAAGGATTTATTTGGTCCTAACTCTTGGATTTTGGTCTTAGACACATTTTTCTAAGGGATCCAGGTCTTGGTATCAAATCATGCAGCCTCCATTTCTGGAAAATGCGTTTTCCAGTCATGGATTGCTAGTTGTTCCATATTTGGAATATTACAGTGGTATCAGAGCATGATCTCTAGCTCAGTCGGTGGATCCCAGCCATCATGCTATTAAGGAGAGAGAAGATGAAGACTCCATTTCATGGAGAGAAAAAGGGAGATAAGCTTACAAAGCTTCTTCCAAAATCTGTACAGAACATTCATGAAGAATTTGAGAAGCTAATGAGGGAGATTTGTACAGGATCTCCAAGAGGGTTTGAAACTGAGTCAAACTCTAGATTTTCTTGTAGGGGATGTGAGCATGCAGCTACACCCTATGATATAAAGCACATTCACATGGCCAGTTTTTCCATGAGAGAAGAAGAAGAAGAAGAAATTCTGAAGAGAGGAGCTCTTAGAGGTTTCTTGCACGAATATGAATCTCAAACTCAGAAGTTTAGAGATCATATTACTTTTCTGGAGTTTTTCAAGATCATGGCGAGGAGGAGAAAGTAGCATAATGAGGATAGATTTCTTCTATCTATGTTTGATGGTTCCCCTAATTGTTCATCCAGGGCTTGGATAGAAGAGCTAGACACCTTTTTACAGCAGCATCAGATTTCCGAAGATGAAGCCATCAGAGTAGCAGCGCTGCACTTGGGAGGTAAGGTCTATGCATGGTGGTTATTTGAGTCATTTACTTTGAAAAATGAAAATACCACTTCCTATGCAATGTTCATTAGAACTTTGATGAAGAGATTTGGTAGGAGAAATTTTGAAACACATGTGGAGGAAACAAACACATTCAAACAAACAAAACCCTTGCATTTGATGGAGGAAACCATAGACTCAAAAAAATTTCAGAGGACCATGAAGGAGGCTGATATCTTGCATGATGCTTTATTGGAGGCAATATATTCATTTTTGGCACAAGGAGGCAAAGAGATCCTTTTTCAAAAATAGGATCCAATCATTGGAGGGTTGCCCACTCATATTGAGGAAGCTGAGGGCAACAGCGCTGTCATTTCTAGAGTTAATCTAGTACCTCATGAAGAGGAAGGAGGAGCTCTTGCTCCAACTAGAGGGATTCTTGCAGCTTTGCAAGGAAGTCGTCAGGATCTCATACATGGAGGTCCAAGCACAATCAATGAATGAGCAGCATGATTGTGCAGCATTACAGCTGAAAGGAGGACGAAGGGAGGAAGAGCAGCATCATGTGATCAGAATCACACATCCTTCTCTATTTCAAAGAGCTAGTGCAAAGAGGAGGTAGACTGTATTGCACTGTGAGAGCAAGGGCAAGGTTGCCCAAACATATGTGCAGTCCACTCTTAACATTGATGTCTCACTACATAGAGGCATTCCACCAAGGAGGCCACCTGATCTATCATTGATGAGAGACATTTTGTCTTTGGATTCACCGCTCTTGTATTTTGGAGAGGTGAAGAGTTCGGAGGAGAAATTTGGCATGGGGGATGTCAAATTAGCAGACAGTAGCATGATTAGATCTACACATGCCAGATCACCAGCACTGTCTCTGAGGAGGATTGATACTTACTAGAGATCTCAGCTCTTAGTTGAGTACTCCAAGGATCTTGGTGCATGCATGACTTTTGATGACTCAGAGGGAGATGACAGATACATAGTGGATGATATGGTCATATATTCACATGGAAAAGTCTTCTTGACTAGATATTCTAGTCTCAAGGAGAAGTTGTTGCATGCAGCACATGAGGACTTCTTTTCCATGCATTTTGATGCATATCTTACCTTGGCAGAGGAGTTCATTTGGGAGGGCATTCAGCAAGGCATATTTCAGCATATGGAGAGATGCATAGCCCAGATGATGATGATGAGGATATCACAACCACATTCCTACTCATTGAGAGTAAAGGAGCACTTTCAGTTGAGCCAGTTCATCTCAAGTCTTCGAGTACATGATGGAGAATGTACAATTTCATCTTATATTTTTTACTTCCTGTCTTTTTATGAGAAGCACATTGTACCAATGAGGATTATTCCTTCTTGCATATTCTATAATTATGTATTTGAAGCCAATTTTAGCTTTGATATTGGCTATCTCATTGGTGGTTTGTGTGAGAGGCCACATGATTCTTGGTGTGCACCATTGGCACCAAATTGTACTTTCATATTTCCATCTTGTAAAATGATTGTGGCAGCAAACAAGTGGCTGGGAGAGCACTTTTTATTGTTTGATTTGATGCAGGCAAAGGTTGCACTACGTTGGTTCCATGGGAGGGACCTTGATCCACTTTCCGGTTGTCATTTGGAAACTTGTTCTTATTGTACTATGCTTCCATGTATTGCTGACATGTTTATGTTTATGGGGAGCTTTATTTGGAGAGTGGGCTTGAGATTGAGGATGCCCATTAGGAGCATAATTCTCCTTATTATACATGTTGTACATTTCAGGAGAAACCATGGGCCAACCATGAGGGCCACATTGCATTTCTTTTCTTCTTGTGGGAAGGACCACTTGAAGAACTTGAGGAGGCACTCCATGGATCATGAGGAGGTGAAGGAGTTAGCACAGTCAACTCTTTTCCCTTTGAGGATGAGGGGAGAATCATCTATGAGCCACTCCATTTATATGAGAAAAAAATATGGTAAGAGTATTGTTGACTTGCATATTTATTTATCTCTATGTATGCATCTCTTAACCATATATATGCAGGGATTTGCTCAAAGGAAGGATATTATTCCTTCTAGATTTGATGGTCTGCATGAGGCCATTGTGGATGATCACTCCCTAAGAGGATATGGGGAGGATATTTCTTGTGGATAACATACTCACATTGCACCTTACATCATTCACCTTCTCCAGGAGATTGGGGTTTCAAGAAAATGGTGGGGAGGCCACCCATCATTTTATTTTCTATGGCAGTGGAGAGTCAAACTGTGTTGGCTACATTTGAGGGACCATTGTCCTTCTCCTTTAATTCACATGGCGGCCAGCATGATTCTCCTTATTGTTCCCTTGGTTGATATTGCTGGAGCTTTTCTTGGGAGCATTATTAGAGGAGAGACACATTGGGTGGATGTGTCCTTGGAGGGAGAAAACTCCCACACACTTTGCACTACATGTTCTAGAGGGAGCATGGGAGATTGTATGGCCACTACAACAACTCATTTATTTCCTTATGAGGTGATACATATGAGGAATATGATTCCATATGATGATTACTTCCAACTCATCACATATGAGATGATTTGGGCCAACATGTTTCATAACACTGGAGGAGAGATCCTTAGAGGTCTAATCTCCATCTTGCCACTTGAGGGCAATATCATTTTAGCCCAGGATCATCATGCACTCTACACTTATCCTAAGTGGAGAGGAGGATAGTGTGGGGTAGGCTATTTTGTCTACCATGATCAGATTTGCAGCCCACCTACATTTCCGGAGCCACATGTGGAATATGAATTTTAGGAGTTGCCATGTTGGGAGGTAACTCATTTTGCATGGATGATTGCTTGGGGGATGGAGGATCCACATAAGGGAGATACCCCTCAAACACTTCATAGACTCCATGCCTTGAGAGGAGGCTTTCCATTTATATCCTTGCAATTTCTTGAGGACAAGCAACATTTGGGAGGGGAGGACTGTAATGTTCCAAAATTTTCCGACAATAATTAGGAACATTAATTTTTGTTGATTTCACCTAGGAGGAGAATAAATGGGTAAGGAGGCCCATGCATAGTAATAATCTCAATAAAATCCCTCATAATATGAAAGGGGATCATCATTTGAGCTGGTTTTCATACCCTCATGTGTGAACAGGGTTATTTGCAAGTGGACAAGGTCAAGTTTGACCAAGTCACCAGCGTTGGGCCAAGAGGTGGAGCACACTGAGAGAAGCAGCGTATTATGAATGAGGAGAGGGTTATTTGGTGGAAGAAACCCTAAAAAGAGTGGGACCCATGGAGAGAGGCTTTCACTTATTTAAAAGGAGGGAAAGGCAACCATTGTTTCTCATGCTTGTATTATTCATCTCATTGTCTATTCAGACAATTTTGCATTCTTTGTTGTTTAGCAAGAGTTTCCTGGGGAATTCCTATTTAGGATTCCTTCTACTTCTTGAGAGGCCTCTAGAGGGATTTTACTTCATTTTCCTCACATCCAGTCTTGAGGCCAAGAATCCTCCATCAAGACAGTGTTATTTATGCAACAGAATAATATTGTGTTGCTGGGTGTTGCAGTGAGGGTTCACTACACCACCTCCATCAGCTATTTTTCAGAGGAGGAAATACTCTTCCCTTTGGGAGATCAGATTGGAGGCATTCCAGAGCTTATTGTAGAATTTTTCATCAAGGCCAACTCATTCCCTAGCCCTACAGCGCAGTTTCATCTAGCGACTACGTTATTTTAGTGGAGCATTTGTAGTGGGGCTTTGCAGATATCTTTGGAGGGTGAGATCTTAGGTGAGAGGATCAGCCTTTCATCCTAGAGATCCATGGGAGGAGATCTTGTCATTTTTTGTAGGATCTTTAGTATTCTCCATCCAGTTCTATTTCTTAATTGCAGCTGCTTCCCAGAAACTCTGGCATTTCTGCAGATTTTCCATTTGTACATGTATTGCAGCCAATCCTTCTAAGGATTGTGAAATGTTTTTGTATTAGTGTTTTCAGGGGTAGAGAGCTTGCTCCCCCTCATTTATTTGAGCTGATATTGTCATATCATTATATTCCCATTTTTTATTATGCAGTATCTCCTATAAACTGCTTTATTTTAGCCAGAGCTCTCTTTTATATAGCAGTGTTTCCATTTGTCATGTATATGTCACATTGAGGCTTCCATTGCCTAGCTGGAGCGATTGATTCCTCCACACATTGTATACATTTTCTGCTATATCATATATTTTTTGGCTACACATCTCTTCATGTGGTTTCAGCTATAGAATAACGTTTTGCCTCCATTTCATGTTCAAGAATTGTTACAATCCCTCATCGGGAATTTTCTGAGGACATCTAAGTGTGGGAGATATGTTTAACCACCTTAGAAGGATTTATTTGGTCCCAACTCCTAGATTTTGATCTTAGACACATTGGTCTAAGGGATCCAGGTCTTGGTATCAAATCCTACTGCCTCCATTTCTGGAAAATGCGTTTTCCAACCATGGATTGCTAGTTGTTCTAGATTTGGAATATTACAGGAAATCTTCTATGGCGAAGATTTGGTTCTCCAACCAATGGAAATAAGCTGGTGTGAAACGAACAATCTCACCTCCCTCACTATGACAGGCTATCAATGCAACCCATCGAACCATCTGAGGCTCCTTGACTCTACCATGATCAACTGAGATAAGTTGTGGGGCAAGTGAAGGAATTCTCTCCAGAGCAAATGTGACAACAATAGCTCCATACCCAAAGTTTTTCAACTTTGAGTTCTTTTCCTTGGTCAATTGGCCTTTTATGTTGGCCAATACTACCTCACACCAATTAAAAATGGTGCCTCTGAAACAATCAACAGCAGTCTGCATCTGGGATGTAGTAGCAACGTGTGGAGCCGCGGTCCCACACAACCGGGTTATAGTAAATGCAACCACTTTGAGTTTATGACAGATGATTGTTTTTATATCAATGCGTTTATCTTTGGGATCCACTTCCTCATTGCCGAACTCTTGCTAAAGGCTAGTGACAGATTGGACACCTTCCCTAGCCCCGAACAAAGAGATTGGTTCACCTCTCTTTGATAAACCAGTAAGAAAATATATATCTTCCAGCTCAATTTTGAGCCAGTGATCTCCAATTATGAAGCACTGTTCCCGGACGTCCCATTTGTTTACTAGCTAGGTAAGTAAGTCTACTTGGGCCCTCATACCCTGAATAGCCCAGAATTTATATAAAACACATTCCCTCAATACACGTGATGTGGGCGGATGTACCATTGAGGCCTCATCAACCTCTTCATGTTCGCGTTCCCTCCACTCAAGAATTGTACATATTCTGCCATAGGAAAATTGGAAGATTAGAAACAATTTGAGTAAAAAAATTTGGTTTATTTTGGGAGAATCAATCATTTTATTTTCTTTACGGCGCCTCCGCACCTTTTGCACAAAAAAGTGCATGGGTCTGCACGCGTCCTATGCATAAAGTGTGGGACGACAACAATTTTCTCTTTGAAAAATTTTCGGGGTTCATAGGTGTCATGTGTATTACCTGCGGACCCCCGTGAACGAATTTTTGAACATATTTTTCTCCTAAAAATGAATTTAAAAACCTAAATTAAGAAAGTGAACGGACAAAAATGAAGGCAAGGATAATGTGGATTACCTAGAGCTGACGATTTTTTATTCCGATGGTCGAACCTTCCGTAATATCCTCCGGAACGCTCTTCACCAAAAGCCCTCAATTTTCCCTCTAGAATGAAATGGTAAAAATGACTTAGAAAACTCCTTTTTATAAGATTTTTTGAATAAATGAAATATAATTTTGTTTATTTTCCACTTTGAAAAGTTGTTTTCTGAATTATTTTTATTAATCATAAACAGGTATGTTTAATTTTTTATTTTTTGTGCAGAATACAGGATTTTTCGAGTAAAATGATCATTTTGACGAAGGAGTATACTTTTTATCACTTTTTCGAACTCGATAAAAATTATGAAAAAGCGAAACTTATGAGTACATTTTTATCCCTTTTTTGAACTTGTTAAAACTTACGAAAAAGAGAAAACCATGAGTACATTTTTATCCCTTTTTCGAACTCGTTAAAACTTATGAAAAAGTGAAATCTTGAGTTCTCTTTAAAGCCCTTTTCAAACTCTTCAAACATGAAAAGGTTGCCTAGTACTTGACTATTCGAACTCGTTAAAGGAAATGAACAGTCATCCCTTCAGTATAAATTTACCCCTTTTCCGGACTGAAGTGGACTATTTATGAAAAAGAAATATGTTGACTAATCATGGTCAATAGAGTTCTCTCTTATATTATTTTATCCTTTTTCGGGCTCGAGAGACTAAATTTATGAAAAAGTACACCCACGAAGTTTTCTTAAGTTTTTCTTCTGACTCTCTAAAACTGAAAAACACCGAGTTTCTCCTATACTGGACTCGTTAAAATTTAACAGTAAAGGACCTGTCAATTATAAACAGGAACAAACCACTCCTTCTTAGGGTTCGATTTAAAACTAATTTGGACTCATCTGAAGGATGAGCCTACACAAACAAGCAAATGTTATCCTCCTCAAGCTTGTCAAAAATAAAGAGGTACTTGTCAGAAATTGTGGGGGAAAAAGAGAGAAAATGGATCCAATTGTCAAACTTTGAATAAAAGAGTATACCACTCTTGAACACGACATTTTTTGTCACACTTCTACCTAGGTTGGGAAAATCCTTTTCCTATCAGTTAATCAAACCAATTGAAAGTTTTCAGCCAATTTCTGGGTATTAGCTCTAGGTCAATTGTTACCAAACCATCTGCAGTTTCGTTATGTGTTCAAGAGAGAGTTCAAACAAACCATTCATCTGCAAACATATATCTCCATTCGTGTTGGCCATCCCTGAGTCAGTCCTTGCACAATATTTCTACAAAACTTGATCTAATGGTTTTGTGTCGTGGGCTTTCCTACGATGGGTCACTTTCATTCGAGACAACTCATCATCTAGGAAGTTGATCTAGAATCCTTCAGTACCTTGGAATCTGCATGCCCTAATGGCAGGTTTCTCGCCTTCGATGATAGGTTGAATCATTAACCTTCAATCGAATGATTCTGTGAAATGTTCGACTTCAAATCACAAATTCACATTTCATAGATTATCTTGAGTACTTTGAGAGACATTGTCATTATTGATGTTTTCTCTCACACTTGTTAATAGTTCACATCATTGACTGGTAATCAAGTGGTTTCTACCATGTTCTACTTTGACACAATTAATCACATGGATAGAATCGTACTAGTTCGAGAAGCAGAAGTCAAGACCTTGGATCTAGTTTCCACCATCCAAGTTGTGAGGAGTTTTATTATTCATTATCCAGTAGACTATTCATGACAGATGGTTGCGTCCATACTGTGTCTACTATTGATGTAATACTAGAATCATTTATATATCAAAACTTTTTAGTTAATTTTGATTTAGATAGTTTTTGCTCTGAGTATAGGAATGCTTACCTCAGTGATGATATATATATATATATATATATATATATATGTTTGCATTGAATGTTTTTACAAGTTCCAACCGGTGTCCACAAGCCAATCCTCGAAATGATAAAGCACTTCACTCTTTGAATTATCTCAGGGTTCGCGCTTTAGGGGGCAATCTGTTACACATTATTTTGTCACCATGGCATTTTACTGTCTATATGGGTTCATCAATACCTATATAATGCTCCCTTAGAAGTCTACAACCCTAAATTTCCTAAACCAAGTCCTGAATTTGGAGAAAAGCTTGTAAAAATCATAAAAATATGGGTACCGCACTTTTCCTTAGCATTACCTTCGGCACCGCACCCTTTTGCTCTAAAAATTGCGGAGCCGACCACACGTTTTCTTCATTAAAAGTGTGGACCCCTGTAAAAGGTAAATTGAAGGTGAAATTAAATTCTAGAAGCCCAGCTAGTCAAATATTCTCCCAGCTAGAAGCTTCTAGAAGGCATTATCCAGTCGAAGCCTTACTCCCTCCATTTATCATGAACATTCATTCCTTCATAAAAGGAGCCTATTCCTTAGATTTTGGAACTTAATCCCTTGATAAGGGGACTCTATCCCTTCTATTTTGGAGCTGTAACCACTTTTGTTCTCTTATAAATTGAAGCTTTGGTTCAGTCTCAAGGGTACATGCTCATATATGTAAAAAATTCTCTATGCATTTTGTATACACTTAGTACTTGCTTTGTACCTAGTAGCTACGCTAGAGAAGGGAATTGCTGAAGAAAAATACTCTTTGCTAACTGCGAGAACGATTACATACTCATAGTCAGGCTGGTTCAAAGAGTCGAAGGGCTTGTTAGACCAAAGGAAAACGCTTGTTTCGGACCCCGGAAGGATCTGTATGAAATCAAGGCAAACGCGGTTGTAAGATTCCTTATTTTATTTAAAGATAATACAATTGGTTTCTGTTTTCTCAATAAGTTGTTTATGTGTTTACTTGAATGACTTATTTTTTAAATTCCTTGATCATTAAGATAGATTTGTGATTTGTGAATTAGTATATGTTGCAGGTGCTTTTGATTCTCTTCAATGTCTTTGCTTGCAGGTCTTTAGAGGTGACTTATTGGAGGGATGGGAAAGAAGAATTCAACTAGCATTGGATCACAGGTAGGTCGTTTCTTTATCATAGAAAATTCTAAATTACATATAATCTAGAGAAAGCAGTTTACATTTGTCCTGTTTGTTTCTAGCTATCCTTGTGATACTAGGGAGATATTTCTTGTCCGCAAGAACTATTTATCCGCCTAACACTCCCCCACCATGATTTTATATGGCACCTATCATGGCCACCCTCTCTCTTCCAAACCTGGCCCTTGGGATTCCCGTCTGGTACCTTGATACTCCAGGCGCTACCCCACCTGGTCAGCCCAAACCTTATCTTGTTTTGACCCTAGTTCAACTGGTCCCCATGACTTCTCCCATTGCAACAGTGCCTCAACCACCTCAACAAGAACCACCTCCTGTTGCGACCCCTTTGGATAAGAAGGGCAAAGCTCGCAAGAGGGCCTCCAAGGACAAGGCTGCCCCGACAAACCCTGCACCTCCCCCACCCACAAATTCCTGTGCTTTGTGTGATGACGTTGGCCATGCAACCCATAACTATCTTGAACTGCCCCGTATCAAGCCCATGGTTAAAGTTGTGTTCCCTAAGTCTGCGGTCCCTGAAGCCTCTGTTTCTTCCTCGACTGCAGTCAAGAATCCTAAAAATATTCACACCAACCAACCTTGTGATTTGTGTGAACTCCATGGCCATTATTCCCACTGTTTTCCCTGCCTTACACATTACCGCGCCTCTTTAGAGGTAGTCTAGGAGTACGATATTGAACATAACCAATCTGCCTCTCTTGTACTTGCGCAGTATCCTGCAGACTTGACTGAGGATTTACCCGCTCCTATTGACATTCCCTCTCCTGATGTCGAGATGATAGAGCCTGCAGCCACCATCCTCTACCTATCATCATCCATGAGACCCTCGGCGGAAGCTCCCTCTGAATCTTCCCCTATTGTTTCACTTGACCTCCCTTTAGAAATCACCCTGGGATCAACATCAGTAGATCCATTATATGCTTGTTCTTACGTCATCCCCCATGATGATGCGCATGTGAACCTTTCTTCTCATGATGATGAGTCAGGTAGCTTCTTCGCGTCATGTGGTCTCCCTTCCTCCATTCACTCCATCTTATATTATCATGATGACATCATGGAAGCCATGTCCACCCCTGACTTCATCCTTTCCACCCATAAACGGGATGGCACCATCCATGCCTATGGTGACTTTCGCAGCCTCAGCACAAGCTACACCTCCGGTAGCTGTTGTGTAACCAGCTTCAAAAATAGAAGAAAAGAGATATCAACGCCTTAGCAATAAGCCACTTCGAGGGGGAAACCTCCAATACATTACATAAATTAACAATTCTTGTATGATACAATTTACAAAACCTCCTTTCTATATATAGGAGTCCATGGGGCCATAATGTAATCCTAGTGGGCCACAATGTAATCCTAGCTGACCTAACAATAATAATTTAAGGGCACAATAATAACAAAATGGGGGTTACAAGGGTACAATAATAACAATAAGGGGTTACACTAACAATAATAAGGGACTATACTAGTGATATAGGGACCTAACATGCCCCTCTCCTTCAAAAAAGTGTTGTCCTCAACGCTTGAGTAACTCTGGGTGCTTCTATATAAAATTCTCATCCTCCCATGTAGAATCTTCAGTGGGTAAGTTCTTCCACTTGATGAGATACTCTGAAATTGATCGATTCCGTATTTGTCGAGTTCTTGTTTCCGTGACCGCTTCCGGTTCCAATATGATTTTTCCTTCCTCATCAAGTTCTGGAAATATTGTTTGAACTGGAAGATTTTCACCTATAACCTTCTTTAAGCATGAAACATGGAAAGCTGGATGTACTCGCGAAGAAGCAGGAAGCTCCAATTTGTATGCCATAGTACCAATCTTTTGCAACACCTTGTAAGGACCATAGTACTTTGGCGATAATTTATTATCCTTCTTTGCTTTCTTGAGGGACATTTGTTTGTATGGTTGTAGCTGTAAAAATACCAAATCTCCTACATCAAAACTTCTCTCGCTACGATGTTGATCTGCCTGTTGTTTCATTCGATTTTGTGCCAAATTCAGGTTATCCTTTAAGAGTTGGAGAACTTCTTGCTGATGCTCGATGTGATCTTCCACTGCTTGAACCTTCGAATTTTCCCTTAAAGATGATGTGATGGATGGTGGATGATATCCATAAAGTGCCATAAATGGGGTCATTTTGTTGCAGTATGGAAGGAAGTGTTATACCACCATTCAGTGAGAGGTAACCACTTGACCCATTGTGTTTGTTTATCAGATACAAAACAACGAAGATATCCTTCCAAACATTTATTTGCTATCTCAGTTTGACCATCAGATTGAGGATGATAAGATGAGCTATGAGCTAATTGAGTACCCAAACAATAAAATAACTCCGTCCAAAAATTTCCAGTAAAAATGGGATCTCTGTCGCTCACCATAACCCTTGGGCTTCCATGTAGCTTTTGAATTCTGTCAATAAATGTAGTAGCAACCATACTTGATTTCAATGGATGAGATAATGCACAAAAGTGTGCATACTTGGTAAGTCTATCAACTACCACCATGATCACACTCTTCCCTTCTGACTTAGGTAAACCTGTGATAAAATCCATTGAAATCTCCTCCCAACGTTGACTTGGAATGGATAAAGGTTGTAGAAGTCATGGGGTCTTAATTGTCTCAACTTTATTCTGCTGGCAAACCAAACATTCCGTCACAAACATTTGAATATCAGATTTAAGGCCATCCCAAAAAAATTCTTTCTTCACCCTGTGGTAAGTTTTTAAAAATCCCGAGTGTCCTCCTAAAGGAGAAGTGTGCAATTCCAGAAGAATCTTTTGTTTTAGTTGGGAATTCTTACAAAGATATAAACGATCTTTGTACCATAAGGAATCATTTTTCCAACTAAATGTATCAGATGTACTAGGATCTTGCTGCAACTTTTGAATGAGTGTCCATACATCTTTTTCCTTCTTCCATTCATCTCTTGTTTCGGTTATCCAATCTGGTTGGATAATAGAAATGGCACAAAGCAATGCTTCCACCTCTTCATTCTTTCTTGAGAGTGCATCTGCAACAACATTAAGCTTTTCCTTTTTGTAGATTATTTCAAAGTCATAACCCAACATCTTTGTGACCCATTTTTGCTGCTCTTCTGAAGATAGTCTTTGTTCCAAAAAGTGTTTAAGACTATCATGATCATTTTTTACCTTGAAGTGTCTTCCCATTAGGTAAATTCGCCATTTCTTTAGTGCATGCAGTATTGCTAACATTTCCTTCTCATAAATAGGTTTCTGTAAATACTTTCCTTTGATTGGACGACTTTCAAAAGAAATGGGTCTTCCTTCTTGCATTAAAACCGCACCAATTCCATTTTCTGAGGCATCACATTCCACAATAAAGGTTTTTGTGAAGTCTGGCGTAGCTAAGACCGGTGCTAGGCACATTGCCTCTTTAAGATGTTCAAAGGCCTTAGTTGCTTGAGGAGTCCATGAAAATGCATCTTTCTTCAATAATGTTGTTAGAGGTGCTGCTATTCTCCCATAATTCTTAACAAACTTGCGATAATACCCTGTTAACCCAAGAAATCCTCGCAACTTCTTTATGTTTGTGGGGACTTTCCATTCCTTAATGGCTTTAATTTTGTTAGGGTCTACTTTAACACCCTCGTGAGATACAATATGACCCAGATATTCCACCTCTTGTACTCCAAAGAAACATTTGGATGTTTGTACATATAATTGTTTCTCCTGCAATGGTTTGAGCACCCTGTCAACATGTTGAACATGATCCTTCCAAGACCTGTTGTAGATTAGTATATCATCAAAAAAATACTAGCACACATTTCCTAAGGAAGGGTTTGAAAATGGAATTCATCAACCCTTGAAATATAGAAGATGCACTAGTAAGGCTAAAAGGCATGACCAAAAATTCATAATGACCCTCATGAGTTCGAAATGTTGTTTTCGGAATATCTTCAGTCTTCATTCTAATTTGATGATATCCTGAACGAAGATCCAACTTGGTAAAATAAATTGCTCCATGTAATTCATCCAATAATTCATCAATCAGGAATGGGAAATTTGTCTTTAATGGTGAGCTTATTGAGCTCCCTATAATCCGGACACATTCGCCATGATCCATCCTTCTTGTGTACCAATACTACAGGAGCGGAGAAAGAACTTTGACTAGGTTGAATTATACCCGCCTCTAACATTTCTGCAATCATACGTTCAATTTCGCTCTTTTGGAAGTAAGGATATCTATAAGGCCTGATGTTTGGAGGAACACTTCCTGGAATCAAATGAATAGCATGATCATGATCACGAATAGGTGGGAGTCCTTTGGGAGTTTAAAACACCTTGGAATGATTGTCAAGACTTGTTGGAGATCTACAGAAAGAGATGATTTTGATGTCGGGACTTCTAGAGAGCATAATTGTGCAATTACGCCTCGTTGTTCTTTCTTTAGAAGCTTTGTCATGACATTAGAGCTTATTATCCTTCCTGGCTTCCCTTCAATACCCCGTAATTCGACTTCCTTTCCTTCTGAAAAAAATTTCCAGAAAAGTTCTTGAAAATTAAAAGCTACCGTCCCCAAAGATTGTAACCATTGTACTCCTAGTACAACATCAGCACCTCCCATAGGAATGGAAAGCATTGGACTAGTCAATACATATTCCCCCATGGTTAGCTTGATATTATGGCATTTTCCAGAGCGATTTATAGTTCCTCCATTTGCAACCATCACTTGACATTCTGGTGCTGGGTATAGGAAACAATTTAATTCCTTGGCTACCTTATAATGAATAAAATTATGGGTGCTACCTGAATCAATCAACACTATTACCCTTTTCTTCTTTATATGTCCTTCTGTCTTGAGAGTTTGAGGAGTGGTAATTCCTGCCAGTGCATTACACGATATGGTCGGATTCATTTCTTCCTCTTCTAGGGGTGGTTCCTGGTGTATATCCTCTTCTTGTTCATTTTCTTCTTCTTCTTCACAATCTATATAAAATAATTTCTTCTCAGCACACTTATGACCTTTAGTGTATTTGCTATCACAACTGTAGCAAAGCCCTTTTGCTCTTTTTTCTTCCAATTGTTGTGGTGTCATCCTTGTAGGTTGTGGAAATCTAGGTGTAGCAACACTTCCTTCTTTATAGAATTGAGTGGTAGGCTTCCTTGTCGCCATAATTTTACATTCAACTTTTCTTGCCAACCTGAATGCCTTCTCCAATGAATCAGGTTCCAAAACGCGAACTTCATGTTGGATGTGATCCTTTAAAGTGCCTATGAAGAGATCAATCCTGTGTTCCTCTGGAATATCAGTTACCCTTATATTCAATTTTTGGAAGTCCTCAATGTGCTGCCCCACTAAACCCTTTTGTTTGAGATTTATCAATTGGCTAAAGAAGGTGGTGCTCTTTGTATCCTCATAATGTGCTATAATTTCCTCCGTAAAAATTGACCAAGTGACAATTTTTTTACGGGAGCAAAGCCATCGATACCATACAAATGTATTTTGTTCTAAATGTAAAGTTGCAATGCGTACCTTTTGTGTGTTTTGCACATTATGGAGATCAAATATTGCTCCATCTGTAGTATCCATGTTACAGGATCCTTTCCATCAAACTTCCTCATATCCATTTTTGGAATATGGTGGTTCTTCCCGCCAACATTAGATTTTATGAAATCACGATTAACATTTATTTTGTTCTCATCATGAGTTTCCTCTATTATCTTTTCACCATTAGGAAACATTTCTTGTATCAACTTTGCCAAACCTTCGATGTCTACTTTTAGATCCTTCTTCATGTTTTCCATGTTGTCTTTCATTTTTTCATCGATCTTCGCTTCCATGTCATCCATCTTAGCTTCCATGCCCACTTCCATGCCATTCATCTTAGCTTCCAAACCATTCATCTTAGCTTCCACGCCTTTCTTCAAACCATCCATCTTAGTTTCCACGCCTTTCTTCAAAACTTCCATTTCATTTTTTGTTGTTCTTTGCGAGAGCGAAATTTGTTGCACTTGCTCTTGTAATTTTGATATGTCATGTTGCCATTCTTCGTCTTCAAGAGTCATAGTAGAGCCTTCTAAAGGCTTAATGGGTGTTAAATTATTTTTAGGGGCCATTTTAGAATTCAATATTGATATCTATTCTACAATATGCCCTTGGAATCAATTCAACTTGATTCTTCAAACAAGACTTATGTAATTCGAAAAGAAAAAAAAAAAAAATACACACCTTTTACTTGCTTTGAGGAGCTCGATATTGAAATTGAATTATCTCTGTAATTGAAAATCTTCAATATCTGAAATTCAGCCCTGTAGTAGCCCTTTGAAGCTTCTTTCAAATGCCATAGGTCTGATATAATTTGGATTCTTCAAGACAAAGTTATGTCCAATCTCCCACAATGACCCAATTTTAGACTGGTTGAGTAGAGTGAACTTGTACGACTTGCCACGTGTCACTGTTTCATCCTTCAGATATGAAATTGATAGAAAATAAACTACAGTCTGTGTACTTGCGACCACTTCTTATGGCACTCCAATCTGATGCTCAGAGAGATATTTATGAATATTTTCCCACAATCACCTCTTTGAGATGAAATTTGGGAGTTTGAAAAAGCACTACCTTCCACAGATCATATCTCCAAAAATATTGCGAACCAAGCTCTGAAATTTTTTGACGAGTTTCCTCAGGATTTAAGCTTCACACCCTAAAACTTTCAGATTCTAAACCCTAGTAGAAAAAAATTTATAGTGCCAATTCCACGATGACCTGTTTAGGAGCCTGAAAAACGACCTAACTTCCACAGATCATATCTCCGAAAATATTGTGAACCAAGCTCTGAAATTTTTAGAAAATCTTCCTCAGGATTTCGGCTTCGCACCCTAAAAATTTTAGCTTCTGAAACTTCATAGAAAAAAAATTCCACGATGACTTGTTTGGAGCAGCGAAACCCTAGAATCCAAAGCTCTGATACCAAATGTTGTGTAACCAGCTCCAAAAATAGAAGAAAAGAGATATCAACGCCTTAGAAATAAGCCACTTCGAGGGGGAAACCTCCAATACATTACATAAATAAAAAATTCTTGGATGATACAATTTACAAAACCTCCTTTCTATATATAGGAGTCCATGGGGCCAT
The DNA here is from genome assembly GCA_034641835.2 of Pinus albicaulis. Taxonomy (NCBI): domain Eukaryota; kingdom Viridiplantae; phylum Streptophyta; class Pinopsida; order Pinales; family Pinaceae; genus Pinus; species Pinus albicaulis. Next base: position 56,848 of record JAXQQM020058648.1, read on the forward strand.
AATGTAATCCTAGTGGGCCACAATGTAATCCTAGCCGACCTAACAATAATAATTTAAGGGCACAATAATAACAAAATGGGGGTTACAAGGTACAATAATAACAATAAGGGGGTTACACTAACAATAATAAGGGACTATACTAGTGATATAGGGACCTAACAGTAGCTCCCACACTCCACTGCACCGTCAGCGTGTGAGTAGTAGACATCCTACCCAGATCGCTCCCTCCCACGGAGTGCGTTCGATTTCTACTTTGCACTTAGGTTGCCAGCATTGTTCATCATCCTCCCATTTATTGTCTTGTGGCACCTTTCAGATGGACATCTCGTCCACACCTTATATCAGTTTTGCTGATGGTGCAAGTTGCTACTCCAAGAATCTAGCCTCGGCATGTTGGGCCATATTTACCTCCTTGCACTCCCTTGTTCTCTTGAACGGTGTATGCATTGGTACTACTACCAATAATCAGGCCGAATATGATGCGGTGCGAGGTTTATTAGCCGATGCCCTTTCACATCGCATCCTCCACCTTCATGTTCGTTTAGATTCTCTACTTCTTGTCATGCAATTGAATGGTGTCTATCGTGTGCATAATCCTATCCTTTTTAGAAGATATTTACTAGTGAAGCTTTTGATGCATGAGTTTGAAATCATCACATTCAGTCATTTACCTAGAGCACAAAATCACTATGTAGATAGCATTGCAAACCATATTCTAGATTGGCATTTAGCACACGCATTTAACACAAGACAATAACATTAAACTATCAAAATGATGCATATCCATAATATGTGTCGTATAAAATGTTTTAGAGTCCATCAACTCTGATACATATGACATGTCCATCGCATGTTACAAAAACTCAAAACTGGGGGCACCACCTGCCCCTACACACTAATAACTATTTGGAGGATCCCGAGCCAATGGCTCTACACCCATAGCTCGTAGATCATGCATACCCTATCCGACCATCGCCATGCGCCGCATGACCCCTCGCCACTCTGAGGGTAGACCAATACATGGCTCTATGTATTGGTTCTCTAAGTCTTTCTAGTCGCACTCTAAAACACCGATTAGAAGTCTCTCACATCTATGACGGATGTACTCTAGGAGGGTTGTTGCATCCTCATTTTGCTGTGCCCTCGGTCCACTAGGTCCTGCGGTCCCTGATACTATAGGTCATCCCATATACCCAGCCGGTTTTACCGGTGTTGTATCTGTATACCAAAATTAAAAGAATTAGTACCACATACAATATTCTAGAACTTTACATGCACATAAAACATTATCAATTTGTCACTTACCATCGGGCCCCCATATTCGACCAAGCAGCAATGGAAGATCTGGGTCCCCACAATAACTCATCCCACTATAGGGATAGTCCTCTATATACAGTGGCATTTGATCCCAATGAACAAAAAAATCGGGTCAGAACACCCGTCCAACTGCCCCACCTCCTCCTCTGCACAGTAGTCGCCCCCACTGGCACATCCTAGGCTCTCTCAGGCCCCCATCTTGGAGATGTATGCGAGGTCAAAGTGTTGGGATCTTCTCAAAGAAAAGCAAGCACAGAACTGTACCATATGCACAATCATGGTTCACTTGCCGCTTGCATAGCGACAACTGTCATTTCAACGACGACAGCATCATCTAGGCCCACCCATTGTAGGTCCCACTCAAAACACTCTCCACAAGCATCATCTACCCTCCAGTGATGTGGTGGAGTGCCTGGTTTCCCAAGATCCGCAGCACCACTGTGGCCACATCACGGGTCTCTAACCTCTTCAAATCCCCTACGGGTATCTGATTCCCCTTGACTTGGAGACCTAGTCGACAATGGCACTCTACAAACTCTATGATATTTCGCCCCCGCGGTAACACTGGCTAAGTATTCCCTACCATCCCAAGTGGTGGGAGACCAGTCAGGAAATATATATCCTGGATCGTCAACTCGATCCGGTGCCCTTGCACTATAAAGACCTCATGGTTTGGATCCTAATAGCTAACAATCCGAGCCAATAAGGGCTCTCCAGCTCTCATCAAAGGGTTCTCCACAAACTTCATAACCCCAAACCTAGCCAATGCACTGCGGACACCTTGATCCTCCCAGATCTCTGACCGTAATGTGCCCAAGTCTCTCTCTCTCTCCAGTTGATCTGTAATTCTACCATATCTACACAAAACCATCATATTTGTCAGTATATAGATAGGAAAGGTTTTATCTCATCATAAAAACCTAGTGCTCAGCCAAAAAACAGCACAAAAAAACCCCTCCCTCACAGGTCGCACTTTTCAGGCCCAAACTTGGGACAGTTAACATTTTTTGGCTCAAAACCTACTACCCAGGTTGCACTTTTTTCCCCAAAAAGTGCGACCCGACCGTGAAGAGGACCTAATCTAAACTTTCAATCCACTGAAAAGAAAGAGTAGGGTTAGGCCTCTTACCTGCAACTGACGGATCTCGATTCCAACGGTTATTTTGTCTGCTACGATCGCCACAAGATTTAGGGAATTCTCTCCTCTCTACATTCACCACAGCTCCACATGCAAATGAGTGAATTTGGATGGAAAATGCCTTATTAAAAGAGAAACCCTTGATTTTTCTTTCGCCCGCTATGACCAAACCGTAGCTCAGTTTTCCAAACCGTTTGTACCGTTGGAAATCTCTCACCGAGCCCTCAAATGGGTATCTGTTATTTTTTTATGATTTGATACTTCACCGCGACACATTTTTTCCAAGAAGGGTCACTTCACCACTCCTAAAAATCGAATTTCTTCACCTGCCACACTTGTACTTGAGGGCACCCCATTGCCTTCATACTTGTCCATGCTTGTGTCGATCTTCGTCGTGAGTAACCATCATGTACTCGTGGTTTTATGGTCCCCATTGGACCTTTTTTCTGTGTGGCAGCACCATCGAGTTGCCCTTGTTTAAAGCATTTGACTTTAGTCATCATTGAATTCATGGAGTCTATCCTAAGTCCCTTTGTATCCTGTGATATTCCTCCATCTTTCATTGCTTGGTTCCTCTCTCATGTCGCACATTATGGGCTTCAGTCCCACTGTCCCCTATCCCTTATTATATTGTGTCAGTTGCTGCCAGGTCTTCCATGCCCTTTATGCTCTAACAAAGGAGGTCGTCCATCTGCTACTCAGTACTCCCCATTTCATCATCATCCCTGGTGTCAGTTTTCTAGTCGCTTTACTATTTTCTCTCGTGCCATAGTTGAGGATCCCTTATTTCCTCACATATGGCAGACCTCCTTTTGTCGACATCAGCTCATTCATTCTAGAAGATATGTCTAGAGGGCCATGTACCTTGGTTCCAGCTTCCACTCTTGTTCGGTGCCTCGGATCAAGAAAAGGGACTACTTATTGCCCTTTTACTTGATTGTTTCTCATCTCCAGCTCCTTTCAGCATGATCAAGATCTGTATACTTGATGGTTCAATGATGCAGCAGCTAATATCAGTGATTCTTGGGTGTGTGTGAGATGTCTCAGCCCTCATGAGGGGGTGGCCCTACAGGGTAGCCCCCCACATGCCCGGATGACCTCTTCCTTTTAGCCTTCGATGCAGCTCCATAGATTTGATGATGTCGGCCTCAGCCACTTGCAGCGCCTTTTTTATTTCATGTCTCAGTCAGATTTTTAGATCCCTTTCCTGTTTACAGGGGCATCTAGGTTGTATTTATACCTCATGTACTCAGATATTATTGTACAAGTCCTGGATGTTATCCCAGGCACAATATGTATGTGGGGTTCATTATCATGTTGTTTATATGGCTCATGTTTATGCCAGCATGTACTATATTGTTCAGTCCCTTGTTTACTGGACGCCTTATTCTTTGTACTTTGTCTTGGCGGGCATAGGTATGCCTCCCCCACTGCCTATAGCACAGGCACTCACTCATAAAAGATACTTGTCGCACCTGTAAGTCTCGCCTCCTCAGGGTCTAGTCCTTTCAACACTTTGGTCTACCTTATACTTCTCTCTCTTTAACTTCCCCTTCGATGTCTATTGATTGAGTTCTTACAATGTACTTTGGTCATACGATTAGCTCCTAACACTCGCACGCTAGGGGACAATCTGTTACACCATTTTTTGGTCATCTAACCTATTATCATTAAATGGACCCAAGTACACCATGTAAGACCAATTTTACCCAAAGTAAAATTGCTTTCACTATGAAAATAACTTAGTAAACCACCTTTATTAAGTTGTTTATGGTCTAAACAGGAAACCCCATGAGGGAATTAAATAAATCTACCTTTGTTTGATTTTCCTCAAGGAATAATTAGTTAAACAACAGTTTAATTAATATTCCTGGTTATATTTAACCCAAAACAAGGAAAATAATTAGATAAATCATTATTTATCTTATTATTTTCTAAGAATAATTATTTAAACCTTATTTAAATAATATTCTTTGTTAAATATGACTAAATCACCCTTAAATAATTAAGTAAATCATTATTTATTTGATTATTACTCAACCACGTCCTTAAAATGATAAATAAATCATTTATTTATTTATTATTTACAAATAAAGGGATTTGACCCAAGTCAAATTCCTTTTCCCTCCAACAAATATAATAAAATATTCCATAAAAGTTGGATCTTGATTTGTTTAATAATATTTTAATTATGCACCAATATCTAGACTAATTCAATGTTTTGTTATAAATAGAAGGGTTTTCCCATTCTTTTACCACCTTTTGTTGCCGAAAGATCACTTTGGATCTATACTTTTGGTCTGACTTTGATCCACCATCATAGTCATATTTTGCTACAATTTTTGTCTGGGTTTTCTACACCATCAGAGGTTTCGATGCGAAGTGTTGAGGACTTACAAGAACCCATCCCATTGAGGAGAACTGGTAACACCCTTCTTTGTTTTCCTCCCAGGTGCCATTAATACAAAATTCATTCAACATATTCTTGTCTTTTCTATTGGATGCGTGGAGTAAATCTTGTTTTTTCTACTGCTTAATGTCTTCTAATGCATAGATCTATATTTTTACAGCATTTATCTTGATCACCTAACTGTAGATCTGAGGATATTAGCAGTCATATTTTCTGTTAGGGTTGTTTGTTATGCACAGCTAAAGTGGTCTTTTTTCATACACTTGGAATTAAGATTCATACTAACAATGATGGTCGGGGTTAGGTGACACAATTGCAAGGTTTAGACCATACTACCTGAATTGGACAAGGAAGTTTTTCATTGGCTCCAACTAAAACGTGTCCTGGATTCAAGGAAATGACATATTCACAGTCACACTAAAGTCCTCATCCAATGGAAAGACACCTTACCAAAAATGTGACATGGGAACCAGCAACTATTCTCCATTTTCGCAACTCTACCCTTGAGGGAAAGCTTCTTTTGAAGGGGGGGGAGCATGTTAGGGTCTTACCCTAACCCCTTTATTAATGTAATAGGCCCAAGGGACCTTGTAAGAGTCATGATTAGTTAGTTTAATAAATAAATATTTCAAGAAGTTAACCACATTAACGATGATTGTAAGTGGTTGAGCTGCATTATAAAAAAGGGACCACAAATAGTTATAATGGGCCATAGCTAATAAATAAAGTGGTTAGGAATAAAAAATCATTTCATCTTTAGATCCCTCTAAAAAATAAAGGGATTATCTTCTACCCTGATCCTATCTCTGTGGAATTTTAATTTTCTTCTTTCCAGCACCTTCGTCAAAATTTATGCATATTTCTCCTCTGTGAGAATGTACTCTAATTACATAATCCTCCTCTGAACACAATCTCTGAGATGGTGATACCAGATATCAATATTCTTGGACCTGTCATGGAATACTATATTAACTGAGAGTTTTATGTAACTTTGGTTATCACAATATATCACTATCGGATCCATCTGCTGACCAAACAAACCAACAAGTATTTTCCTCATCCAGATGGCCTCGCATGTTGCATGACTGGCCAACATGTACTCTGCCTATGCTGAAATAAGTGCAAATAATATATGTTTCCTATTGTACCAAGAAAATTTTGTTCATCCTATGTTGAAGATGCCTCTTGATGTGCTCTTCCGGTCAGATGGACTCCCTGCCCAATATGCATCGGTGAAGACTTGGAGCTTCACTCCATCTGTCTATTTGTACCATAATCCATACTTTGTAGTTCCCCTAATATATCTCAGCACATGCTTCCCTGCCTTCCAAAATATATTGGCCATATTAACCATAGCTTGCCTCAGTTGGTTAACTACATAGAATATGTTGGGTTGTGTGTTCAACAAATACATGAGTGAACCCATTAGCTACCTATAAACAGTACCATCCACTACTTCACCCGAAGTAGCATCCTCCTTCCTTGAATTTCCTGCAAGAGGAGTCTCCATGGGTTTGTGGTCCTCCATGTGGAACTTCCTCAGAATCTCCTTGGCATACTTTCCCTGAGATACAAATAACTCCCCATCTCTTTGCCATATTTCCAATCCAAGGAAATAGTGAAAGAGCCCCATGTCCTTCATCTCAAATTCACTTTCAAGATCATTTTTGCAAGAATTTATGAGCCGCTCATCACCTGTCAGTATTAGATCATCAACATAAAGTAAAATAATCAAAATCTTACCATCAACCACAATATGATATAGTTTCTTATCTGCTTCCCTCTTGGTGAAGCCCAACCTGGTGAAATAGTTGTCAATCCTGGTGTACCAAGCATGGGGTGCTTGCTTCAGCCCATATATTGCTCTCTTGAGTCTGCAAACATGTGACTCCCTGTCTAAGGTCTTAAAACCTTTCGACTCCATAATGTACACTTATTCCTCAATAAATCCATTGAGAAAGGTTGTATTTACATCCATATGATGTATTTTTCATCCCATCTACGTTGAGAATGCAAGGATGGATCTAATGGATGAGTACCTTGCGACTAGTGTAAAAGTCTCATCATTTTCAATCCCCTCTTCCTAAGAGAACCCTTTGGCCACAAATCTAGCCTTGTGTTTCTTCACACTCCCATCTGCTACCTACTTCACCTTGTAGACCCACCTAGATCCTACCATTCACTTGCCCACTGATCTTGGGAAAGCTTCCCATGCTTTTTTTTCTGATAGTGGAGTCATACTCCTCAACCATGGCATCAACCCACACTGGTTTTTTCATTTATTCCTCAAAAGAGGATGGTTATATATCAATACCTTCGCTCATAAGAACCATGTATCCAGTGCACCTCTTTGGGACCTTCTTTGCATGCGTAGTGATGTGGTTGCTCCCACATTATCTCTCGCATAATTTATCAGCCTCTCTGGTGCGCTTCCTTCCATCTATGGTGGATGGCTCTGCATGAGTGGTTTCTACCACTCTCTTTTCCTCCACTTGTGGATGCTCCACAGCCTGAGGTTCATCCTTCGGAGCTAATATATCCTCATCTGCATGCAAATAAAGCTCCCTCTCAAGGGACAATCGCATGGATTATTCTTCATCAAACTTCACATCTCTTCTTACCACTATCATCTGATGTGTTGGAAAGTGCACCCAATAGTTGTGAGGTGTATCACTATACCCCACAAATATCCCCAAATCTATTGTTGTCTCTAGCTTCTTCCTGGCATCTTTGGTCACATGGAAATAGCCAGATGAGCCAAAAAAATTAAAATATGAAACATATGGTTTCTCACCTAAAAACTCCTCCTTTGGTGTATTCATCCTAAGTATCCGATGAGGACTTCTGTTCTACAAAAATAATGTTGTATTGCATGATTTCTCCCACAGATGCAACGATAGGACCTAATCATGCAACATATCTCATTTTTCTCCCACAATAGTTATGTTCTTTCTTTCTGAAACCCAATTCTGTTGTGGGTTATGAGGTGCAACCAATTCTCTTCAAATTCCTTCTGAGGAACAAAATTTCTTGAATTAATTAGAGATGTATTATCCACCATTTTCGCTCCTCAGAGCCTTCACCTTCTTCCCTATATCTTTCTCAACAAGTGACTTGAACTCACAAAATTTAGAGAATGTCCAATATTTCTTCTACATGAATAAAATACAACATTTTCTTGAAAAACCATCAAAAAAAATCACATAATACCTGTGCTTTTTTGTGGAAGCTGTTGAGAATGGTCCACACATGTCTGAGTGAACTCTCTCAAGGATTGTCACTTCTCAGCTTTCCTTATCGTGAAATTTTGCCTTTGTATACTTCCCCATGGTACACTCTTTTCATGTGTCTCTCTGTTCAATTGTACCCTTTGGAAGCCCTATAGAAATTTTTTGTATGATCCTCAAAGCGTTGTGGTGAAGATGACCCAACCTCTTGTGGCATAACTAACCGATGTCTCAGCTCACCACCCTCTCTACTTTACTGCTCAATGTTGCACAGTCATCCACATCGAGTTTGTAGAGGTTTTTCACTTGAACCCCAATCATTTTCACCTATCACGTGGCTTTGTGATGAAGGAATGCCTTTCCTTCACTGAAAAATCACATCATATCCACAATATTCCAACATAGTAACAGAAACCAAATTATTCTTTAAACCAGGTACATTCATGACATATTTTAGTATGAGGGGTTTACCTGACTCTCTCTGGAAAGTAACTATACCAATCCCTGAAGCGTTATACTTCCATTCATCACCCATATCAATGTGCATCAGGAGATCCTTCTCCTCCAAGCTACTAAAGAATTATTTGTTGTCATTCATGTGGAATGAGGCTCCACTTTCCAAGTACCACACATATCCCAACACCGATGACACCATACATACAATTAGGGTGAAGTCCAACTGGAATTGTGAAGCCAATTATTCACTTGTTGCTCCTCGTGAGACCTTCTTGATGTTCTTCTTTTGTCGACAATTTGTGGAATAGTCACCTTTGACAAGTCTCACTTCTTGCTTGCCTTGCTAGTCTTGGATTTGGAATGGGACACCTTCCCTTTTCCTTTCTTCACCTTTCCATCCAAGGCACAATTTTCCTCATCATTAGTCTTTGACGATGAACCATCTCTGGTGCTCCGCCAAATTTCTTATTGTGCCAAATCGTACCAAAGTCACTCCCAATATGGTAGCTTCTCCCTCCCATTAACAAAGTCCTGGTAGCTATGGTAGCTCTTGGGAAGGCCTAGAAGAGCTAGCTTCACCAAATGATCCATGGAAACATTAACTCCAACACTTCCAATATCATCTCGACATTGAGTGAACTTGGTCATGTATTCCTAGATCGTGTTTCCCTTCTCCGTTTTGATCTTCCTGAGCTTGTATTTCAGTGCCAGCTTCCTATGGTCACTGTCATTATGATACAGATATGTTAAGGCCTTCTAAATTTCATTTTTATTTTACTTCCCATGGAGGCTTGAGACAATATGGTCTCAAACTCCCACTAACAATATCCTTCTCACTTTTGCAACATTCTTTTTCCATGCATCAAGAAGTTGAGCATCTGATCCTATGGGCTGGGGGACATCAGCATCTATGAAAGTCTTCAGTCTATTGTCCTCAAGCATTGTCTCCATCCTGTCCTTCCATGCAATATAATTTGAATTTCCCTCGAGTGCATATTCGAATATCAAGCCATTCAAAGACATAATGATCTGCTACTGGATACCGAAGAATAAATTTGCAAATTCGAACATGATCAAAACAAACTTTGTTCTTCTCTTATTATTTTGATTCCTGGCACTCTAATACCATGTAGAAAATATATCAACGGGATTCAATCTGATCTTATAATGTACTAAAACAAGATACAAAATCCTTCTACAATTTTTGGAAACAAAACACAATCGCACAGTCACATAACAAGAGAAAGAGATAATCAATCACACAAAACAAGATGTATCTAGGGAAAGCACGCCACCTAAAACCTCGTTATCTGTATATTGTATAAAGGCAAGGATCATGAAACAATGCAATGCTTTCTCTCACAAGAGAACTCCTGCACTCTACCAACTACCTCATGTTGATCTAGATAAAATCGGACAAATAATTAGCTAATTATCTGCCTCTACTCAGCCTACCTTTCTAACACATTCCTTGAGGAATTAAATCCCTATTAAATAGGAAAATACATCCAATTAATTGTGCAATGCATCAAGGACCTCCAACTGACTATATAATTGACCTGTACAATTTTCTAATTATAAAATTGATAGTTATCTTCCCTTTAACCTTTGTCTCAACTGGGTCTTCCTCAGAATTGGCATGCAACAATTATTTATAGCGAATTATTAGTGAACTTATTGATCACTCATTTTGAATTAAATCATATTTAATTCACTAGATCACCACTTAGTTAGAACTATTTAAATTGATTTTAACTCAATTTCTTGAGTTAACTAATTACAAATTATGCATAACTGCAACTGGACCCCCTTAAACCATGGAATCACTCTACATTCATCCTCTTAGACCCTTAAGTTGAATTTCCTTAGCTAACTCCTTTCTCTTCCAATTTAATTAAGGGAAAATTAAATTAGAAACCCCGCTTTGGGGTGCCATTTCTTGGTTCCATTTCAACACATCTATGATCTTAGTCAACTACCACCTCAACTCTTCTAAATCTATACCAAAAGGTTGATAGGGTAATCTAGTCAAAGGCTACAGCCCTAATTCAAGCTCAAAATGATAGTCAATGGTGTGTCTATGCACGAGCAATTTAGGTAAACAATCAAGCATTTGATCTGCAAACTTGTCCAAGTCATTAGCATGTGCTAGTAGAACAAGCATACCCACTCCACGCTCATCCACTTCCTCAATAATTGCTACAAAAATTTGAGTCTCTAAGTGCCCAATCACCCTCTTCATCCTTCATGAAAACACAATCTGCATCTTGCAATCTAGATTTTTTTGTTGTTGTACATATAACACAAGTCTACCATCCACCAAATATTACCAACTTGTTTTCCAATGGCATGAGACTTGACTACATTAGCTTATGAAATTATTTCCCAAGGATGACTTCACAATCATCTATTTGCAATATTGTAAAATTTTCATAGCCTCCACTTATCCAACTATATGTGAACCGTGGATGCAACCCCATCCACTGCCTTATCCTTAGAATTGATTGCCTTAATTGAGCTACCACATGGTCCAAATCTAAGTGCAAGACTGCTTCAAACTCCTTCAAAAATTTGTGAGCCATTAAAATCCTCCAATGCCTATATTGTTCTTCCATGTATGATCATATTCACATAACAAAGATAATTTACATTTTTCCCTTATCTACAAACCTAGGTACCTATCCACCACAAAGACTCCTCCAAGAAGGGCTTCTCCTTTTCATCTACCATAAAGGCTTGTTATACATAAATTGTTAAAATAAATGAACTACAACATGAAGAAACAAGAATTCTGTTTATGTATGAAATGGCCTACCATTAGGTACCATATAACTCCATCTTCAAAAGTTTTATGGTGGAATGCTTATGCTTAACAACACTTGAACCCAAGACACTATGAAGTGTGTCCTATATGAGTGTTGCATGTAGTTACACTTAGCCTAAATATACTCTAAGGCATGGTGGGACACTTGGCCAAGCTATTGCTAAACCAAATATGACCTAGAACAATAAATATATATCACCATCCTCCACCTTCATTCAATATCCAACACCTATTGGAACTCTTTCATATGACCATTGAAAGAGGCATCTCTACAACACCTGTTCTTAAAGATTTTTCTTCAATGAATTCCCAAGATTCACAAGAAACTTATTCATTGAGAAATGATCATAAAGTTTCTCAAATAGGTCATACCACCCTCACAACTTATTTTTTCCTTTTAGAACATAGAGAAGAGCATCCAAAAATTTCCTCAAACCAATGTCATGAAGAAATTTCTCTCTAATACCACCCATCACACACCTAAGATTATTGCCCGAAATTTTTCTTTTCATCATCTCTAGCCATGGGGCATTGCATTACCTCAACCACAAGTATTTAAAAAACCAATACTTACTACAATCAAAATACACCTCTTCACTTAAGGTCTACCCATGACCTCACCCTAAGCTACAATAGGTTAGATGCAAAATTAAGTTCAATACAACCAAGTTCATCCAAAAATAGGAAAATTTCTAACCACAACCTCAAATAATCATAATAACACTTTATACCTAGCCAATAATTTAACAACACTTCAAACCAAAAAAATGCATTATAATAATCTTAGCATTCACCCTGTAAAGAAGCCACAATACACAAGTATAGGTGGCATCGAGGGTGGATGTCCTAACTTTGTTTATATGAAGAATATTATAATGTAAAAAAGAGGAGTGTACCCAATTTTTTGTGTCTCATTCACAAACCATAATTTTTCAAATGAACAACTACCTACAAGAATTATCATTCCAACCCCTAAAGCAAATGTAATATTGTCTCTTGCAGTCTTTTCTTCTTCTTTTCTTCACTTAGGGAAATTAAAACTTTTCCTCTTATGTCAACCTTTAAATTAGAAAAACTATAGAACACTTTACATTCTTGTGTGACTCTTCATCAATGCCTTAACACATTTGAGGCATCCTCCTTTTATAGTATACTTGACTTTCCTTTCCCTTTTCTTAGGAGTTGTTTAAAACAATTCAATTCCAAGTGAACCCAGGTTCCATTTGTTAACTTTTGTGTCATTTGGTTGCTTTTCTATTAACCATCTATTTCCAACAAGTGCACCCAACAAGCGCACCCAAGTGCACCCATCAAATTCACCCAATTTGTTTGATGTGTCTAAGTGTGCCCAATTCACCTAATGTGTCCAAATGCACTCAATGTTCCTAGTGCGCCTATTGTGTCTAAGAGCACTAAATGCTCCTAACTACAACCAACAAATGTACCCAAGTGAATCCAAGAAGTAATCTTGGAAAGTGTGTCTAAAGGTAGCTCATTCACCAATCAAGTAACAAACAACCCCATGGGTTCACACATCTAGGTCTTCTGCCCAAAGCATCTCAACTTTTATAAAGGTCACTTGGAATAGTTCACAACTCCATCCATTGATCAAGTAGACAATGTCTAGCATTGCAACCTTCTATGAAAACCCTCCATTATTTCCTAGGTAATGCACCTATTGTCATCCACATGTGGAGGCATTACAATACCCCTTCCTAATACATGTTTTGAAATAAAATAAACTCTTATTTTCATCAAATATTATAAGCACAATTTTTTCGCTGCATTTTTATACACCTTATAGTTTCTAATCCTAATATGTTGGCACCATGTTTTCCATATATATCCAACATCTACATTTGAAAATGTTTTTTATCATATGCTACTTTAGATTTTATTCAAAATCATTAAATATGTTCGTTAGGAATAAAAAATCATTTCATCTTTAGATCATTCTTTTATGAAATTTGTGGTCATTTTTAACATTTATATAGAGAAATGTCACTTTACTCATCAGTAATATGCTTAGCTTCAATTTTTTTTAATCATAATATTTTTTTAATTGATAAATCCTTATTTTTTTATTGTTGTATTTTTATACCCCTTCTAATTTCTACTCCTAGTATGTTGGCACCATATTTTCCATATATATCAAAATCTATATTTGAAAATGTTTTTTATCATATGTTGCTTGGGATTTTATTCAAAACCATCAAATTTGTTCCCTAAGAATCAAAAAATCATTTCATATTTAGATCCCTTTATTATGAAATTTGTGGTCATTTTTATCATTTATATAGAGATATATTACTTACTTGAGTAATATGCTTATTTTCATTTATTTTTTAATCGCTAAAGCCCCTTTTTTAATTGCTACATTTATATACCCCTTATAATTTCTACTCCTAATATGTTGGCACCATATTTTCCGTTATATCTAACATTTACATTAGAAAACATTTTTTTATCATATGCTACTTGCAATTTTATTCAAAACCATCAAATATGTTCCTTAGGAATCTGTAATGTTCCAAAATTTACCCTCCAAGCTAAATGGAACATTAGAGTTAGCAGCAGCTCTAGTCGATAAATAAATGGGTAGAAAAGCCCATAAGTCTCCTAAGGAGGATAAAAACACTCCAAGTGTGAAAGGAGACACTCTTTCTAGCTCAATAAAACACCTCCATGTGTGAACAGAGATAAGATCAAGCTGCTTTGACTAAGTCAATAGCGCAGTTTTAGTGGAGGAGGAATCCAAGGATGAATAACGCAATTTTGGAGGGAGATGTAACTTGGGTTAGAAGTAACCTAATTGAGTGGGGCCAAGGGAAATCAAAATCATGTCTTATATAAGGAAGAGGATGGAAGCATTATTCTGGATGTTGTAGATTATTATTCTTGCTTGCCAAGAATTGTTGTTGCTTTGCTGCTTAGCAAAGCTCTAGTGTTGTTTAGCACTGGATGTTCCCGGGCGGGAATCCCAACTCTTTCCTTTGAGGAGCTTCATTGGGAGAGTTTTCATTCATCATTTCACATCAGGTTTTCAGGCCAAGCTTCAGCCATCTTCATCAGCATAAATTTTCAGAATATTATGCAGTTTTGCTAGGTGAAACAGTGGAAGGGATAGGAATCCCAGCTTCTAAGCTAGTTTCTCATTGGAGGAAGGTTTCCTTCACTTGAGAGATCTGTTTGGAGAGCTCCAGAGATTATTTCAGATTTGTGGTATCAGAACACACATTTCCCATACATTCCCAGCGTTGTTTCTGCTAGGGAGTGCGTTATTTTGGAGGCAGTGTTCATTGCATGGTTTGGTGGTTCGGTTGTTGAGTTTCCTTGTGATTGAGAGGTTCACCCTTTCATGGGAGGTGTGTTGTGGATGATTTTTTCACCCTCCTAGAGACAGCCTAGAGTTGCTATAGACCAGTGCCTAGGACATCTTAATATAGCAAGGAGCCCGTTATAGTTTGGGTTGTCAGTCCAAGGATCTCACTTACTATCTCTTGTTTGAAACAAGGAAACTAAATTTGAATGGGACCAATCTCTTTCAGAAGCTGACACAAAGATAAGAATAATGTAGGAACATCATGTAAAACTTCAGCATGAAAGCATCAGACAGTTAAGAGACCGCTTACTGTAAAGAGGGCCGATTCAAATAATATATCACAAAAATCAGATATCAGGAAGTGAGTGCAGTGAGGAAACATAAGAAGATATTAGCTGGTATACAAGAAGGGCACACTAATTTACGAATCCTTCACCACTAATATAGCAGAAAATATGGAAAGAGTGAACATGGAACAGTATACCATGACTAGGCCTATTTAAAGCGCTTGACTAATTCCAGAAAGGGCACCACTTAAGATGAATCCTTACCGCAAACTAGTGAGCCACTCGCATTCTAGAACATGATACAAGAAGATAAATTGCATGAAATGAGATAATGTATTAACACGTAAGAGAAATTACATACTGTGAGATACCAAAGACCAGAATCCTCAATACAGTTATAACCCCTCCTCACTGAGACCCTACGGGCTCTGAAACTTCATACAGAAATGTTACAAAATGTATACAGAAGCCTTCTCGCTGCACAGTCTGCTGACAGAAATCTGGAACCCTTCAAAAATCTTATTTCTGAGTATTTATAGAGAAGACAGAAACTTCTAGAGGAGGAGGGAGACGAGGCACAATTAATGACTCAGTTTGAACCAAAATGGCGGAAAACATTCGCGCCTTCTCTATGAATGACTGACTATAAATGAATATACCTAACAGTCTATCTAAAGAAATAAATGCTGGGAGATAAAAATCTCTTTATATACAAGACAGAAATAATAAATATATACAATATGTTGCCCGCGGCTGAGGGAAAATCTGCTACCGTAAGAGATTTGAAATAATCTGCGTTTCTGTACTGTACTGTCGGCCCTTGGCTATGGATTTGAATCCTGGATCTTTAATGCGGGGTGAATTTATCTGGAGAGTTCTGAGGATCCATATCTATGTCTTCTTTAATGGCGGTCACCTCTCCCACCTACCCTTGGCTTCTTTCTTTAATTTCGCCAGTTAGAATATGTCCTTTGGTATGCTCCAGATCTTTGCAATGGAGGCGGCAAGTTAAAGCGCCAACTAAGTCGTTTTAAAACCTGCAAAACCCGCGAAACATTAGAGAAAATTGACTCGGTGACAGGGAGTGTGGATACGACAGCGGCCATGGAATCGGTGATACGGACTAGGCGAAATGTTGAGACGATGCAGGGTGACAGGAAACACACGAAAATAATGGAGAAATGGAGGGTAACAATGCAGAATACAATGGAGCAATGATGAACGAACAGGGCAAAGGTTCATAAAATACGACACGTCACCAGAACATATGAATGGTGGAGGAGGAACACGGCGTACACTTGTGAATAATGATGACACGACCACAGGAGGTGGGACCCAAATCGGAAATCGGAATCGGAAAGTGGAGCGGGGAGGCTGGGCAGGACACATTTTGAAGTCTATCACGCAATTCCTATAACAAGGATCAAGATTTACTCTAGTGTATCTACCGTTCGATCTCGGGACAAGATCAACGGCCGCGTTTGCACGGGACACTAATGTAGGCCATGAAATACCGATTTATCTCGATGCGCGCTGCCCTCCATATGAGTTGATTGTCGTGTCGTTGATTTGAGCCAGATCGGACGGCCAACATTGCGCCCGATCGTTAAAACAATAGGCCCCTTCTTGTTTTGAATTATGGTTTTCAAACTCGGGTCATATGGAAGCCAAAGCGGGGGGGAGTCAAACTCTTAGGGACTCGGCCCGATTTATTTAAATTTGGGTTTTTAACCATTGTAAAGCAGATTTTCGGGCGGAGATAGTAATATCAAGCAGGGTCATGAGATTTTAGGCCACGGCAGAGGTTCAAAATGGATTTGAATGAGGCAGCAGGGCAAAATTCACAGGCAGAGGTAAATATGTACAACATCGGCTCCATCTGGGGATGACATGTTCGTCCTCGGGCATGTCGAGAACACGCAGACCATTAAATATTTCATCCCGCTTTCCAATCCTCCTGTATGTGAATTTTATCCTACAATTCCCCTGCTTTTCTTCAAAACTCATTAGCACACCTACATTATTCAAAGAATGATGGAACAAAAAGAAAACTAATGTACAATATAATACACCAGGCTGTCTTGGCCTCCTGCGTCCCATACTCTGCTTTGTTGGCATCCATTGGTTACATTATTCTTCAGTTGTACCCCTCCAGGTTTCCATATTTTATTCTGCAATTTTCTTCCAGTTATGCTTTCACATTCTGTTCTTGTTTTTCCATTACCTAACTTTCTTTGCTTTCTTGCTGTCATCTGCTTTTTTCGAGGCATCTTCGTCATTAGTCTTCTGATGCTGTCAATTCCTATGCCCAGCCCTTCTTTTGTCTGGAAGTTACTTTGCCCACTGCTGTCTTCATCCTGGGCAGCTTTGATTTTTGCACTTTCCACTGCATCTTCAATATGGCTCTCGTAAGCTTGATCACCTTCTACTTGTATTTTGAAAGGCAGTGGGATCTCTTCTTCTTGTTCTTGGATAGCAGCTTCAAAAAATCTTCCTTCTGCTGACAACATGCTGCTAGGAAAGACCCTTGATCCTTGTTCAAATATTTGCAAGAAATACACATGAGGATCATGAGATGATACCTGGTCAAAAGTGTTTGGCAAGCAAGCTTCAACCAGGATTTTATCTCCTTTCACTGGATCAAGAAGAAGACTCTTTTGAGAGAGAGAATCTCCTTCGTTCTCTAAACTGGAGGACTTATTGCATACTGGAGATGAGTCATTTTGGAGCTCTGGTATATTCTGCTGTGCTGTGCTGAGCTCTATGAAAAAATTTATGCATTCTTGAGCAGGGGCTTGCCCCATTATCTCCTCTTTTTCAAGAGAAAGCTTGTTGTTTTCATCTTGCTCAAGAATCTCTTCTTGGCCCTCCTCCCCTCCTTCCTGTATTGAATCATATTTTTTCAACATAACCTCCAGCAACCTGATTTCTTCGTTCCACGAATTAAAGTCTTTCCCCGAGTTTCCTTCCTCCTTTCTTGAAAAGGAAAGCTGCTGGCTTCTAGTCTCGCTGATGGTCTGTGTTAAAGAAAAGTGAGGATCCAAGGAATCTTCATCTGTTATTATACTATCATGGCTCTCCTCATCCGTATCATAGATGGGCTGACTGGTTTCATTACTATTCTGAGATTGCTGGCCCTGACTTTCCTCCCATGGGTCTACTGATGATGGTTCTGCAGACTCAGCTTCTCTCTGGAAACAATCATCATCAAATAAATCATAACTAGGAAAGTCGCAGTCATAAGCAATGTCACCAATCAAACCTGTTGGATTCTCAGCAGGTCCTTCTTCATCTTGATTCTCAGAGGAGCTTTCTGGATCCGAATTATCAAACTCAATGGACGAGTGAGCAAGGGAATCTGTTCTGTAAAAGACTTATGAGGTGAACTGCTGATTTAATTTCTGATCAACCTCATCTTTTGTCAAAGGGGATGATTGCTTTGTGTTCCTTTGTGCAGAAGAGCAGCAGCTCTCCTTTTCTTGTACTAGCTGATTAGGAGGCGGGATGTTCTCTTGAGGCTCTTCTTTTACATTGGATTCTGCCTCTTCTATGTGGTCTTTTGCTTCTTCGAGGCAGCGCTCCCTATTTTCCATTGCTATTAGATCGTGATACTCTCTGATCAGCATAATACAAGATGTAGGTAAGCAATCAGACGGTTTCTGATCACTTTCTTCCTCATCTTCCATAGGTTTTAAAGCATGATACATGTCTTGCTCATTATCCACGTCTTGGGTTTGTTCTTGTGATTGCAAGAGTTTGATCTCAGCTTCATATCTTTCAATCATCACTCTTAGAAGGATTTTCTTAAGCACGGGCGTGCAACCTGGGATGAGAAGGGTGATCCGTGGAAGGTCCTCCACTTCCATTTTTTCCAAGCCACATGATATTTCATCTCTGCACTCTGCTATAAAACTCGGATGCATTTTGCAAGCTACTCAGAGTCTTCCACCAGTGGGGTCTTTTAATTATTCAGGAATTGTGGAGTCGCCAGGTGGATGGTTTAAGATCTTACTGTCCACCACAATGATTTTCCAAATCAAGGCTATTGTTTCTTCCTCAGCAGAGTTGGGACTGCAAATAGATTTATCAAATAAACAACAGTGGAGTCGGGATTTTCTACTGAGATTTCTTGAGAAGAAGAAGGCGAATAATCTTCAATGGAATATTAAGGGTTTTCAGCAGAGTTTTCAGCACGAGCTGGCTTCCTCTCCTTCCAAACTCTTTTATGAATGATTTTTTTCTGGGTCAGACACGTAAGGTGTTTTCGACTGAGATGTATCTGACCTCAAATGTGGCTTTCGAGAAGCCAGGACTACCAATAAAATTTATCAAATAAAGACCAGTGGAGTCGCCAAGGTGAGAAATCTGCAACTCTCCACCTCTCTGTGCTCACCTGATTAGAGAGGGAATATGAGATGTCGAACCCAGGGAAACAGATATTCTTGAATTCGTTCCCCGGCAACGGCGCCAGAAAGATGTTGTGGATGATTTTGTCACCCTCCTAGAGACAGCCTAGAGTTGCCATAGACCAGTGCCTAGGACATCTTAATATAGCAGGGAGACATGTAATATAGCTTGGGTTGTCAATCCAAATGCCTTCCTACTATCTCTTGCTTAAACAAGGAAATTAAATTTGAATGGGACCAATCTCTCTCAGAAGCTGACACAAAGATAAGAATAATGTAGGAACATCATGTAAAACTTCAGCATGAAAGCATCAGACAGTTAAGAGACCGCTTACTGTAAAGAGGGCCGATTCAAATAATATATCATAGAAATCAGGTATTAAGAAATGAGTGCAGTGAGGAAACATAAGAAGATATTAGCTGACATGAAACTGATACCCAGATACACAACAGAACCATATAAGGGCGCACCAATTTACGAATCCTTATATGATAATGGCATTTTAAAAGTACCTCCCTCAAGCAACTAATATAGCAGAAAATATGGAGAGAGTGAACATGGAACAGTATACCATGAATAGGCCTATTTAAAGTGCTTGACTAATTCCAGGAAGGGCACCACTTAAGATGAATCCTTACTGCAAAATAGTGAGCCACTCGCATTCTAGAACATGATACAAGAAGATAAATAGTATGAAAAGAGATATTGTATTAACACATGAGAGAAATTACATACTGTGAGATATCAAAGACCAGAATCCTCAATACAGTTATAACCCCTCCTCACTGAGACCCTACGGGCTCTGAAACTTCATACAGAAATGTTACAAAATGTATACAGAAGCCTTCTCGCTGCACAGTTTGCTGACAGAAATCTGGAACCCTTCAAAAATCTTATTTCTGAGTATTTATAGAGAAGACAGAAACTTCTAGAGGAGGAGGGAGACGAGGCACAATTAATGACTCAGTTTGAACCAAAATGGCGGAAAACATTCGCGCCTTCTCTTATGAATGACTGGCTATAAATGATGGTACTGGACAACCTGTTCATGAAATAAATGATGGGAGATAAAACCTCCTTATATACAAGATGGGAATAATAAAATATATACAATATGTTGCCCGCGGCTGAGGGAAAATCTACTGCCGTAAGAGATCTAAAATAATCTGCATTTCTGTACTGTACTCTCGGCCCTTGGCTTTGGATTTGAATCCTGGATCTTTAATGCGGAGCGAACTTATCTGGAGAGTTCTGAGAATCCATATCTATGTCTTCTTTAATGGCGGTCACCTCTCCCACCTACCCTCGGCTCCTTCCTTTAATTTCGCCAGTATGATATGTCCTTTGGTATGCTCCAGATCTTTTCAACGGAGGTGGAAAGTTAAAGCGCCAACTAAGTCAATTTAAAACCTGCAAAACCCGCAAAACATTAGAGACATTAGGAGAAAGATGACTCGGTGTGAGAGTGTGCATATGACGACTGACTATGGAACATTGATACGAACTAAAGCGAGATATTGAGACTGATGTAGGATGACAAGCATGAAAATAATGGAGAAATGGGGAGCGTGTGACGAGAATACAATGGGGCGACAATGAATGAACGGGGCAAAGGTTCATAAAATATGACACGTCACCGGAACATGTGGAAGGTGGAGGAGGAAAACGGCGTACACTTGTGAATTATGATGACACGACCACAGGAGGTGGGACCCAAATCGGAAATCGCAATCGGAAAGTGGAGCGGGGAGACTGGGGTGGCACATTTTGGAAGTTCCGATTGCGATTGAGGGTAGGACTGCGATTGACCTAGGACCGTTTGATCTGAGAACAAGATCAACGGTTGCGCTTGCATCGGGGGACAATAAAATGGTGGGCCATGAAATGCCGCTGGTCTATTGTGCGCGGGGCCCTCTATATGAGTTAATTGCCGCGCCGTTGATTTGAGCCAGATCGGACGGCCAGCATTGTGCCCGATCGTTAAAACAACAGGCCCCTTCTCGTTTTGAATTATGGTTTTCAGACTCGGGTCATATGGAAGCCAAAGCGGGAGGGAGTCAAACTCTTAGGGGCTCGGCCCGATTATTTAAATTTGGGTTTTTAACTATTGTAAAGAGGATTTTCGGGCGGGGATAGTAATATCAAGCAGGGTCATGAGATTTTAGGCCACGGCAGAGATTAAAAATGGATTTGAATGAGACAGCGGGGCAAAATTCACAGGCAGAGGTGAATATGTACAACACCGGGGACATTTCTCCAAAAATAACAATGTCGAATGTGTGTGTTATTTCTTTCCTATGTTGTATTTTGTTTCCACAACATTTTTATAATTTTGAAGACTGCAGTATGTTAGTTTCATTATTTATCGTAACAAACAATAAATAATTTTGTTCAGTCATATAACAAAATAGAAGAAACTTAACCAGTTGTTGTAGAAGGATTCCAATCGTGGAATTTTCACAAGCGCACAATCAGTTCATTGAAGGTGCCCCGACAAAGGTAAAGAAATTCCTCGACCAAGTTGCCCATGAATAAACCAGAAAATGAATCTCATGCATGAATTTTATTAAAACTTTTGAATGACGGTCACACGAATATGCACAAGTGGCTTGAGTCAATTTTGGACAATTTTTGTGAAGAAAAAGAAATAGAAGATCGAACTTCCGTCGAATGTTTTAAAGCCAAATTTTACAATGATTTGCACAGTAGCTTCTTCTACATAATTCGTACCATTTTACATAAGTTTTTCTCGACATGGGTGTAGGACACATCATTGAGTACTGACCCCCATTGCAGACTCTGGCCAATATCAACTGTCAAAAGGAGAAAATTGATTGGAAGAACTTCCTAGATGCTCATTGCAAAAACACAAGAGAGAACTGGGATTACTTTTTAAGTGAATAAATATGGTTGTTGTGTACTCCCTTGCCTACCAACACTAAGTTGGGTCAGCATTGGGGTGGTAACGAGTCGTGGAAATAAAAGAAAAGAAAAAGGGAGAAGTTGGAGTAGTCGAAGAATTATAAATATGGAAGGAATATGGTCGCCTTCCAGAACACAACAACAATAAAACACTCGAGAAATTTATAACCGACAATACAAGCAGTCGACCGATATTCAGAAGATAGAAAGGGATAAATGACAACAACAACGTGAAAAAATCAGAGAATAATACCAGAGAAAGAGAATGCAGATTCGTGAGCGCATGAGCGAAGATGCACGAGACTCCTCAGATGATTTGATAGACATTGCACCTCCCGCTCTAACAAAGAACAATGGTCTACTTGTAAGTCCTAGAGGGGAGGTAGATGCAATGGAAATAGATGTCTCTTGTCCTCTCATCTGACATAGTCTGACTATAACTATTTCAAGTCCCATTGTAAGAGACTTCTTTCAACAATCATCACGATATTATTCATAAGTACCTGTTGTTTAGAAAAACAAAGATAATCTAAGAAATAAACCAAAAGTTGTAAACTCTGACGAAAATCAACCAAACAGTGAGAATCATGAAATTAAACAAGTACTTCTCCAACTTAGTAATCTCACGATCGTTCCCCCCCTACTGCAATTAGTATCTGTTGAAGAATTTGAAAGTATGAGTATGGTTGATGAAGAGACGCGGCTCGAAGTGAATCGGTTTATAGAATACATTGATAAAGTGCACCAAACAGTGCAACCATCCGTCTGAAGGAGATCATGGAGATAGATCCACAGTATGGACACGACCATCCGTATAGACATGATCATGTGTACAATCATGAATACCCAATAACTCCACGTGGCCTCGATAATGACAAATGTGATCAAGGGTCTTCGTCTTGATCTTAATCTACCCAATGTACGAATCTAGCCATGTGAATAGATGATTTGATGTCGAACATGGTAGAAACGACCGGATAATTGACCAATGATGAGAACCGTTAACAAGTATGAGAGAAGCCACCAATAATGAGGATGGCCGTCAAGGTACAACAACACAATCTACAAGTGTGAATAAATGAGTTGGAGTCAAACACTTGCAAAATCATCCGATCGAAGGCCAATGATGTGAACCTATTGTCAGACACGAAGAACTTGCCATTGAGGCATGTGAGCTCCAAGGTACTGAAAAAAGAGTTTCTAAACCATCTTCCTGGATAATGAGCTGAAGTCGACAGTTGAATCCCAAAAATGATATCTAATACTTAAATATCAATTAAGTTAAAATATATCATTGACTATAAACTCATAATTCAATTTAAAAATTAATAATAATAATATTCCTTAAATTATTATTAATAATTAATTTAATTTCATAATTTTCAAAATTAATTAACTCTCTTTTGAGAACTTGGTCAAATTCAATCTTAAACTATCATTTTAATTTGTTCCATTAATTACTTAAATTAAGTCCAAATCCATTTTATAATTAATTATTATATTCTTTTACTCATTTGTTACCATTTTGACCCTAACCATGTTTATTTTCTAACAGATACTGGTTTTGTATCTCCTATAAAAAAGGCTCTTCAACACTCATTCACGCACAAGCTCTTTGGTCCGTGATAATGGATGGAGCAACCATTTGAAACATTGGACAGACTAAATCATTACATAGTTCTCTTCCGAAAATCTACAACAATATGATTAATTGTGGAAGCCTCCAATCACTAATTTGAAGAAGTCTTCTTAAAATATGTCTTTAAAAAAAACTTTATATATATATATATATATTACACACACACACAAAAGAAAAGGGAGATATAGGGACTCTTTGAGCCAAGATTTTGTGTTATATATACACTACATTTCCACACTCAAGTGAAGGGATGGTCAATGTTTCGTTTCAATTATGAGTACTTAGATGTAGTAAAGGTGTTGAAGATGAAATGATTATGGGGAATGAGACTAGAGTCAACTCCAGGTAGAGCAAAAGGATCAACAAGAATGGCACAAGTGAAATTGCAATTGGTAGCGTTGACTCTCTAGTTGCAAGAACTGGTGAAAGGGAGCTTGCCTTTGTCTATGTGACTTCTTGGAGAAATGGTTGTATTTGAAGCTCAGATGTAGAATAACTAGTAGATAGAGGGATCATTCCACCCTAGGCTTAGGCTTAGAGGTGAAAACAAGTCAACGAGTTCTAGTAGGACGAACGAACTTGACTTTAGTCCAAGAATGAAGGAAAGGAAGGTGACTTAGCTTAGAGGTGACCTAGGGTTTTCCTAAAGGGATGATACAAGTCTACACTAAAATTGTAAGTTGATTGGTCATTGCAACTTCTACAAGGTAAATACTTTCCATATAGATGATTGTTGCAAAATATTTGTGCTTTCCTAACAATTTGAGAACATATTCATGGTAGAGTTTTCCAGGGCTAGTAATTAGGGGTCAAAGTAAAAATCAAGATAATCCATGGAATCTATGAATTGGCATTGATCACCTCGCGGATTGGGCATGATGTACCTCTATTCACTAGTGAACCTATGGATTTTAGATGTTGCAACTATTTTCAACTAAATAAATTGAACTTCCCTATGAAATAGCCTCTTATTGATGAATTATAATGGTGTTGGAATCCATTTGGAATTAGGCTTTAAACCTAATGCAAACATAGTCGATTATTCCCTTTGTTGATCAAGAGCATTGATCCCACACAAATGTTTCTTTTGGTCAATTGTATACAAGTTGAAGGTTGAGAATTGGTTATGTGAATTACGATAATGCATCATGGGTAGGATCCTTTAACTCGCTTGGACTAACAAAGGATCCTTCAACTCGACTTGACAAAGTTCTGGTTTTGTAAGTGAATTGCATTGACAATTGATTAATGAATTGCATTGGAAACAATCATTGAGTTATAGTTTTAGATGTCGATTTATAATTATATTTGATTACTTGCACTAGATGACTTAATTTCAATGTAGATGATTTCTAATCCTATTCGATTGTTTGCACTAAATACATTGATTTCAGTGTAGATGGCGATTTCTAATCCTATTTGATTTCTTTGAGTAAATGCATTGATTTCAGTGTACATGTTGGTTCCTAGAGAGAGAGAGAGAGAGTGATAAGGAAGATGGAGAGAGAGAGAGAGAGAGGAAAAAAGGAGGAAAGAGAGATATTAGCAGGGGAGAGGGAGAGAAGGGGAAGAGAGGGAAGAAGAGAGAGATGGGGAGAGAGGGTGATCGACAAAGAGAATGATATATATGGAGTGCAAGAGTGTGTGTTTAAGGAGGTGAGATACGGAGACAAAAAGAAGATGGATGGGGATATAGATATGGATGGAGGGGTGGAGAGAGGAAGAATATTTTGCACGGATGGATTGATTTAAGTGGAGATGGTGATTTATAATCCTATTTGATTATTTGCACTAGATGCATTGATTTTAGTGTAGCTATTTATTTCTAATGATATATGATTACTTGCACTAGATGCATTGATTTCAGTGTAGGTGTTGATTCCTAATACTATTTGATTGTTGGCACTGGATGTGTTGATTTCAATTTAGACGTCGATTTATAATTATATTTGATTTCTTGCACTAGATGCATTGATTTCAATGTAGATTATTCCTAATACAATTTGATTGTTTGCGCTAAATGCATTGATTTCAGTGTAGATGGCGATTTCTAATCCTATTTGATTGCTTTGAGTAAATGCATTGATTTCAGTGTAGATGTTGGTATCTAATCTTATTTGATTGATTGTATTAGGTGCATTGATTTCAATGTAGAAGTTATTTTTTAATCTTTCAACACTATTATTGTCATTTTGCATTTAAAAAAAATATTTCATCATTTTTCATCATTATAGTTATTAACAATAATTATCATCTCAACGAACCGAGGTAACTAAGAAAATTTAAAGTTAAAATGACCAAGTCAATCTCAAAAATATTTAGCATATTTAAAATGATTATATTAATATTTGATATATTTACATATTACTGATAAAATTAATCATATCTTTGACAGATTTTCCTTGGCAGCACACGACTGAAACCAGCCTAGATCTATCTTACATCTCAAAAATATACAAAAAATTTAACAATATAAAAAATGTGATGTTGATGCCTCTGACTGGAACCAGCCTAGATCCATCTAATTCTAGATCTATCATGCGCCGAGAGGGATCAAATCTCTCGAGGTGCAAACCTTTCCTCAAGTTTTGCACTCAAAAAATAGGTTTGCACCTCGAGAGATTTGATCCCTCTCGACGCATGATAGATCAAGAGTTAGATGGATCTAGGCTGGTCATAGGATAAATTCGAGAAGATGTTCCAGCAGGTAGGATTCTTGCTTCCCACAATAAGCATGCAAGATACATTTTCACGTCTGTCTTTCGTGTTAGAGGTTGGCTTTCCCAAATATTTTTCACTTGAAATATACCCTCAGTCGAAAATAAGTTCATATCATTTGGCTTTCAAAGATGGCATTGGACGTAACAAGAAGAACCAGGGTATTAGAAACCTAATACTCTGGCATTGTGGAGAAGAGGAGTGAGATGTTAGAGGAAAAAAGCCACGAAGTACCTTGAAATTTGAGAATTAGTTGCGGAAAGCAAGGAACATGGTTGATACGAGCCACAAAACAAGACATGTGGTTCATACGAGCCATAAAGCCATTGGGTTGGTATAAAGACATGTTTCCCATTAATATTATTGTGTCCATGAATGGTTGACTTGTTATCAATTCATATAATAAATATTAGTGGTAAAAAATTGGTCTACCAACGAGTGTTTCTGAAAGTGGGAAAATCGCTTTTAGTAGCTGCACTGTGGGGCCTAATAGCTCATATTTCAGTTTGTGGAAACTCAGGAAGAACTTAAGTTAACTAATATCTTAATCCCCCGCCACGCCATACACAATAGAGGCAATAGACAGATTTAATTCTAATCCCAAGTAATTTTGATATAAACAGATAAGCACGTTATTTATAACTTTTCATAAAGTTTAAATAGAAATATATACCCTCCCACTTGAAATATCATCATTAATGTAAAGTCAGTATGATCACCTTGATAAATCTGGAGAGAGAGTTGAGAAAACGATCCTCGCCTTCTGTAACATTATAGTGTGCTCTAGTAATGGGGTTCACATAATAATTATTGTTGAGGTCATTGGTTCTGGTACTTATCAGAAACGAGACACCCTTGGCAAACATGTCATATCGACATGCCCTTCGATATGGCACCATGTGTAGAAAGCATATCGTGTCACTTAAAATATGTTTAAAAGACTAAAACTTTAATTTATTAAATAAGTTTAATTATTCCTGCCATAGACAAGTTGTTTGTTTTGACACTTATTATCAAAACGCTCTAAACAACTGAAATAATAATATAGATGACAAATATTTATTGGTGTTTTGGTTACAACATGTTCTATGAGTTGTTGTCACACTCGGCAGGGACTACTGCTGCATGCAAGTCATGTTTAAAATGCATTTAGAAATGCATATATAGATTCAATATGTAGTGGGATAATTTTTTAAGGATATTTTGATAGTTTAGAGTTCACAATTGAATTAAACAAATTCTTACTCATTTAAATATATATATATATATATATATATATATATATATATATATATATATATATATATAAATTCAACTAAAAAAATATTTAAAACTTTTAAATATTTAAACAAATTCTATATATATATATATATAAATTTATAACAAATAAACTATAATATAAAATTACTTACCAATAATTAATATTGCTACCAACCATTATTGGTTTTAATCTTTTTCTTTTTCTTTTATTCAAATAAAGAAAAAATTTACAATATTACGAATGATCTATTTAGGGTTCATAAACATGATTATTTTTTTTAATATATTTTTTTTACAATATTATGAATTATTTATTTACTTTTCATAAATATGATAGTAAGTGTTTTAATTTGGATTGATGATAGATGATTATTTTAAAATCGGTTTATTAGATTTTATGAAAGATAAGAGTTTTTGTTTTTTGTTTTTAAATTGTATTTTGTACTTAAAAGTATTATGAAAAGTGGTTAGGAAAATAAGAAAGGTTAGGAAAATTGATATTGTGATAAATATTTTAAAAATGAGATCTAATTTAGGTATGTACAAGATATTTTAAGAGAAAATGTTTTTCATCTTCAACTTTATTAGTGTCACAAAGATGAAGATTTTTTTCATCCCATGGTGCTTTGAGAATTGTAATGCTCAGTTTTGGACTTATTTTAGTAATGTGGATTTTCCTCATTGCACTAATAAAAAATGAGAGATACTTTTGATCTTTTAGATTAGGGTTGACCACCTCCTTCTAGTAACTAATTTTCTTTTTTCATCTAGTTTTTTATCACCCTATAATTTCTCCTTAAATTTATACGTAATGATATTTTTATTATTATCAATATTTTTGCAAAATGACTTCTCCCTGTATTCCCTAATGATTTAGCTAAGTCTTGGCATCTTTATGCCATCTCCACTTAAGTCACTAGTGCTCTCGGCTGAAGTTTGAAGAAATTTTGTTGATCCTCTTTTTATCTATGTTGTTTATCGTGTTCTTGTACATTAAGTACCTAATCATTGGTGTGCTCTCAATGCGGGAAATGCTCGCTTCTATAAGGAGGATAGGATAGAGTGTGTTGCCATTAATTTTGAAATTATAGATCATAAAGTTATTTTGGATTTGCTCTATCTTTCTCTAAGATTCTCTAGAGGATATTGGATCCCCAAATTTCACATCCATATAACTTAATAGATTTGATAAGGGTTTAAAAGATGAGTTTTTTTCTATCCCATAACCAAAGGTCTACTAATTTACACTTGTTTTCAAGCCCATAATAATTTTATACCCCCAATTTATTATTTGATCAAATATATAGTTTCAATTGAGCTTGTGATGAATATTGGTTCCAAGATATTTGTATTAAGGCACTTCATCCCAATTGTTGTTGTGATATACAAAAGTGTTGTAGGTGGTCATTTTGGATTTAATTATCGTAAGCGTCATTTTGTTAGTGTTCACAATTATATGTGTACTAAAGCATAAGTCCTTGACAATTTGTAGCTTCTTACTGAGGTGATATAGATTATTAGATTATTAAATGCTTAATCAAATAGATTATTGAACATTGTAAATATTATTTTATTTATTTTGGAGAAATATAAAGAGTCATACGTAAATAGGAATAGTCATTAGACCTCTTTGAAGATGAAACCAAAATTCATATCTCAATGTATTAATACATGGCTCAAGCTTAAATCTTGTCAATGATGGTATCAAACCTTGGCATTTTCGTATAATTCCATGATCTTGTATATTCATTGCTCCCCTTCTCCTTTATGCTACTTCCACTTTATATGGTTCCTCACTTCAGCTACATGCCTATTCTTGGTGACCATTATGCACTCACCTAACAACACTATTCAACCATATTGTTTCTAATCCTCTCATGTAGACATTGTTTAAACTTCCCACCATCAACAATACTACTATTGCAGTCATAACAATCATGGGTATATAAAGTCATAGTATTGGTCAAGTCGAAGAATGCATGGAAATTACAAATATGCAACTCATCTTCAAACTCATGGAGGACAACAAGAAGTTTCCAGAAAATTTGTAAGAAAACACGCTAATATTGAGAAAAATTATGGTTTTCCAAGTTTGTAAAGGGAAATAAGCCATGCAACACATTGGTTTCCATTTATGGCACATGCAAAACCCTAAACATAATCTAGGTCTGGTTATCCCTCTTTCATGGAAACCCTAATTTATTGAGAAAGTAGGCACTAGAATTTGCACTTCACCACCTTACTTCATTCATGGCTATTTCAATATCCCCAACACTAATTATTTCTACACAGTCTCACGTCTTGGAGCCCTTACAATTTTCCCTCAAGTTCCATTATTGAGATTAGATGGACAAGGAGACGAACTGATGCATAAAATCTATCTCTAGTATCCATATTGACTCCCACCCTTCTCACCATTATCAGTTTTAGGATTGATCTCCTCATTAAGGTTGGTGCTCCAAACATTAGCCAATTTTGAATTAAACTACTCGTTGAAGTGGTTGTACATGGAAGCTTGAGGGACATTATGCATGGAAGTGTGTGAAGGTGTGGTGGCACACTAGAATTATTATAGTCATTAGTTCTACTTTTTTCAAAGTAGCGATCCTCTCCGCAATGGCCAACGTCTACAAAACCTTTCAAATAATTTATCACCACCATTGGAATTTATCATATGTATCACAAATGCTTTGGTAAAATTCCCTATGAATATCACTGCCATAGTGTTATGTGTTTGGAATTCAAAGATCTATTGGAATAGTGGTTGGACATGGCTGTAGTCATCCATCCCTACCTTCCATTGATGCTCATTGCTTAGATAGAATTGTTGCTCTAATATATCAACAATTATAATTGTTGTGGAGCCATGAGATTTGTATTATGCATTGAACCCTTGCATATAAATTTGTTGCATTGAGAATTGAATTTCCTTAATTATGGTCATCTCACTCCTAGGATTTCCACTTCATTTATAGAAGGTGGTCTAGAAATTGTATTGATAGGAGCAATTGGTGGCCGAAATCCATTGAAATATCATTGGTATAAGGGAGGTTAGCTTTCTATCTTTGTTTAAGAGAAAACTTGTATCTGGCATTTATTATAGCCTTGAAATGATTTTGTTTATGAAAATGTATTCTCTTGTAAATTGTTGGTGAGGTGCTCATTGGAAAAAAAAACATCGAGAATGGTCAAGAAAGACCAAACATACTCTTAATTTAAATGATCTTTGGGATGCCATTTTCAATGGAGGTTCTTCACCTATCAAACCTACAACATATATAGAGCTTGCAATATGGGTGAATAAAGATAATAATCCATACGATTGTTGCTTCTATAAATGAATAAGTAAGTTGTTACGTCAAATCTACCGAAGATTCTTGGGGTGCTTTAAAGAAGTTGAAATATTTGTACGATTCACATTTAGAATTGGAACTAATTCAATTGCACATGAAGCTCTTCAATTTAGTGTTGAATGATAATGATCCCATAGATTTAACATCTCAAATTAAA
The DNA here is from genome assembly GCA_034641835.2 of Pinus albicaulis. Lineage (NCBI taxonomy): Eukaryota > Viridiplantae > Streptophyta > Pinopsida > Pinales > Pinaceae > Pinus > Pinus albicaulis. Next base: position 88,285 of record JAXQQM020058648.1, read on the forward strand.
ATCATCATGCATGAAAATTATGCTACTAGTGTGGAGATAGACATTGCTCTCATGACCTTCATCAAGACCCTCTACTCCACATATTCTCACTATCTTGAATCACTTCAAGCTAGTGGTCAATTGAAGTTCCTCAATTTTTATTAGTTGGTGGAGAATATTGTAGAACATGAGGATGATTTCAAGAATAATATAGTTCAACCCAATGGAGAAACCATGTGCCTTGCTAAAAAATGGAAGAATCAATCACATGGTTCTTTTAAAGAGAAGGTAGTAAAAGATGACATGTAAAGAAGTATTTCAAAGGCGGGGGGGGGGGGGGGGGGTAGGGGTAATCAAGATGAGACATTTGATCTTCATTGTGTTGGGTGTGGAAAAAATGGACATGCTGCAAAGACATGTAGTATTCAATAGAAGAACTAAAGAAAAAAAGGAACAAAAAGAAGATAAATATAAAGATCTTAAATTTACTTAGGTTTTTATCGTTCATTATAATAATGGCATAACTGAATATTTGTTCAAAAATTTATTTTCTTCTTGAAGAGATGTATGGTTGCTTGACACTAGTGCTACTTTCCACGTGAATTTTTGGGGACTTTTTCGAGGAATTAAATAACAATGTAAAGGGAATAGTATACTTTGTAAACATATCTAGTCTCAAACCTATGAAAATTGGCACCAATAGGCTTAAATTTCCTAGATTGCCGTATTTTATTTTTTATGATGTTCTCTATCTTCCTAAGTTGTGGAGGAAATTTATCTCTTGTGCACATTCTATAAGAAGGTCATACTATTCATATGTTTGATGGAAAAGTTGAAATAAGCAGGCCTTCTAACAACATGGTTCTCGTTATATTGGGAGGATGAGAGATTGTTGAAGTTGAAAGGGGCATCTACACAAACACATAATTTTGCATACCTCTCTCAACATGGTGAAAGTACATTGTCATCTAATCTCTTGTGGCATGTTATATTTGGGCACATAAATTGTGATAGTCTTCATATGTTTAAGAAAAATGGAGTTTCTAGTTTTCCTACCATTCCAAATAAATTGAAGTACTCTGATGCATGCATCATTGGTAAACATAGCAAACAACATTTTCATGATTTAACTTTGAGATCATGTAGAAATATAGAGTTGATACACTTTGATTTGTGTGCTCCCATGCTTATTTCACATGCTTTTGGTAATGAATATATCATGACTTTTATTGATAATTACTCTAGGATGTGTTGGGTTTATTTGTTTAAACATAAATCCTAAGCATTCGAAACATTTAAAATTTTCATGTATGGGTTGAGAATGAAATACAATAACATTGGCAGTCTTTGTATATATAATTGAGGGGAATATACTTCTAATGAATTTGATATTTATCTTCATCAATACGGGGTTAAGAATCAAACCATTGTTTCGTACAATCCTCTATGGAATGGTGCATGAAAAAAAATCAACATGAAACTCTTGAACACGGTATATTCCATGCCATTTTTCAATAATGTGAAGCTAATGTTTTGGGGTGATGTGGTTCTATGTTCAATGTATTCGAGAGAAAAAAAGTCCATTTCATGCTCTTGTGAAAAGAATCCTAATTTGTGAACAATGGTATGACTAGATTCTTTAGTGATCCATTTTAGGGTTTTTTGTTCCATTTTTTATGCCTTAATTCCCAAGGAGCAAAGAAAAAAACTAGGTGCAAGTTGTCAAAAGTTCATCTTCTTGGGGTGTTGAAATACCACTTGTAATAGCCCTTGGTTGATTTTCCATGTAAATAAAATAAGACCAAGGTCATGGGACATGTATTCCAAGTTGAATGTTGGGAAAAAAACTGTGATGGGTATCAATTGTGATTAATTAGTGGTTATGGAAATTGGCAAAGGAAAAGAGGCAATAATTGGCATTTATTTAGAAAAATAAAGGAAAATAAGAGAAAATGAAGGTGAAGAGACATAGATTTTCATGCAAGGGAAATTAGAGGAAAAATGGAGGAAAATGAAGAAAATAGAGGCCTCAATGATAAAAACTCTTTTGAGGATCATTCCACAACTTTTGTTGGTTTATATTTTATCAATTTAGTTTTGGATCTCTCATTTCATTCTCTCATTCTCTCATTCTCTCATACTCTTGCACATTTAGAATATTCTTGGAGCACTTTGGCATACATTGGACTTGGAAAAAGAAGACAAAGGAAAGCAGGAAAGCATAGGGGAATAGTTGGATCAACAACTACAGTTGAATTTTTTTACAGGTAACTTGTTGCATATGTTGTTTCCTTGCTAATTTATGGATGCATGGTATATGCATGCAATTTTCTGGTTATGTGTTGTCATTGGCATGTAAATTTTATTGGATTAACAATGGTTTTATCCTTGTCTTGTCATTTCATGGATAGCCATGGTGTTGTGGGTTTTTTCACTTGTTGTTTTTCTGATTGGTGCTCATGTTATTTATGGCTATGGGTTGGAACAAACGCTCAATAAGCCTTGGAACAACTTGGGTTGAGTTACTAGTCCTGGAGCCTAGGTAGGGACAAACTCTTTGGATCCCTTGGTGGGTTGAGTTACTAGTCCCTGGAGACGGGTTTGACAAACACTCTGGAGGCTTGGAAGGTTGTGGGTTGAGTTGTTTGTTCCTAGAGCCCTGGATAGCTTCGGTAGAAACTAATCTGGTTGGTGTTACTGATGTCTGACCGTAGAGGTAGAATCAATGTGGTTGAGGGTTGAGGTGGTTTAGCCTCTAGAAGCTTTGGTTTGTTTTTTCTTAGTTTATTCCATGATATCCAACATTCATGCTTGGAATATGGCGTAAGGGTGGTTGGATGAAAGAGAGATTTTGTTCAACCCAATCTATGGTCAGGTGGTACATGGAAGTCCCTAACTTGGTTAATATTATCATATATTAATACGAGTTATTCTTCTACTAAGATTCATGTATACCTGTGGTGATTATGTTGGTGATATTATGGTTGAGTTTCCATGGTTTCTATGTTGGATATTTGTTGGTTATATGGTGTATTCTATCTATGGCTCATTTCATGATCTTTTTAGTTATCAAATAGTTGATGATTATATAGACTAATAAGTGTTGTTGCAACTATGTGGAGAGCATGGAGCCTTCTTGGTGATTCTGAGATGAATCTTAGACTCTTATGATCATATATGCATTCATGAATTGTAGCCTACATATTTTCCATGTGTTTGACGAAATGTATTGTGTGCTCCAGGCATTTTAGGTCAATTTATTCCTTCAAGTTTGAATGATTAGCATTGGAGTTATGAGAAATATTATTCTAGAAAGTTACAGGAAGATTTTGGAAGTGGTTTGGAGACTAGCCTAGAAAGTGGCTCAGATCTCTGAACTACATGCATAAAACTATAGATTTAGGGGCATAACTGTATGGAGCAAGGCTTGTGAGTGTGTTTGAAGGCTCACAACCGCATGTAGGCAGTGTCAAGGGTGCGGTTATAGGACTAAGCCAGATAAAAAGGGTTCCAGCTCATGGATTGGTCACCTGGGGTGGTTGTTCACTCTCTGAGTGACCTGTAATCCCTATAGGATGTCACTATGTGTTCAGTTTGTAGGCCTCATTTACTTAACTAGAACTAGGAGGTTGGGTCAAGTCATAGTGACACTCGTCTCATGTTTACCCTGACAAGCTCGTGAATTTGGGTAAATGTGGGGGGCGACGTTACATGATGGTATCAGAGCAGATTTCGTTCTCTTTGGGTGATATCTCATACCACATGGTCGTAGATGACATATTCAAAGGTGGTATATGGATGGATACACCTTACAAGAGAGTTAGTGGTTATGGGTTCTATTCTAGTTTTGGATCAAAGAGACAACATGGTCATCATCATTATCATCCTTACAAGAGGAGTGAGAAGCAGTACTTTTCGAATGAACTCAATAAATCCAAGCCTCTTATCTTTTAAGGAAAGCTAAAGAAACTAGAAGATGTACAAGCATGACTACTTGGGATAAAGAAGTTCTTTGAGTTGCATGAGTATACAAAGAATATGAAAGCCAAGATAGTGATTTTCAGTCTCAATAGAAAAGCAGACATATGGTGGGAAGATGTGAAACGTGTCAGAGGCATCAAGGTAGAGGTGTTGAGTTGGCATGAGTTTAAGAGACTTTTCAAAAAGTATTTATCAGATTAATACTATGATGGTAAGTCTAAGGAGTTCTACGAGTTGAAGATGGGATATATGAGAGACACAAAGTATACAACCAAGTTTATGGAGTTATTAAGGTACGTGCCATATCTTAAGGATGAGCAGATGAAGGTTCAAAGATTCATTAGTGGATTTGCATTAGCATTTAAGGATCAAATTGAGTATGATGAGCCTTAGACATATGAGGAAGTGATTGGGAAGTTGAAGCATTTTTATGAGAAGTCTAAGCGTAATTCAAGGCCTAAGTAGGGTTGGAAAGGTAATGATAAGACTAAAGGAAAGTGGGATAATAAGCGAGGAATATCTCAGGATGCAGGTAACAAGGAGAATGGAATGTCATATTATAAATTCAATGCAGTTAACAGAGGACAAGGATTTCAATCTGACAAGTAGAACACGGGTGATGACAGGAATACTTTCTAGTATTGGACTTGTGGAAAGTATCATCATAAGAGATATTTCCCACAACATTAGGGTGGCATACCTCAAATTTATAGTGCTCAGGAGGCACAAACAGTTGGCGATGTTGGACAGAGTATTCCTCAGATTTATGCAACATTGGATAATAGATAGGTTGATCATCAAACATCTATTATCGAGATGGAAGTTAAGCTTTGTGATCAAGTTGTTTCTATTTTGTTTGAACCTAGATCTAACTATAGTTATTTCAATCTTGGCCTAGTGGGAAAGTGTTGCTTGAATAAAGAAGTGTGTGCAAAATCCTAGTTGGTGTAGTTGGCTACAGGGACCAAGAAAAGAGTTCATCATTGGGTGATATATTTTGCATTTGAGTTGAATAGTATGTCTACATTAGCACATCTAAATGTGATTCTGTTGGGATCATACAATATATTGTTGGGTATGAATTGGTTGTATATTCACAAGCCTAAAATAGATTGCTATGATATGGTTATTGAGTTTATGGATGATGATGGAGAGAGGAAAATCTTGCAGGGTAAGAAGAAGCCTACATTAGTGAGAATGGTTAAAGTTATGCAAGCAAGTCTATTAGCAAGAAAGGGTGTGTATTGTTTGCAGTTCATATTTCCAGTGAAAAAGGGAGGGATGTTGAGGATGTGGAAGTCTTAAATAGGTATCTGGTTTTGCAACAGTTTCAGGATGTATTCTTGGCATTTAGAGTTACCACCTCATACGGAAGTGTACTTTTATATTGAGTTGATGTCGAGAGCAACACCAACATTAGAGGAACCTTATAGAATGAGTACTGTAGAGTTGGTGGAATGAAAATTGCATCTTAAGGAAATGATTGATAAGAGATACATTAGGCCAAGTGTATTTCCTTGGGGTGTGCTGGTATTTTTTTGTAAAGAAGAAGGATGGTCCTCTCAAGTTGTGTATTGATTACCGGCAGTTGAAAATGGTGATGATCAAGAACATGTATCCTTACCGTGGATTGATGATTTATTTGATCATTTAAAGGGAGGAACAATGTTCTCAAAGGTTGACTTGAGATCAAGATATCATTAGGTACGCATCAAAGAAGAGGACATCTACAAAACCACATTTTGTACCAGGTATGGACATTATGATTTTGTGGTATTTCCTTTTGGTATTACTAGTGCTCCAACTATTTTCATGTATTTAATGAATAGTGTGTTGCATCCTTATCTGGAAACTTTTGTGATATTATTCATTGATGACATATTGATAAATTATAAGAATGAGGAAGAGCATGCAGAGCACCTAAAAATAGTGTTAATATTGTTGAGAGAGCATCAGTTGTATGATAATCATAGTAAGTGAAATTTATTTTAAACTGAAATTCATTACTTGGACATGTTGTTTCCAAGGAAGGTATAACAGTGGATCTGGAAAATATCAGAGCTATCATGGAGTGGGAAACTCCTAGGAAGATGGATGAGGTCAAATTATTCATGGGATTAACAGGTTACTATAGGAAGATCATCATGAACTTATCACAAAGTCCCTACCATATTACATCTTTGCAGTGAAAAGGGAATAAGTTTGAATGGACTGAGGAGTGTACAACTAGTTTTGAGCAGCTGAAGAATTTACTTACAAATGCTACGGTTTTGAAGATTACGGATCCTGAAAAAGAGTTTGTGGTATGTACAAATTCTTGCAAGAGAGGACTTGGTGGAATTCTGATACAGGAAGAACAAGTAGTATGCTATGAGTCAAGGAAGTTGAATGAGCACGAATAAAATTATGTGACTCATGAGCTCAAGTTGGCAACTATCATTCATGCATTAAAGATGTGGAGACATTATATTTTTGGTAGAAAATTTATTTTTATGAGAGATCATAGTGGGATAAGGTACTTTTTTTATTAACCTAATCTAAAATTTAGGCAAGTTACATGGTTGGCTACTCTCAGTGGGTTTGACTTTGAGAATTGGTACATCAAGGGAAAGGAGAAGATGGTTGCAGATGATCTTAGTAGGAGAGTGCAAGTGAATCACATTGTAGTAGTGAATTCTTATTGGACACATTTGTAGGAGCATATATTGTAGGTAGGACAACATTATGATAGGTATGAGAAGTTGAGTCATAGGTTACAACAACGGGGTGGAAGTGATAGGGATGAGGAGTATCACCTCACGAAAAATGGCTTAGTTAGATTTAGGAACAAGATTTATGTTTCAGATGACAATGAGCTCAAGAATATTACCTTGATGGAGTCTCATGTTAAGTCGTATTCAGGTCACCCAGGATATACGAAGACATTTACAACAGTTAATAAATTGTATCATTGTCGAACTTGAAGAAAGAGGTGGTTGAGTTCGTTGCCATATGTTTGGATTGTCAGCAGATAAAATCATAATGTAAACATATATGTGGTATATTGCAATTGATTCCAATTCCAAAGTGGAAATGGGAAGTCATTTCCATGGACTTTAATACAAGTTTTCTGAGGACATCAAGACAACATGATTCCATCATGGTTGTGGTTGACAGGTTAAATAAGGTAACTCAATTAATTTCAGTTAAGTATACAAATTCATCTAGTGAGGTAGCTCAGATTTTCGTCAGGGCGATAGTGAGATTGCATGGTGTTCCCAGGAAGATCATATCAGATAGAGATGCCAAGTTCACTTCTAGGTTTTGGAAAGATTTGTTTGCGGGTTTGGGAACATAGTTTTCCTTTAGTACAACTTATTTTCTGCAAACAGATGGATAGACAAAGAGGGTTAAGAGGATTCCTGAGGACATGTTGAGAATGTATGTCATGCATCAGTAGAGGATTTGGGAAGAGTATCTTCCACTAGTAGAGCTTTATTATAATAATGGGTATCATGAATCCTTGAAGATGAGTCCATTCGAGGCACTTTATGGGCAAAGTTGTAGTACTCCTATCAGTTGGAGTTATTTAGTGAACAAGGTATTGATTGGACCAATTACGTTAGCAGAGATGGAACAAGAAATGTAGGTTATTAAAAGGAATTTGAAAGCAACATGGGATAGGCAGAAGAGTTATGTAGATCAACATAGGGAATTTAATAAGTTTTAGATTGGGGAGCATGTTTACTTGTGCATCAAGCCTAAGAAGATATCCTTAAGGATTAGGTCATGTGCCAAGTTGGTACCTCGATATTGCGGGCCTTTTGAGATCCTTGAGAGGATTGTACTAGTGGCCTACAGACTTGCAATACCTCTAACAATGAAATTCCATGATGTTTTCCATGTTTCATTTCTTAAGAAGTATGTCCAAGATATTGATCATGTGATTGATTGTTTTGTATTGCAGGTGGAACCAGAGGGAGAATTCCAGCCAGAACCACAATAAATATTGCAGTGGAAACAAATCATGGTTTGGAATAGATCAATCAAGCAGGTTAAAGTGTAGTGGAGTCACTTTGGGCCCAATGAAGCTACATGGGAGATGGTTGATCAAATGCAGGCTTTATACCCTTCATTATTTTTTGGTTCAAGCAAATGAGTTTTTGGTATATGTGTATGTATATGGATGTTGTTGTAAATTCCACAATGAGCTATGTTATAAAGCTCCAATAAGCGGTATGATTGTCATGTTTTTCATGTTGGTCATGGTTTGCAGTAATTGTTCATTGTAAGTACTACATCAAGATATGTTATAAAGCTCCATGGGCAGTATGTTTTATCTTTCAATGGTTTTCTGGTCATAGGTGTCATAGAACACCGAGGGCGGTGTTCCCCCTAGGGGGAGGGGTTTGTAACAACTCCTGGTTGATTTTCCATGTAAATAAAATACGACCAAGGTCATGGCAAGGTTGCTGGGAAGCGTCCCCCCCCTCGATCCTGCTCCAAAAACGCGCTCTATTTGGGAGCATTTTGGGAGCGCTCAGGAGCGCGTTTCCAAGCTTGAAAAATGCTCCCTGGTTTCTAGGGAGCGTTTGTCAATAAAGAGAGAGCAAGGAGAGAAGGAGAGAGAAAAGAGAGAAGAGAGCAAGAACGAAGCTACAAGAGAGTAAGAGGAGAGATCAAGGAGCTTGGAGAGAGCAACAAGGAGGATTGAATGAGTCAGGACTTAGGACAAAGAGGTAGGACTCTCTAATCTAATTTTTTTTCTATGTTGCATTTTTAAGTTGTTCAAAAATGAAAACTTGATTTTTTTCTCACATTTTAATGTGTTGAAAAGTGAAAAATTGATTTTTTTTTCTATGTTACATTTTTTGTTATTCCCATTTGGAATTCCTCCATTTTTTTGCAGGCTAGAAACTTGAAACTTGAAACATCATGGCTATATGGCTTGGGGTTTTCTTCATGTTGGTTCCTTTATTTGTAATAATGGTGTTGGAGAGTAGAATAAAGAGGCCCATTCAAGAAGAGGAGGATGAAGAAGTGGGTTATAGTGGATTTGATGAAAATCTTGAAGAGGAGTATGTTGAGGAGGAAGGGAAGAGTGGAGAACATGAGGCCACAGAGACACCAACTGAACATGACCAAAGTCAAACACCATTTTGGAAATATGTTCAGAGGTAGGAAGGAGGGAAAGGTGGTGGAACCACTAAATTTATTTTCCCCCATTACAATAAAGAATACACAGGTTCATACACCTGTGCCAGAAGGCACCTTTGTGACAAAATGACAGGGGATGGAGATAAAAATCTAGGAAATTTTTTTTGTGTAAGTGTGCCAGCAAAAAATAGAGAGAAATACATAAAGGAAGAGGAGGTTGCCCAACAGAGATATAAAATATCTAGGGGTTTCATTGATTCTTATGCACCATCAGGTCCATCACATCATGGACAAAGAAGTCCATCAACTTCCACCCATGGCAGTGGATATGGAGGCACACTTGGACCAAACATCTCCTTCAAGTGTAGAACCATATCTCATTTCCTTGACGAAGGGTCTAGGAGTGATGTGGATTCAAAAATTTTCCGGTTTCTCTATGCATGTGGGGTACCATTCAATGTTCTTTGCTCACCTTATTGGCATGAAATGTTTTCTTCCGTTAATGATGCCCCCAAAGGATATGGGAGCCTTGGGTATGAAAAGGTCAGAATCGTGGAAATTGATCATGAAAAAGCTAAAATAAGTCATTCTTTGAATAGAATGACAAGTTCTTGGAATGAGCATGGGGTGTCCATTGTATCTGATGGATGGACAAATGTAAAAGGAAAGACATTGATAAGTGTTCTGGCTGTGTCTATTAGTGGTGAAATATTCCTTTCAACATATGATTATTCAGACAAATTCAAGACCGACATTAACATTGCAGAACCATTACTTGAAATAGTTGAAAGTATTGGGCCATATAATGTCGTCCAAGTCATCATTGATAATGCTGCTAATTGTAAGGCAGTGGGAGAAATTATTGAGGATAAATACCCCAACACACAATGAACCTTTTGATTCATGATACAATTAATAACAAACAACCTTAATACAAATGGCTTGGTGATTTGTACAAGAGATGAAAAAAATGATAAAATTTATTACAAATCATAGCAATACCCATGGGCTTTTCCGTACTCACTCAAAATTGGAGTTGTTGTAGATAGAAAAGACTAGATTTTCTAGCTATTACCTCACCTTCAGACGCCTTTTGAAGGTAAGAGATTCATTGGCAACCATGGTATCAAGTCCACACTAGCAGGTATTAAAGGACAGGGAAACAACAATAGTTGACAGGAAAGGTTTTGAACAACGTGAGGAGACCGCTATTGATCCTTTTTTTTGGGCACATGTGAGGGAAATTTTGTATTTCACCAAGCCCATTTATCACATGATTCAATTTTTAGATACAGATAAACCAGTGATTGGGGAGGTGTGTGAGCAGATGGATAGCATGTTGGGGCAAATAAAAGATGTTGTTAAGGAAAATGATCCCAACTTGTATTCAATGATTCACGATTGTGTGTGTGCACGGTGGAATACAATTAATGTTCCACTACATTGCTTGGCATATGTCCTTATGCCAAAATACTACTCTCCATCTTAGTTGGGCCAACCTACACCTGGAGGTGGGGTTTGAATCAAACCTCACACAGATCCAGAGGTACAAGAGGGATACATGAAAGCATTAGACAAGTTGGTCCCCGACAGGGAAGAGTGTGCTATATTGCACCTTGAATTAGGCAGATACTTCATTTTCACTGGTAACTTTGGTTCTTTCCATGCAATGAAAGATAGAGACAAATTTGACACTCTCACATGATGGGAAGCATATGGCGGCATGGGACTTTTGCCAAAGTTGGCAAAAAAATTTCTCTCTCAAAGTTGTAAATACTTCTTCTGTAGAGAGGTGTTGGAGCACCTACAACTTCATACATAATGTGAGAAGAAACATGCTGAATGAAAACCGAGCAGAAAGCTTGGTTTATGTGCATTACAACTTGAGGTTGTTGAGTCATTATTGTGATCAGGCTTATGAGGATCAATCATATAAAGTTTGGGACAACAACCCAGAGGACGATAATTTGGTAGACGACACTATACATATGGAAGAATTGGAAGTAGAAATTTTGAGGGATGATGATGAAGCAACAACAACCATGCCACCACCACACCCAAGGCCAATCCCACCATCCAGTAGAAGTGCGGGTTCCAGTGCCAGTATTTGATTTCCAGCTATTGTTCCTTTGTAGATTCAGCCGCCACCTACATACTCATGTGGCTCTCTTCCTTCTATTATGGTCACGGTACTCCTGAGAGTACTAGAAGACCACCATTGCCTCGTGGTTCTCACAAATTAGAAATTTATCGTGGGCGTGGCAAGGGGCCATCCAATAGATAAAATATATTTACAGTTTACTAGTTTTTTCTATTTTCTAGTAGTTTTTAACTTTTATAACTGTTGAACAGTTGAAAATTGACTCTTTCATATTTACTATGATAATTTTTGTAAAAAATATAAAAAAAAATAAGTTTGAAGTTTGAATTTGAAAGGTGAAAATATGAAGTTGGCATTTATAAGTTTATAAGTCATTATGAATTATGAATATGATGCTTCATGAAAGTTGAAAGTTGTTTCATTTCATTTCATGTTAAATATTATTTGTTGTAATGGTTATTGGTTACACTTAGCTTACAAGTACAACTATGGTGATCAATGAATCAATGATGATAAATGTTATATATTGAATTTTGAAATCAATGAATCAATGGTGATAAATGTTATATATTGAAATTTGAAATCAATGAATGAATGATGATAAATGTTATATATCAATGATGATAAATGTTATATATTGAATTTTGAAAGCTTGAAACTTTAAGATTGATGAATCATGAGACTCAAGAGTCAATATTTGTATGTTTCCAACTTGTGGGCATGGTTGATGAAGATTATAACTTCTATATGATTGATGTTATATGGTTCAATCTATGTTTTTTTATGTCTAATTCATCATTATACACGCTTTTGTTGACATATATGCATCAAAATATAAAAAAATAATATATATATATATATATAACATGATAGAGGTGATGTATATTATTTAGGTGTTGTCACTGATGTGGAAGATTCAAATTATTGTGAATTGAATTTATCTATTAACTTTGAACCAACTTCTTGAATGAACTTGTTTCTCATGATGAGTGGAAAGAAGCTACGTAGAAGGAATGTGATTCTACTAAAGAATTGAACATTGAAGTTGGTGGATTCTCCATTTGGAACTAAACCAATTGGCTATAAGTGGTTTTACAAGAACAAGTAAAAATTATATGGCTCACAGGAAAAGCATAAGTTGAAGTTTGTGGTGAAAGGACATGATTGGAAAGAAGACATAGACTATGAGGATTTTTTCCCCAATATAAAAATGGGCTATCATTCTTGCGTTGTTGAATTTGGAAGGACATAATAGGTGGAAGATTCATCACATGGATGTGAATAAAAATATTTTGAATATATATTTGACAGATAATGTCTACATGTCTGAAATGGAAGGATTTGTTGTGAAGGGTCAAGAACATACAGTATGCAAGATCATCAAGTCTTTGTATGGCCTAAAGCAATCTCCTCATGCATGATATCAAATGTTAACTAAAAATATTTCGAAGATAAATTCCAAGCACTTTAATCTTGATAATGCAACTTTTCTTTTCAAAAAAATTGGAAACACTATTGTATATCTTGTGGTGTATGTAGATGATTTTTAAATAACAGGGAACAATGAAGCACATATTGCATCCATAAACACATGATTGAAGAAGAGTTTTGAAATGATTGACATGGGACATATTTAACCCTATTTATGTATTGAATTAACTTAGAATCCAATGATCTAGGTGGATATCAGTGGCCACCCACCTCTTCCACTAACTCAATGGTTCTATATCTTCTTGGCCTTTTTTCTATGGTTTTTTGGGTCCCAAATTTCTAAGGCCATTTTGAGGCCTTAATGATGATTTTTTTTTTTCCATTGTAGGGGCCAAAGGTTACCATGGCATGCGCTCTCCCAACTAGAAGTTGTAATCCTTGGATATTTTTTTTTCCAATAGGCTGCTTTCTGCCCCAAACATACATTGTATGCAACTTTTGTGCCTCTAGGGAGTTCATGTACCGACTAACCACCTAGGGGCCCACAAACCTTTTGGTTCTTCATATTCTAGGGTTAGGGTTTTGGACCTATATTGTTATTTTTTATGTTAAAATTCCATTCTTTTAGCCTCTTATAATAGCTTTTTGTGAATTTATGTAGTCGCCATCTCTCTCATTTCAAATATAGTCACCACCATTCTATCTAGTTTGTGTTTTACAATATTATGTTATTTTGTTTATAAATAGAAGTTCTGTTTTCACTATATTATTTTTCTCTCTATTGTATTTATATATGTATGTATTCCATTTAATTTATTTCCTTTCATTGTGTTCCTTGTACAAATTGGATCATCCAAGGTATATATTCATCTCCAAAAAGGACACTAGATAGTTGTTGAATAAATTTGGCATGGTTGATTGTAATTTTCTGTCTACATCGATGGAGAGAAAATTGAAGCTAACATCAAAACAAGGGAATGAACTTTAGGATGAAACTAACTATAGATAGCTTGTCGGGAGTGTCATCAACTTTACCACTACTAAACTAGCTATTTCATTTGTTGTTGTGATCCTTTATACGTTCATGCAAAAATCTTGTGAAGGACATTGGTGTGTTGCAAAGAGATTCTAATGTACTTGAAGGTAAATGAAGACTTTGAGTTCAAATATTATAAGGTGGAGGATTATAAACTAGTTGGATATACACATTCAAAATTTGATGGGGACAATGAGAATGGAGTGTCTACTTTAGGATACCTCATGTGTCTTGGATTAGTACTGATCTCTTGGAGATCACAAAAATAGTCCATTCTAGTATATTCCATTACAGAGGCAGAGTATGTGGCTACTATAGAGGTAAAAAATGAGATTGTGTGGATCAAGAATATATTAGAGGATTTGTAGGAGAAGTAGGTTAACACTACTAAACTTTTGATTGACAATACTTTTGTAATTAATTGGGCTGAGAATCATATACTACATGAATGAAAAAATCACATGAACATGAAGCACTCTCTTATTAAACATCATGTAGATTCCAAGGCCATTTATTTGATACATTTTTTTTCAACTAAGAAAATTATAAACATCTTCATCAAAACACTTGGAAGAGAAAAGTTTACTTAAAGATGCTTGGACTTACAAGCAACCCTTTCTACTTGTTGGGCCAAGGGGTTCGGGTAGGGAATGCTAGATGCCTAAATATATAGATTATGATGTATTTTAAATACTATTTTATTTTTTTAGGAGAAATATGAAGAGACATAGGTGAATAGGAATAATCACCAGACTTCTTGGAATATGTTTTACCATCAATGCTCATCATTTGGATAAAACCATTGCTCTAGAAGATCAATGATAGAAAAATTAGGAAGCCATGTGAATCCTCTCCGTAAGAACAATAGCATCAACATAAAGAAGAATGATGATGATTATACCAATAAAAGTTAATCTAATACAACTTGCATCTTTCAAACACTCTTCTACCTTGTCAATGTATATGCCATTAAGGGTACGTCACAAAGGATAACCTTGTTGGAATCCTATATTACAATTAATTTCTTTTGACCAACCCTTAGTGTTCCTAAACTTGGAAAAATCATTCTCATATAATCTTACTACAATAACTCTCAACTTTAAAGTAACTTTTAACTCTTTTAATCCATTCCAAAGGTTTTCCATGAGAATTGTTTAATGAAACAACAAAGGAGATTGGTTTTATTATTAGTGTAACAAGGTGGGTGGTCCACAATTGAATGATAACCTCTAAATCAAACATGACTTTTAGCCCTTTTTTCTTGGTTTTCTAACCATGTGCTATTTTTGTTTTCTAAAGTATAGGGTTGATTATAATGGTACTATAATTAAATGCATTGATTTTATTCCCACTTTTAAAAATAAAAACAATGAGGATTTGAGTTTACGGTTTAGGGATGCCCTACTTTATTACTAAATTGAAGAGCTTGTGTATGTGAAGGATGACTATAAGCCCTCTAATTTTAATGTTCGCTCAAAAGAGTATTGATGGATCACTCTTTAAAAAAAAAATTTAATAAAAGCAATAATAATAAAAATAAGTCTACTGAATTTAATTTTTTATATTTAATTTTTCTTTTTTACAAGAATGAGAAGTATTTGGATTAAGTCTATGCTCAGATGTAGCAAAGTACACAGTAAAACAATTACAATGATCTATCTAGTGTTGGTTGTTCAAAGAAATACAAGAGAGAAGATTCAAAATTAACATTTATGAGACTTCTACTAATGTACATTCCACTAACCAAATTGCAACAATATATTTTACTATTGGTTAGATAGAAACAAAATTTTGAAAAAAGAACAATAATAATAAAAATAAGTCGACTGAATTTAATTTTTTATATTGAATTTTTATTTTTTACAGGAATGAGAAGTATTTGGATTAAGTCTACGCTCATATGTAGCAAAGTACATGGTAAAAAAGTTACAATGATCTATCTAGTGTTGGATGTTCAAAGAAATGCAAGAGAGAAGATTCAAAATTAACATTTATGAGACTTCTACTAATGTACATTCCACTAACCAAATTGCAACAATATATTTTACAATATTGGTCAGATAGAAACAAAATTTTGCAAAAATAATTCATTGCTCTAGTGGAGGATCAAGAGACATATTATCAACTCGAGTATATGAGGCACTACTAGCCGAGATGTGTTGATCACCCGTGTTCTGTTGAGAGTGGGACTCTGAAAGTTGGCTTCTAATTGCTTCAACTTCATATTCCAACCTTCTCACTTGCAGTTTCATGTTTTGCAATTATTTTGTCAGGAATAGGATGGTGTCATATTGTTCTTGAATTTTGTGGAAAAGGTTTCGAATAAGAGGTTGACTATTAGTTGGAGGGTGCAGACAAATGGAGAAAATAGTGGGCCCTACAAAAGGGAAAAAGGGAGGATACCAACGATACATAGTTTGTGAAACAAAGTGAAAATCGCAAGTTGGCAGAAGGAACAAAGGTAAAATAAGAAAAGGAGAAGGTAAACCCTAGAAACAGAGTGAGGCAGGAGGGGGGGCTAAGAAAATCAGGGCACAAGAGACACCATCAAATAAGAAAGAGGAGGGACCATATACCACCTAGTTCAACTAGGATCGATCCAAACCAATTACTCGGTGAATTAAAATTTTAGAACTAGTAAAAAAGTACATTCAAAGTGTCCAAGATTCCATAATTGCTAAAAGAATTTTCGTAGGCCCCCCACCTACTCTGTAATTGTGGCTCCAAGGGAAGAGAAAGGGAGATGCAATTAGTATTTAAGAGACCTTGAATACTGTTGAAATTGTAACTAGGTTTGTTCTTCATAATTATTGTACTTGTAGCAATATGTATTCCATGTAAAAAAAATTAAAAATAAAATAAAAATAAAAAATAATAAATAATAATAATAATTATTATTTTATTATCAAGCGTGTTCATGTTTTATTTTGGTTAAAATAAAATTCAAAAGGGCATGTTATTCATGACGCTATGAAAGTAAGTAAAGGTTGTATTTTTGTAAGTGTCATTTGTTTGTCCAAATTGCAAAGTTGACCCTCCAGATGGACAAGTCAGTTAGCCCATATGACATGTCTCTTCATATGGTCGAAAAAATATTTATTGGAAAAAAATCCTCCATCATTTGGCATTATGCAGATCTTTTTTATGGTATGGTATTTTGGATTTGTGGTATGAATCCAAGGCATTAAAAAGGGTGTATCTTTAGTACATCATTATGCCTACAATGCGAGTTCCAAGGCAAGTTTTATCTATTTAATGCAAATTTCTTGTGGAATACTTTCTCTCTCTAATGTGAAGACTCTTGAGACAATACTACAAACCATTCTGAGGCATACACGTGAGTTATCTAGGGCACTAATGAAGGAATACATCCAAGTTCTTTGTGCACTATTTATTCTAAAACACAAGATACCTGAGACATCACTACATTAATATTTCTGACGGCCAAAATGTCACTCTTATGACACATAGGCCTCCCAAGAGCGACACTTTGAGGTTGGGAAAAATGTCGTTTCCTGTCTTGTCGCAATTCTGACACTTCTAATAACTGTTGGGTGAGCGGCACTAGACACGACATGTGTCTTCATTTAGTCAATCTTACAATCACACTATTTATTGTCGCTATTCCGATGCTTTTTGGGTAGTGTCGTTATTCCGACGTTTTTGGGTAGTGTCACAAGAGAGAAATTTTTAAGGTAGTGTCGAATGAGCGACGATTTTAAGGTAGTGTCTCTATTCCGACGTTTTTCATACATTTTTAAGGTAGCGTTGCTATTCCGATGTTTTTCCGACATTTTTAAGGTAGTGTTGCTATTCCGATGCTTGGTAGTGTCAATATTCCGACGCTTCAAGCAGGTAGAACAAAAACAATGCTTAAATTATGTTTAACTCTGTGAGAGATGCTTGCTGCCCGCCCTGGTTGGGGTAGGGTGGAACTAATTAGCCACAAAAGGTTGGGTAAATCAAAGTGGTGGTTTTGGGACTTCCTTCCGACAATCAAAAGTTAGGTTAGCAATAAAAGGCATTATAACCCCTTGCCAATTTTTTCAAATAGGCGGACCTATAAAAAAGAAGGGTAATGAACCCTTTCCTTCCTTATCAATTTTCCTGTTATATATAGGCTAAATCACATATGTGGGCTTCTCCCCTTGTAGGCATTGTAGGGCCTGCTTGAAAATAGTAGTAATTTAAATACTACAAGGTTTCTACCCCCTCCATGCCATAATACTGAATCCATGAATTCCATGTACACTGCCAAGGAATCTAACCTAGCTATAGTCAGTTGAGTGTGTGCCATTTTTTCCTATGCCAATTGCAACATTTGGGAGGGCACTTGTAATTTTCATCCTTCAATTTTTGAATGCATAACCTATTCAGTAACTATGGATGGATGTGCCCAGTTACACACTATATGTACATGCTCCAATCCTCTAAGGAGAACTCCACAGACAGAAGAACCAAAACGTGATTTTGTAGCAGATTGTTTAAGTGTTGCTTTTACAACATACCCAATATTTTGAACTGATTTCTAATAAAACAACTGCAACAATAATGAACTCATGAGTTCCATGCACAATGCCAACCTAAAAAAAGGCTTACTTGTGCAGGCTAAAAAAATTTCTTCAGTTATGGTGTCATTCAGGATCACATAGAATCAGGATGCTTTGACTCACTACAAGCCCATACAGAGGACCTCCATTACCATAAAAGATTTGCTTCTTAGTATTTGGACTGTGAAGATGGAAGTAGCACTCCAGTGAGATTTAGTACTAGAGCAACTCCAAAGTCCCATATTGGCATTCATGTGTGTCTTCACTGATGTCATCATCACACAAACAACTTCAGGATTCTAGACCCTCACTACAAGAAAAAAGGACATTGGTGAGGGTCGAAAAATGTCACCATAAGCTCATTGGTGACGGTCAAAAGAGCCTCTGTCACCAAAGGTGGTGTCGCCAAAAGTATATGTGATGTGGTGACATTCAAGGTTCGTCACCAATAATTATTTATAATGACAGATAATGACCGTCACGATTTTATATGAGCAATGGTGACAGACCTTAGCCTTCATCACAAAAAAAGTGAACGTCACCAAAGGTGGCATCACCAAAAGTATAAGTGTTGTGGTGACATTCAAGGTCTATCATGAATAATGATTATAATGACGGATAGTGACCGTCATCATTTCATTTAAACAACAATGATTTATGGTGATGGATCTTTCATGGCCGTTGCTATTGATGCATATATATATGGTGGTGATCGTTGACCCTAACCATTTCATATTTTGGTGAAGATCAAAAAATGTCACCATAAGCTCATTGGTGAGGGTAAAAAAATGTCACCATAAGATCATTGGTGATGGTCAAAAGAGCCTTCATCACCATTCCATATGAATATTAGGGCACGATGGAATTGAACCACCAACCTCTTGCTTGTAAAGTAGGTGCTCTTCCATTGAGCTAGCACCCTTTAAAGAACTAGACTTAAAAAAAAACACACCTTGAAACTTTATGAATTCTAAATTATACAACTTTCGAGAAATTATAAAAATTTGTAAAGTCGTAGCAAATATTTTACTAAACAAGCAAAAAAACTTCGAAGTTGAAAGTACCTACCTATAGGTTATGGAAGTTATGAAAATCGAGTGGAAGTGTAAATGAAGTGTTGGGAAGTACCAAACATACAAGTAGAATACATTTATTCAATTCTATAGGAAGTCTTAGAACAAGTTTGAGATTTTAATCTATATGAACTAAGTTAGCTACTCTGTGTAAAATATGCATATGCTCCAATGAATAAATCAAGATGGCTAAATTTATATTTGTGCTATGGAGATCTGTATCCTACTCCAATATGGAATAGGTATTGTTAGTCAACTGAAAATTAATGTACATGTCAAAGACAAAATCAACAAGAGGAAGTTATTTCTATGACTTTTGGGGCACAATTGTTACACTTCCTATCTTTGAATGTCCCTTGTGTAAATATATTACTATCTTTAAAGCTCTAGCATATTATAGGACCAAAAGAATAATTCTATATTTAATGCAGAGCTTCTCTTCCATAGGTAGAGAAGATGCCCTATCATCTATAAATATTTTGAGTGATAGATCTGCAGTTTACAGTTATGCTGACCACTGAAAGAACCCATTTATCCTGAGACAATTTATAATTTTATGAAGATGTTTAGCCTTGAATAAAACAATGATTGGCGAGGGAAAATGGGAGTAGACCTTAAAAAACTTTGAGGGGATTGCGGAATTATTATTTATTTCCCATTGATAATGTTGCCACTATTTTTCAGCATAAAAAAACTTTTGGGAACATATTCTGCAAGAATATGGCTTGCATTTAGAAAACTGATATTACAAAGTGGCACAAATTTGAACCCTTTCATAAATTTAATGACCATTGTCATGGTGATTTAAAACAAAAAATGACAACATACTATTTCCCTAATGCAAAAAACCATCACGCATTTTGTAGGAGATTAAAAAAACTTAGCATCTTAGTGAATTAAGTTGTCTAGGTGATTAACTATTTTATTCCTATACTCAATCCATGTCTTTAGGGGGTTCTGTATAGCTTTGAAATGCAACGATACCACTCATTGTTGTCTTGAGCCTTGTAGGCATTGCAAATAGTCTAGGAAACCAAAAAAAACAAGTTGAGCTGCTGAGGTGATAAATGATCTAGTTTCCGTAGCCAGACTCTTTCAGCATTTGAATTTATATTGTAGTAGTGAATGTGATAACCAACAACAAATTGAATCGATGACCATATGTGCATGTAAAATATATACATGGAGAAGATATATCTCCTAGTTCTCTAACTCTAGTAAAATATGTTCTTGGCTATAGGGATTGTACAAAATTTTCATGGATGGTTCCACTGAGTTTTAACTTGTGTCAACTTTGCCAAGAGCACACACAAGAAGCAGAAAGAGAGAAAAGAGTTGAAAAGGAAAACACATACACAAACAGAGTCAAATACAAGTTGAATGGGGTTTGGTTGGTTGGTAAAACAGGGGTGTTGTTATTCCCCAACCAAGGTTCAAATTCCCTTAAACATGTTTGTCTCCAGTGAGTTATTTCACCTGGGTAGTTGCAAGTCTTGGACAATTTTTTCTAAATAGATATTATCAATTGCCTTAGTAGGTTCGTCCCTAGTGGGCCTTCTCAATTGGGTAGCTGCAAGTCTTGGGAAATTTTTTATGAATAGATAGTCTTAATCGCCTTAGCAGGATGTCCCATGGGAATGTTCTAGTTACTTTTATCAGATTATTCTCCGACTTCCAAATCCTATACCAGAAATTTCACCGATTATAGGAAAAAAACAAGAGGAATATTAGTTAAAATGCATCAATTGAATACTGAGATACAAAATCAAGTCAACCTGGGCTTGGATGGGTGGTGAAACAAGGGTGTTTTTTTTCCTTAGCCAGAGTCCCATGGGTACGTGAAAGTCTTTGGAAAATTTAGCTGGGTAGATGTTCTTGACTGCCCCTAGTGGGCTAGCTCACCTGGTTAGGTGCAAGTATTTGGAAAATTTAGTTGAGTAGATATTCTTAATTGCTCCTAATTGACTATCTCACTTGGTCAGGTGAAAGTCCCTGGGAAAATTTGGTTGACTAGATACTCTTACTTAATCGATCCTTAGTGGGCTTTCTCACCTAGGTAGGTATGAGTCTTAAGGTAAATTTGGCTCAATAGATGCTCTTAATTGTATTTGGTTCACTGACTCACTTGGGTGAGTGAGAGTCTGGGGAAAATTTGGTTAAATATATACTCTTAATCATCCCCTAGGGGACTGTGGGATGTCTCACCTGGGGAGGTTCCAGAGTTGGGAAAATTTGGCTGAATAGATACTCTCAATCAAAGTTTTGTCATAAAATATTTGAAAAGGTAAAACTAGCATGAAGTGGTGGTCCGATACATAAGCTAATAGGTCGTCCACTATCTTTGTTAGTAGTTAGAATTTGTATTGTTGTAAATAATATTCAGGGGATTATGGTGCACAATAGTAGTAAGTCAGACTACATACTCTGCTTCCATTAACATTTA
This sequence comes from Pinus albicaulis, assembly GCA_034641835.2. Taxonomy (NCBI): domain Eukaryota; kingdom Viridiplantae; phylum Streptophyta; class Pinopsida; order Pinales; family Pinaceae; genus Pinus; species Pinus albicaulis. Next base: position 110,015 of record JAXQQM020058648.1, read on the forward strand.
TAATTAGTGTAGTTGTGATGCGTTCATACAATGTGTCCATGTGGCTACCAATGAAGAATCCCAAAGCACAAGATGCAACAGATGAATGATTAAAATACAAAGGTGAGAAATACCTGCAAGTTTAGAGTAAACCATAAGGAGGAGCAGAACGGTTATACTTGCAGCTACTCATGGATTCTATGATGGTGTCCTCTACATTGATTAACTTCCTGAAGCACTTGAAGGAGGAATAATCCCCGTGACTGATGGGAATCAGACTCTTTTTAGGACATACTCGGGCTAACAAGTAGGCCAACATCTATATTGTTGTTGTATTCAATAACACATGATTGCATCTGGTCACTCCCTTCTTCACATATCCATTGCTAACATAAACTTGCTTCAAAACAAAATTGTTTCGAACACAAACCTGCTTCAAGCCAAAAATTATTTATTAATCAAAAAATTAACATAAAACTTCAACACATCACACAACCACCACATTATAATGAAAGAGAACAAAGATATCTGAATAGATCGAAGGAAACATGGAATACACTACCTTCAGTCTCTTCAATTTTTCTACCAGGTTTGAAAACAGAGATAGGAATGTCTTAGAGGTTTCCAATGTCTAACAAATTCTTAGCCTCACCACCTTCATATATTTTCCCATAAAAGGTCGCATTCCTAAAATAAACACCCTCTTTTTCCACAACCTTACAATCAGGACAATGACCCTATGGGTATACAATATCTTTCCATTTGATATAAGCATCAAGATACCTAACCTATAAATATGTTCAACAAGTTATCAATGGAATAATTTGAGGTCTTGAATTCCTTAAGCATTTGCGTGTATATGTCAAATTATTTAGAGCAACTAAATACAAAAGAAATACAGACAAACCTGAAGTGTAAGCAATTACACAATCCTAGAACTTTCAGCAGCTTCCCTCCAAGTATAGTGTCTACTTCTTCCAGGGATATCACAACCTTATACATAAAAATTCTAGGTATTCTCCTTAATCCTTCCGGAATGAAACAAAATGTGGTAACATTAGAGTGAGATAAGATGAGATAATAATATTAATGTCAATTAGAATGTATTAATCAATGTATAGAAAATCACACACGGTAACTGAAGTACTTGGGTGGATAACCTTCCACCTTTACACCAATAAACAATCTTCAAAGCTCTAGCATCCTTTGGAGTAGCCATCACTATGGAGCATTGTTCTTCTAAGGTTTCTTTCCATTACCTCTTCATTTTGCAGCTGAGATAACATAAATTATGCCTATATGACTAGCAGAAACTTGGAGGAACCAATCATCTACATGTTTAGTCCAACTTGCTGCTAGTGCAATGCTCGAATGTTCTTCTCAAGCTGCAAAATAAAAGTCAAACACCCAACATGTTCATACTGTTCCTTTACATTGACAATTACAGGACACACAATTCCACATTCAAGCAAAATGCTATGAAATAAACGTAATATGCAAGAATGTTGACAAAAGAAGCACATATTTTCCCAAATAAAAATACTGTCAGAAAATTTGACTTATTGAGAAGATATCAACCCAAGAAATTATTTTGTTTTTAGGACACTTTCTGCACTAAGAGTGAAAATTCTTATATGTTCTACAACTCGAGCTACTGGGCCTGTAGTGGTCCCAAACTATATAAGCACAAAACAAGAAAGAAAAGTATTTGTAGAGTGTTGAAACTGAAAAAGAAGAAACATTGTCCTTCATTTCATTGAAGGAGATAAATACCTATTGGGAAAAATTGAGCCTCTTTTGATAGCTGATGTGCTTCTTGATTCAATTCTAAAAAGAAAGAATAAAATTAATGACTTTGAACAGCTGGAATATCTCCTTCAAATGATCATCTGCAGGACCGATATCAATATCTTGAAGCTGTCTTTTGCTTTGTATCCAATTGATAACCACCAACACTCAATACCTCCAATCTTAGTGCAACCCTTCATATGGGACTCAAACTCTATTTAAAAACCTGGCTTGCCCATTATACCAGACTATACATTAAATGCCCACATTGTCATTTCACTCTCTAAGACAACTAACTAATTTTTTTTATATTCAAGACCAAACCAACTTTGATCACTTAATCTGTACACTTAGGACAAAAATCCAATTATTAAGTTGTTTTGTCTAATTAGATAAAGTCACATTTGATCATGGGCTAAAAGATGATGCAACAATATAAAGGTAGTAAGGTATAGTTTAGTTGAATGTTTCTTTCTGTTAAAAGTGAAATTCTGCAGTTCTTAATTGAAGATCTTCTCCATTGGGTTTTCTCACTTTTATTTTTTATTCTGCATCATAAGCTAGGTAGAGGAAATCGAGACAAAGTCCAACAGTTCATGGAAATTACGGGAACAAGGTAGCTTAATTAATTGTGGTTTTATGTTCTCGCTTTGGAATGTGGATTTCATTTCCTTCCATGTGGATGTGTTGTTTAAAAGTTAATGTTAATGTTGTACAATTTAACGTCTATAACATCATTATGTGTTATGAGAATCCGTTGCTTGTTAATTATAAGTTGTTATGCATGAATACATTCATAAGAATGGTTTGTTTTGATGGATGGGTATCTTAGTCAGTTGATCACCATCTTGAACTTGTTAGAGTCTTGAATGACACAAGTGTCACCTTGCAAGAATTCCTTTGAGACGGTGTTGAGAATGATTTTCTCTGTGGCTATTAATTTAGAGCAATGACAATGAAATGCTTCAACAATGTGAACTTGACTCAAATGAAAAGGAAAACACATAAAACAAAATTCAAGAGAAGAGAGTACAAAGGGTGAAATCATCTTTATCAAGCATAATTTTACATTTAGATGTATAAGTAATTAATAGAACGGAGGTAGAAGAAAATGGCCAACAATGATGCCTTTACCCGTAATGGTAACGCAGTTTGACAAAGGATGAAATCATTTTATCAAGCAGAATTTTATATTTAGATGTATAGGTGATTAATAGAATGAAGGTTGAAGCAAAATGCTAGCAATAATGCCTCCACTCGTAATGCTAACTCAGTTTGACAAAAAGGGAGGTCTCTTGTACTAATCAAGGCCTTACTGAGATGAAGGTTGGGAAAATTGTCCCAACTTGCTACAATGATGACTTTATAAACATGAATTCCTAATCATGACCTTTCAAAATAACTTTATGACCCCCTACACTACTTAAGAAGCAAGCTGTTCTTTTTGAACAAATAACTCTGACTATATGTGCTTTCATAACAATGCTAATAAGAGAAACAACACTAAGCGATAAAATAGAATAAAGGAAAAAATAGGACTTCACTTTAAAATTGAAGTTCATTTTTTTTCTCTCCATTTTTATTGAGCATCGTGCTCAAGCAAAAACTTATCTCAAATGCTGGCCTTAGTTTTGGAGCTACATTTGTAGATTCACTGTTATCTAGAGTTGATCGTATGATACCATTGCGGAGTTGATTGGCACTGCAGAGGATGTTGGTGCTACTTGTCATTGGGTGTATGCTCTTTGCATTTCCTTGGGCCAATTCAGAGTGGGTTCTTATAATATTTAGGTAGACACATGTATAAATTTTTGCTAGTTGGAAGTTCACCACAGTTTCAATGTTTTTGCATAAATTTGATTCCCACAATCCCAAACCAGTAAGTCTGATGTAAAAATTTTGAATGCAACTTATTTGAAACACATTTGAGTTACCTCTACCATTTATTTTCAGCTAATATGAGCAATAAATGCAAGCACACACTCAGGAAAAAATACACTATTTTTGGTCTAATGACCCTAGAAAAAATTTTCACACTTGCAAAGGGAAGGTGGCACATTACTTAGTCATCTTACTAAATTTGGAACATATCCTTGTAGGGTAAACTTGGGGAGTCCCTTATTACTATTCTTGAAGGTGAATACTTATTTATTCCATGGATTTTTGGCATTATCAAGCCCATATTTCACCCTTTTATCCCTAGATTTGTTTTGTTTGAGGTTGCTCACTTACTGATTTGGGATTTGACTACATTTTGCACATTCAACCATGGATTTGGTTGCTTGGGATTTACTCACGTGAGGCTGGTGGAAGATTAATTAATTCATTGTTGTTAACTCTTTCCTTGGACAAGTCTTGAGGAGTTGTAACTACCTCAAAGATTATTTATTTATTTATTGAGGCAGTTGCACTGTTGCACATTGGAGAAAGAGTCCATGACAAATATTTCTACTTTGAAAAAGTTTGAGGCTTTACCAAGCCTTTCTTGAGGAGCACTCCATCTAGTTGATATAGTATTTTTGGGATGCAGTTGGACCCAAACGTTGTGGGACAGATGGTTTTAAGCTTCTAATATATAAGACCTAAAAATGAAAACGTTCCAAGAAAATCTATATTTTAGAGATTTTTTATGTTCCCAAACCTGTTATAATTTGAAAGAGAGGTTGAGAAGGCTCAATCAAGCCAGGAACCTAAAATAACTGTCCCACAAAACCACTACTTACACAATTTGGGAGAATAGAAAGAATGATTTATTTGATGAAACAATCCCACTTTAAGTGGGCCAAAACATTGCAAGCACTATTAAGCATGGCACCTCACCAAATAAATGCATTCAAGGTCTTAACCTTTCATTTCCAAAGGAGTTCCTTTCAGAAATAGCCTCTCTCAAGCCATTAATGCTTTTGAAGGCAAATTATGGATAGCCTAATCAATAATTTAGTAACAAGGTTCATATTACATTCAATGTGTTGTGGTTCAAAACTGCTACTATGGAGGTCCTCAACAACTTGAATCTTTAAATGAGCTTTTTTTTCAGCCATATCTAACATGGGCCATTATTAATTTAAACAAATTAAAATTGTATAACTTGTCATAAAAGAATCAGTGTAACAAATAATCCCCGCATCCATATAAATCTACACATGAAGGGTAAAAGGTAGGAAAAAAGTCAGGAATGGAACTTAAATCTGAGCTTCCTGGAATACTCCCATTATCATCCCAATTTGCTATATGTATTATGGGAAATTACTGTTGAAAGAAAAATCATACTTTGAGGCTGACTTGAATCATGTTTTCATCTTGATTTTAAGTTACCAGATAGGTAGCAACCGCTGGGCAGAGTTTAAGTGCATATACTCCCTCAGAAATTATTGACAAGCCTAACTTGTTTACCATCTCTGCAACCTTGGATAAATGCTCATGATTGAAAACAACACCCCAAGGAGTATTGGGATTGAAAAGAACGATTACTAATGTGTTCTTCTTAGCTACTATTTCAAGGTGTTCTAAATTAACTTCCCAATACCTTTCTGTAATTAAAATTATATTACCTAGCTTCAATGACATTGTACGCCAACAATGCTTCATAAAGTGGATACCTTGGTCTTGGAAACATAATGTTTGCATCTTTATAGCCCTAGACTACAATAGCTACATCCATGGCTTGTATGCAACCACAAGTTAAGTGGACATCATATACAACTAGCTGGTAAGGAATGTCAGGAGAGATATACCTTACCAATGCCACTTTTCCTCACTCTAGAACCATTTTGTAATAGTCTGTTATAGACAATATTTAAATTTATTGCACATATTTCATGGGGATCCACTCTTTGTGGATGTTGCTAAATTTTCTTGAGCAAATATTCCCTAAGAAGTGTGTGACAGTTAGCATAGAGGTTTGCTACATTAGAAAAGGGTCCGTTCTGGGCACTTTTCTTAGTAGTAGAAGACTTCTTGGATGTGAAAGGGTCAATTCTGGGCACTTTTCTTGGCAACAAAGGACATCCTGGAAATGAATCTATTTTTCAAGATATTCCCTTTGTTATATTCATGAGTATGGAACTTAAATAAGTATCAATGCCTTGAGTATGGAGCACCTACTTCTGTTTAAGGGTATTCATTAGTTTTCATGTTAGAAGAAATGATAATTGGGAGCAAAGGATGATAGAACCAATACTGCTTTGAGAGTATGAATGGACTGTTAAGGAGAAAAAACACTTGAATTGCAACATGGTGTGATTCGTGTCTTTGGCTAAGAATAAATTGCACATGTTTTTGAAGCCCACTAGAGAAACTTCAACCCTTACACTAGTCCAACTCATTTGTACCAAATAAGAATAACTGAACACTGAAACAAAATATAATCTGAGAGCAAAGGAAACCAACAATATAAATTTTGGAGCAATTTGGGCATTTGCACACAAAGATATACCTACTAGGCTACCACATCTCCAATGGCAAAGGAACTTCTACTCAAATCATTTCTTTTGGTAATTATCTCTAGTGATGCCCCTGTACATGGAGAACCTAAATTCAATAGATTAGGAATGCTCTAATAATTCAGAGAAGTTGGGCATGATTTTTGTAAGGATAAACCACAGATACAAGGCTTCTGAAGTCTTGAGAACTACAAGTATAACCACAGTGTAGGTATATTAGTATTAAGTTATAAAACCATTGTCCTAAAAAGAAGGATGTCCATCAATCTAGGGTTCTCTTTGGCATTAGAGAATGTGCCAATGTGTCATTTTCTACCATGGGTTCTCATCTCCTTAGAACTCCTAAAAAATGCACATGTTGACCATGCCGAAGGGCTCTACACAATAATTGTATTCATAGTGGAGCACTCTAAATAAGGCTAACAAACTCTATCAAACTTTTAATATATACACAACTCAAAGTGGGAGTACTGCTAAAAGATACTTGTGTAGATATGTGTAAGGTAGATCAAGGGTTGTTAAGACAAATCCATTTTTTGGTAGGGAGTCCATGGCTTGTATACAACCACAGGTTAAGTGGACATCATCTACAGCTAGCTGGTAAGGAAGGCCAAGAGAGAGATACATTGCCAATGCCACTTGTCCTCACTCTAGACCGATTATGTAATAGTTTGTTATAAATGTTAATCAAGGTTGTCATTGATGTCAATATGGAATTATTGGGATGGAAAATATTCTTGTGATGCATATTATGATGATGTCCTTACTCATGGCGACAAGTCCCTCTTGTTTGATAAGGATGTCATTAATGAATATGATAAGATATTAATGATTCCATTATGATGTCAAGCCACTAAGAATATGTCGTGTCCTAGATGCTTGAACTAACCATGAACTAGAAATGATGATGATGTTCTTACTCCTGATGAAGAAGCCTAGAACTCAGATGATGTCCTTACCCTTGATATTGAAAGATTATACATGAATGACCACACTTGATGATGTCATAGGTGATGGCAGTTGATGAAGGTCTTAATGACATGGACAATGATTGGAGACATGACATGAAGGACTTGGAAATCTCCTAATGGGAAATTAATAAATGTTGCACTATGGTTGGTGACATATCACTGCACTATTATTGGATGACATGGATATCCTACATGATCCTATGATGATGAAGAAGCCAAACAATGGAGAAGCCATACTATCCCAAACATTATTGTTTCCTCTTTCCAATGAGCTCTTACTTGGCCTGAAACTCCAAATAGTTTGGGAGATATAGATTTTACAAGTTAAGGGTATTTATCTATTCCTTGAGCTGACCTATGCTAGGCCTCCCATGTCGGCCTCAATTCCAAAGGACATATCCCTTCATTCCAGTGTCAAATTCATATAAATTCGAGTACCGTCTGTCATTTCTCTCACCAAATTTCGGTCAAGGGACAACAAAACGAGGAAAATAATCTTTTGGTTGGGTTAAGGACATGATTATTTGTCAATTGAAGTAGGATGCTGTAAGACACCACCATAAGAAGCAACATAACTTCTTTTCAACTGTAATAAGCCTCAGATAATTTTTAAAAAGGAACAAAACTATGTGAACTAGCTCGGACTTGGTGTTGAAGGCAGTGAAGTGTCTTGAAGATAAAGCAAGTTAGATTAGCTGGCGTCTTCATCTCGGATTTGTGATAAATTGTGAACAATAAGCTCTAATTATTTGTCTTGATACCTTGACCTGTGTGTAAAAAGACCAGAAATTGTAGCTTGGAGGCTCATACCACAGTCCTGTAGTTGCTTCTTACAAGAGCTCGGACCTATGTTAGTCACTTGTGGAGGCTAAGCTTAAGTCTGGTGGGCAGTGTGTTATTTCTAACTTGAAAAGGGGCAGTCTCTTCTAGCATTGAAAAGGATAGAAATAAAGATATACACCTTGGAAACAACACAACTAAGATCTCTTGTTATCTTAACAAGCTCGGACTTACTACCGTGATTGTGCTAACTGTGATAGTGAAGGCTCTTCATGTCCTAATTACATAGACAATAATATCAGACTCGGTACATTGGTGGAAGACTTGAGATAATTCACCTGTTAAGTATACGTGTGATACAAGTGTATATTGTTAACCCAACTTTACATCAAGGTTTTAAGGCTCAATTCCACTTTAGGCTCAGACATGTGACCTATGAGGGACTCAAAACAGTAACCACATGCTTGGATTTCAGTCCTATGAAGAATAGTGAATGAGCATTAATGAACAATGAACTTGAAAGGGTGTACAAGTGAAGAAGATCTTGACAATGGGCATATTAGAGCAGATTGTTGACCAAATATTGAAGTATTTGGAGCACCATCTGAAGACACTCTTGAAGCACCCTGTGAAGACTTCTTTGGAGAGTTCTTGAAGATGCCTTTGAAGAGTCTTAGAGCAGGTGTAGAACTTGGGATTCCAATTGAAGACACCTTGAAGGTCTTGGAGATAATGTTGAAGACCATGATGCATTAGTCATCATGAAGTAACCTTGGAGATCTTTGTTTTGGGTACCATGAAGAACAATGGAGACACCTTTATGTGAAGAACAAGATTGTCATTGATTAAGTGACGTGGAGACTAAGTGAAGGCATAACTGAAGACTGACAAGGCTCGTTGAAGAAGACATTAGGAACCGTGAAGAACAACTGAGCATATCTTAACGAAGTAAAGGGTTGGATCCCAAGAGCTTGGAGCCTCATAGAGACAAGGTTGGTGCCTTGGAAGATAGGTTTGGAGCCCTAGAGGATTGGAGTCCTCAAGAAACCAGGTCGAAGCCTGTACCAGAGATAGGGTTGGATCCTCAATTTGACAAGGTTGGAGCCATGGAAAGTCCAAGTCGGTGCTTGGCACAATACAGGTTGGAGCCTGGAATATTGGAGTCTTCATCTAGGGTTGAGCTCTATACTATTATTGTACTTGATCTATTGTAAAGAAGAAATTAATAAAAGTATTTATTCCATCATTTTTCATTTTTTGTTCTAAATATAAGTGATCTAACTAGTAAAAATAAGGAAGGTACCTAGTAAGGAAGGTCAAGAGAGAGATACCTTGCGAATGTCAGTTGTCCTCACTCTAGACCCATTTCGTAATAGTCTATTATAGACAATATTTAAATTTCTTGCACATATTTCATGCAGATACACTCTTTGTGGTTGTTGCAAACTTTTTTTAAGCAGTTACTCTTCCCTAAGAAGAGTGTGACAGTTAGCATAGAGGTTTGCTACATTAGAAAAGGGCCATTCTGGGCATTTTTCTTAGTAGTAGAAGACTTTGTGGATGTGAAAGGGTCCATTCTGGGCACTTTTCTTGGCAGCAAAGGACATATTGGAAATGAATCTATTTGTCAAGATATTCCCTTTGTTATATTCATGAGTATGGAACATAAATAAGTATCAAGACCTTCAGTAGGAGCACCTAATTCTCTTTAAGGGTATTCATCAGTTTTCATGTTAGAAGAAATGATATTTTGGAGCACTTTGGCAAATGATCATATAACCAATACTAGTTTGAGAGTATGACTCAACTGTTAAGGAGAAAAAACACTTGAATTAAAACATGGTGTGATTTGTGTCTTTGGCTAAGAATCAATTGAATATGCTTTTGAAAGCCACTAAAGCAACTTCAACCCTTACACTAGTCCAACTCATTTGTACCAAATAAGAATAACTGAACACCGAAGGATAATATAATCTGAGAGCAAAGGAAATCAATAATGTAAATTCTGGAGCAATCTGGTCATTTTCACACAAAAATATACTTGTCGGGCTTCCACATCTCCAATGGCAAAGGAACTTCTACTCAAATCATTGCTTTTGGTAATTATCTCTAGCGATGTCCCTGTACATGGAGAACCTAAAGACTAAATTCAATAGATTAGGAATGTTATAATAATTCAGATAAATTGGGCATGATTTTTGTAAGGATAAACCACAGATACCAGGCTTCTAAAGTCTTGATAACTACAAGTAGAACCACAATGTAGGCATATTAGTATTAAGTTATAAAACCATTCTCCTAAAAAGAAGAATGTCCCTCAATCTGTGGTTCTCTTTGGCATTAGAGAATGTGCCAAAGTGTCATTTCCTGCCATGGATTCTCATCTCCTTAGAAGTCCTAAAAAATGCACATGTTGACCATGTTGAAGGGCTCCACACACTACTTGTGTTCATAGTGGAGCACTCTAAATAAGGCTAACAAACTCCATCAAACTTGTAATAGATATAGATATGTGCAAGAAAGATCAAGGGTTGTTAGACAACTCCATTTTTGGTAGGGTGTTTCCTCAAAGTTGTTGAAAAGTGTAACTAGGATCGATCTTCATATTGAATATGTAATTATGTATTTATGTAAAGAAGAAGACAAAGATAATAAAATGTATATTTTTGTACTTGCTTCATAGGTTTCATGAGCAAGATTTTATTCTAGGTTAATAGACTTCTTCTTGATGTCTATTAGGGTTTTGTCTTCTAGGTATAAATGTAATTAAGTGTTATATATATGAAGGATATAGTCTAAAGAAATGCTCCAAGACCTTGCCAAAGAAATCATGAAAGAATTATTTAATTCAGCCCTCAAACCACACTGGAAGATAAGCTACAATGTTGGAATTATTGCACTTCAAGTCAGCCTAATGCACAGTAATAAAGTCATCTTACTAGCTGGCTGTAAGGTCGGCTCAAATACAGGTTGGAACAACTATTTATACCCACCTATGTTACGCAGAAAAGAAAATAATTTCGGACTGATCTGAGTTATAAATGTGGATTTCAGGAGTTGAAAATGCAGATTTCTGAAGCAATAAAATGCGGATTTCTTGTTGTAATAAATACGAATTTACTAAAGAAATAAATGCATATTTTCTGAAGATGTAATCGATTTTATAAATACTAAAGTTTGCAGATGATGCTAATTAAAAAGTGCAGAGTACAGGAGTGAAAAATGTGGACCACAAAAGTGATTAAGTGCGAATTTTCAAAGGTGATTTCAGAGGTCTATAAGTGCAGATTCTTCAAGAGGATATAAGTGGGGTTATCTAAGATCTTGTACTGAAACTTAAGCAAAGTTGAAGGCAGTGTACAAGGTACAAATGTATGCAAGGTGACTCAGTCTTCAATAGAGAAGATTCAGTGCAGATTGGAGCAAAAGAGAAGGACAAGTGTTAGAGGCAGTCAAAGAAGTAAAGACAAGGTCTTGGAGGCATTCATAGTTCAAGGGTCTAAGTCTTGATCATGGTACGTGTCATTTGAAGATCTATAAGACTAATTTCTTGTGGGTTTTCCTCTCCTAGATGGAGAGGTTTTTCCCTAGCTCTAGGAGCCTAATTTGTGTGTCGTGTATTTTGATAATTGACTTAATGAAAGATTAGCTAAAGAAGAAAAGCCGTAAGTAAGCTCACAAGTAATTATCAAGAAGAGAATTTGAATTAATCTCTAGCCCTCCAAATTCTCAACAAAAGTATGGGCTTATCTTCCAAACTCTTTAAACCACACAAAGCTTTTACAGAACCTACCTTAATAATGCACTTGTTTACTAGCCCCAAAGGTTAGCTCAATTGGTTGAGTCCTCATTGCTAAGTACTTTGAAAATGGGAGGTCACAGGATTGAATCTCCTTGACGCCCTTAGGGTTAGGCCTTGTGTGTAAGGCTGACGGTAGATCCCCTCAGGAGGGTCTAAGGAGATTTTCTGACCATGGATGTAACAAGTACATGTGTGCGGGCACATGGATTCATGAACCACCATGAAAAAAAAGTGCACTTTTTGACCATTTCAATTGTTATGCCAGTTGTTCAAAGTAAAACATATTTAAAATGAATCCTTATTTATGAAAATAAACCTTAGCAAACTCAATGGAGTCCTTTAGTGCTAGGCACTCTTTTTCTCTTAAAATTTGTCATTGATTGTGTCATATCGCCTTAAATAACTTGCTTAGTAAGAGACTTCATCCTATGGATTTGTGTGATGGATGAGTTAAGAAATCCTTAGATCTCTAAATGTGGAATGTTTTCTTGGTTTTTTATTTATATTAACAAACCTGATTCCAGGCAAGGCATTCTCCAAGATGGCAAAAGAACTTAGTTTTATAGATCTAAAAGCATAAATTTCAGCTATTGTTTTGATGATGAAGACAATATATAGGATCTTCCCACAAATTGATCTGCACATTGTATCCACATCATCATATCCCTATAGTCTCCTGCATGCTGAATTTTAATGTTGTCAGTAAATTGTTGTTGTTATTTGTCTCCCAATCGTGCTATAGGTCTAATCTTCATAGAAAATGCATTGTTTTCCGCTACAAAATCTGGCCTATAAAGAGTTGAGCATCCCAAAGTAATATAATTACTATTCATGCCTTCTATGTTGCCAAACAATCACAACTACTAGTGTCCTCCCTAGTGGAAATAAGTATGCAATAGCTGGCACTATAGAAACAAGAGATATGGATTTGATAAGGGCTAACTTTATACCACATGTGCCTATAAGAATGAGGGTTTACCCATTGTGCCTCCTATGCAGATTCCATGGAAAATATTTGACAGTGTCATTACAAACTCAGTCATACCATAATGATTCTAGAGCTAATGCCTATTGATGCTTTCTCATTGCTATATAATAGGATAAGGATGAGCATATTAGCCAAATATCATTAGATGCCACTGATTTTCAAATGATGTGGCCACCTTTCGAGAGTCTAGATCCATAACACAGATATTGCATTTTCAGACTTGTTTCTAGCTGTAGGGTATGATTCACACCTCTATTGCTATATTTTGGCATGAAAACAATTACAGTACTAGCCTACAAAGGTGTAAGTAAGGCATTAAAGAATTATGAATATGATGCAATGGAAGGATATACAAACACCAATTAGCAAATGTACATTCTCAAGCTTCGACCATCATTTTAATCTATGCACCCATGTTGTAATGGGTATCCAAAAAATCTGTTGATTTGTGCTACTTGATTGCTTCTATATCCAAAACGCTTATTTGGGGCCCACGAACACAAATCGTATTTTTCTTACTATGTGACAACATCATTGGCAAGATAGATATGCTCATGCACATTGTGTTAGTCTAACCTAGGATCTCTGAACAACATCCTTTTAGAATGGATTAAAAAAATAATTTGCATGTATATATATTATTATATTTAGAAACATTTTGGAGAATCATTGCTTCTGGTTGCTGATTTTTTCCTCCTAACTATTACACCAATCTCCCTTTTGCTTCCATGATCTAAGATTAGATTAACTACTGGAAAGAATATGTTGGAAATGCAAATGCATTTTGAGGGGTAACAATTTGCTTGTAAGGGCTAAGGCTTAATGTGCTTTCCTTTCAATGTCATTTTATTTCTTTGGGTGTTAGCACTAGAGCTGTGAAATGAAAAGTAGTATTAGCACAATGGCTAATGTTGTCTGTAAGAAATCTCACTTGCTTGTTCATTGTGCAAAAGGAAACATGTATTCCTGAAGAGATTGCATGTTTATTTCCCTTTGATGCATGGGATTTTGCATTGACTATGATGGAATAGAAGCAACATATGATGTTATGGTTGACAGAGTATCCGGCATAGTTGCTCTCACTGAGTATTGGGCACAACGTGTGTCCTTTTCTTATCTGAATATATGCTTCCTCATTAGCTTGTTTCATAGTATACAGTTTCACTTTAACAACATCCCAGAAGAAGAGGAATATTCAGGGTAGTGGGCTTCGACGCATGCTTTCCTGGGAATTTTCTAAGTCATTAGCAACATTTGGTGAGAAGAAAATTTCAAATTTGTCATTGTGATTTGAACAAATTTCTCTTTGACTTGTTAAGCATTTGTTGTACAAGGATTGCAACAAGATTTGTCTTCACACACCAAGTCCTTGTATTCTTATTCTAGGTTCAAGAAAAAAATGATGATTTGTAAGCACTTTGAAAGTTCGTAAGGAAAATTTGACGATACATTGATTCAAGGGGGGGTAGCAAGCTAAGTGGGCTTGATTGTGGGGAAAACTCCACAGTTAAGCGTGCTTGAGCTAGAGGAGTTCTGGGATGGGTCACCTCCCGGGAAGTCTTGGTTACCGGGTGCAAGCCCCAGAAGTGATGATTGATGCTATGTGATTCATTTCACTAGTTTCAATCCCACTTCTTCACCCCTGTGAGCATCACTCGATGCAATGAGTGCTAAGTGGACTATTCAAAAATCATGAGAAATTAGTCACTTACGACCTCCTCTCATGGAAATGGTCATAGATGAATGACTTACTTAACGCAGTTGAATCCCAAAAATGATATCTAATATTAGTATTTAAGTTAGCAACAACATTTTGCATCCTTAATAGGAAGTTTCCAAGTGTGTACCTTGTCTACTACAGAATTACCACCAGACATGACTCGAGCACCCAAGTGCAGGTTTAGGGAGTAACTAAGGCTTTCCATGTATAATGAGGTTATGAAAGCATGTCATATGTCCCATGTTTTGAGAATAGTTGTGAACACTGAGTCTCATACAACTATAGAGGGAATACTTACTAGTTGTGCGAGCTTCCTTTTCTCTCTCTTTAATGAATTCCTTTTCTACAATAATAGTTATACAAGTATATTTGTGACTAAAAACTGAGATGGTTGGAATTTTGGTTATGCGGCAACAGATCATTGGTGTGATTATTTTTCATTAATGTTGAAGTCATACACACAAATGATTTGTTGATTGTCTATCTCGTTGTCATTCCAAATTCAGAACTTTTGGTGGATTAAATCTTAAACACGCAACGCAAACATTAATCCTTCTCTATTCTAAATATCAAATTTCAAAACATTGAGATGGTATAAATGTTGGGCGGATTAATCAATCTTGCGGACAAGATCAATCTCCCTAGTACCAAAAAGTAATCTAGCAACAAACAACCAAATAAACCTATCTTTCTCTAGACATATGCGATTTACAAAAGAATACTATAAAAGTGTTAAGGAATTACTGTAGATCCAATGCTTGTTCAAAGTAGTTGTCCCTCGGTCACTTAAAGGAGTTATCTTTATAAACCTGCAGTCACAAACAAACAAACATTAAATAGCACCTGTATAGTAAATATTATAAATCATGCCTATCATGGTGATAAAGGAATCCATGAAATAAACAATTAATTAACAACTTATTGAGAAAAATGAATTCATTTGTATTAACTTTGAAAGAAGGAAAACCTTAAAACCTTAGCCTTGATGTTGAACAGGCCAGCTAAAGGTGCAAGCAGGAATCTCCTCTACTTTGACAAAGCCTTGCACTCTTCCAACCGGAAGATTTCAGGATAGAGCATGTGATGTTCCTCACAAAAATCCTAGGTTAAATGATTTCGAATCCCAACGGCCATAACACCCACTCATTATAAAGCTTGAATTCCCATTGAGGCTACAGTGCCTCTTTTTATAGTGGAAAAGGAGGTTTCGGTTCAACTATATATGAAGGGATATAATCCTCCTTCAAAGGGATAAGCTCCTCACATCGAGGGTTTACTCCTTAATTAGGGATACATGAACCTCAAAAGAGTGGTTCTGCCACTGCAAGATTCTTTCTAGAGGCTTATAGAATTTACTGAAAGTGAGCTTTTTGAGTTTACTTGTGCCTTTTTAATATTTTACAGGGGTCTACACCCTTAACACAGAAAAAGTGTGTTCAAGTACGCAGGATTCATGAACATTAGGTGCGAGACTGCAGGCAAGATGAAGAGAAAGTGTGATACCAGAGTTAAGGAGATTTTTAAGAACTTTTCTCTTATTTTCAAGGCTTGACATGAAGAACTAATATGTTAGACTTGAAAATGAGTAAGTATGAGTGATAATGAGCTCATACATATAGAAGAATGTCAGGATGACAATTTTCAGTGCAACAGATTGCCCCTTAAAGTGAAAAGTCTAGAATAGATGAAGCTAAAGTCTGTCATATATGAAGAGTGTAGTACTTTATCATTTCAAGGATCATCTTGTGGACACCCCAGTCGGAACCTGTAAAAAAATTCAATGAAAAATGCATATATGTAGACATATCATCGTTGAGGTAGGCATTCCCATACTCAGATCAAAACTAACTAGAAACTGATTTAAA
The DNA here is from genome assembly GCA_034641835.2 of Pinus albicaulis. Taxonomy (NCBI): domain Eukaryota; kingdom Viridiplantae; phylum Streptophyta; class Pinopsida; order Pinales; family Pinaceae; genus Pinus; species Pinus albicaulis. The sequence goes on from JAXQQM020058648.1 coordinate 126,350, forward strand.
CTGTTTTGATACAGGAATGATTTTCAATACATCAACAGTATAGACATGTGTAGACACAGTATGGACACAACCATATGTTTATGAATAGTCCACTGTATAAATGAATAACAAAATTCCTCGCAGCTTGGATGGTAGAAACTAGATCCAGGGTCTTGATTTCTGCTTCTCGAACTAGTACAATTCTATCCATGTGAATGAATGTGTTGAAGTTGAACATGGTAGAAACCACTTGATTACCAGTAATGATGTAAACTGTTAACAAGTGTGAGAGTAACCACCAAAAATGTCAATGGCTCTCAAAGTACTCGGTACAATCACTTGAAATGTGAATGAATGAGTTGAAGTCGAACATGTCATAGAATCATTTCGGTGAAAGGTGATGATGTCACGACACATGTCAGAAAACTGCCATTGAGGCATGAAATTTAAAAAATCTTGACAATTTCTAGATCAACTTTCTAGATAAGCAAGAAATTTGTCGTTGATAGAAAGTGATGCGTAAATAGGCAAGCCCACAACACGAAATCATGGGCCAATTTGAAGAAAACATATTTGAGGTGACTCAAGGATGGTCAAAATGGATGACCAAAATATTTTGGGATGAATGGTTTATTTGAACTATTCTCTTGAACACATAACGACCATGCAGATGTTTGGTGACAATTGACCCAAAGCTATTACTGACTTCATTTCTGAGAACTTTCAATATGGTTTGATTAACTGCTAGGCAAAGGATTTACCAACCCAGGTGAACAAAAGTGTCGTGTTCAAGAGTGGTTAACGATTTTTCGAATATTTAAAATACAACAAACAGGTTCATTTTCCTCTCTTTTACCCCACTATTTCTGGCAAGTACCTCTTTATTTTTTACAAGCTTGAGGAGGATACATTTGTTTGTTTATAAGCTCATCCTTCGGATGAGTCCAACTTAGTTTAAGATTCGAACCCTAAGAAGGAGTGGTTCGTTTCTGTTTAAAATTGAACATGTCCTTTACTATTACATTTTAACGAGTCTAGTATAGGAGAAACTCGGTGTTTTTTCAATTTTAAAGAGTCAGAAGAAAAAACTTAAGAAGACTCCATGGGGTTACTTTTTTGTAAATTTAGTCTCTCGAGCCCTAAAAGGATAAAATAATGCGGGAGAGAACTCTATTGACCGTAATTAGTCAATGCATACCTTTTTCATAAATAGTCCATTTCAGTCCGTAAAAGGGGTAAACTTATACTGAAGGGACGATCATTCATTTATTTTAACGAGTTCGAATAATCAAGTGCTCGGCAATATTTTCAATTTTAGAGAGTTTGAAAAGAGCTTAAAAGAGGACTCCAAGTTTTCACTTTTTCGTAAATTTTTGAAAGAGTCCAAAAAAGTGATAAAAGTATGCTCTTTGTTGAAAAACGATCAATTTTCTTGAAAAATCCAATTTCTGCACAAAAACTCGAAACATTACACATACCTGTTTAAGATAAATAAAAATGCTTTCAAAAATAACCTTTTTAAAGTAAAAAATAAACAAATTAAAAATTCATTTATTCAAAAAAACTTATAAAAAGGGATTTTCTAACCTCATTTTTACCATTTGTGTTTAGAGTGAAAAGTAAGAGCTTTTGGGTAAAAAATTTCCTGTGAAGATTCTGGAAAATCCGTCTAGTGAAATCGAGAACTGTCAGCTCCAGGTAATCCACGACGTCCTTATCTTGCATTTCATCTGTTTACATTTCATTTTTAGGCTTTAGATTTCGTTTTTAAGGGAAAAATATGTTCAAAAAATCGCCCGCGGGGGTCCGCAGGTGCAACATGCGGGCTGTGCGGACCCCAAATTTTTTCTACATAGAAAAAATTCGTGGGTCTGCACTTGTATCACAACACCTGTGCGTTCCTATGCACTATGTATGAGAACAAAGTGCGGACCCCGCGCAATTAAATTTCAAACTTAAATTTCTTTAATTCCGCCCAATTTTTTTTAAATTAGATTGTTCTAATATATATTTTATGGATTGTAGGATATACAAGATGCTAATTTGGGGAGAACATGAGCATGAAGACGTAGATGATGCCGCAATGCTCCATTTTCCTACAATGGAGGCATTAAGAGCATGCAGTTTATATAAATTCTGGGCCATTCAGGGCATGAGGGCACATGTAGACCTCCTAACATGGCTGGTGAACAGGTGGAATGTACAGGACTAGTGTTTCATTATTGGCGTCCACCTGCTCAAAATTGAGCTGGAGGATATCTATTTTTTGATTGGCTTGTCCAAGAGGGGTGAACAAATTTCTCTGTTTGGGACTAGGCCAGTTGGCCAGTCTGTCACTAGCCTTCGACTAGAGTTCTGTAATGATCAGGCAGACCCCAGGGACAAATGGATTGACATAAAAACTATCATTCGTCCCAAGCTTAAAGTTATTGCATTTACTGTCACCAGACTGTGTGGGAGCACAACGTTGCATGTGGCTACCGGTTCCCAGATGCGCATTGCTGTAGACTGTTTTCGGGGCACCATTTTCAACTGGTGCGAAGCTGTGTTGGCCAATGTAAAAGGCCAACTAACTAGAGAAAAGAACAGAAAGCTAAATAAATTTGGATATGGATCCATTGTAGTCACCTTTGCTCTAGAGAGGATCCCCATGTTGGCTCCGCAGAACATTCCTGTTGATTCTGGATGACCTCGAGAACTTAGGATGGTTCGTTGGGTTGCATTGATGGCCCGTCATGCTGTTGAGGGCGTCGAGGTTGTTCGATTTCCTTCTACATATTTTCGTTGGCTGGAACGCCAAATTTTTGTTATAGAGGACTTTCCATACGCCGGAATAGATTTCCGCGGCGACCGAGAGATGGCTCTCCCAGCAGGGGAACAGTGGGATGAATCAGTTAAAAAATCATTTTCAACAATTTCTAAATTCTAATTTTTTTATTTTAATCGTCTTAAAACTAATAATCAAAAGTTTTGAATGCAGATGTGGGCCCACGGAGACTAGCCCATCTCCAGCCTTGGAGGGCATCTGGGCGCCGCGACTTAGCCCCGAGAGGGCCAATGGGTGGTGTGCAATAGGTTGGGCATACTACAGCGCATGACTCTAGACATTCCAGAGACCGACATAGACGATATCCCGCTCAGATTACAGAGATATGTGATTGGTGTCCCAGAACCTTTTAGGAGGTTCCTATGTAGGGTGGCCCGGGCAGTGGTCTCTTATCGTGATCATCATCAGTGATAGGAAGATTGTATTGTAGACTCATATTTTTGATATTTTGTATATCATTTTTGCTGATCATAAGGTGTTTTCAACCTATGATCGAAGACGATGTATATCTTTGAAAAAAACTTCTATGCTATGATATATCACTATTACCGGCTATCTATGTACATGTTATTGAATGTTTGTTTAAATTTACTATTTTGATTATTGCAAATGTTGATTTATCATACTAGAAGCAAATGCATCTGCTAATGTATTTAAATGTCTTGGAATATGCTGATATTCAATGTAATCAAATTCACGTTCCAAGAGAAGAACTCTTAAAAATAACCGTAATAACATTGGATTCCTAATGGCATAAACTCTGTTAAGCTGTAATACAACAAGTTCAGAATCCAACCTAACAATCAAACTTCGAATTCCAAACGATATGGATTCAGATAATAGCTCAATCACTCCACTATATTCTGCAATTTTATTCGTTGTTTGACCGAGGCTTACCCCATGCATGGATACTAACTCGTCAGAGGGTGAATAGATAACCCAAGTTGCGGAAGAAATGTTCTATGTACTACGACAAGCACCATCAGCAAAACCAATGTAGGTTTGAAGAGACGTCGACGTCCGCAATATCAAGAGTAAAACTCAGATAAGCAGGAATAGTAATAAAAACACACTCTAAACTAGGCACGCTTTTCTAATCTAAAACACACCAGCAGTAAAGAAATCTAATCTAATGAAAAAATCTCCACACCAAATTTAAGCATAATATCTCTTCAGATAAAGCCCATTTCTGGGTTTATCTAAAGGGACACCGTCAGAATCTATCAGCTCATAGGCCCCTTTTGCCAACTTCCGCTTAACAATGAAAGGACCATGCCACATGGGCACAAATTTTCCAGCCCCTAGCTTATAATTGGCTTGATCGTACACTAAGACTAGGTCTCCTTCTGAAAAATTATGAGGGGTAACACTTCTATCGTACTGAGCCTTTATTCGTTTGACATGAGCCTCGTTTGCTATTGCAACATTTCGTCAATTCTCATCTAGCTGAGCCAAGTACAAAAAAAGTTTCTCCTCTTTAGACGTAGCTGGAAATAATTCTATGGCTAATTTTAATGACGAAATTTCGCATTCAATCGGCAACACAGCTTCCAAACCGTAAACCATTTGAAAAGGAGTGAAACCAGTTGATGTTTTTACTGAGGTTCGATATGCCCAAAGTGCTAAAAATAAAATTAAATTCCAATTCGACTTATGAATACCAATAACTTGTTTAATCATAGTGACTAAAACTTTATTGATAGCTTCAACCAGACCATTAGCCTATGGGTAATATGGAGTATAACTATCGTGGCGTAGGCCAAGTTGATCTGTCAATTCAGTCATCATGATATTTTGAAAATGACTTCAATGATCAGTAATAATAGCTTGAGGAATACCGAATCTAGCAATTATATTATTGAACACGAAAGTTGCAGCAGTCTTGCCATTTGACGAAAATGTAGGCATCGCCTCGGCCCACTTAGTAAAATAATCTACCGCTAGGATAATATACGCATGCCCCCTGGCCGAGTGAGGGTTACCTGTAATAAAGTCAATACCCCATTTTGTGAAAGGACCGACAACATTTATAGGGTGAAGAGGAGCGGGTGGTGCACGCATTTTACGATCAAAGACCTGAAAATTGTGGCATTTCTGGACTGCATAGATACAATCTTTGAATAATGACGACCAGAAATAACCAGCGCACAATATCTTTTGGGCTGTGGCATACCCAGACATATGACCGCCACATGCTCTAGAATGGTATTCAGTTAGAACCTTCTCAGCTTCTTCATGAGTAAGACAGCGTCGGAAAACAGAATCCGCTCCACGACGATAGAGTGTATCACCAATAATATTGTATTGTTGGGATTGGAAACGTATTTTCCGTCGCTGAGATCGTGAGATTTCAGGATGAAAAGATTGGGTTTGGATATAAAAAATAATATCTGCATACTAAGGATCAAGTGTACTGATAAGAAACAAGGATTCGTCCGCAATGGGCTGCTCTACCATAGTTTCAGTATCAATAGCGGGGAAATCACACATCAGTTCGGAAAAAAACCAAAGATTTCTTTGCCTTGGATTTTTCAAATTCCAAGTCAAATTCCTGCAGGATAACTATCCATTTGGAATATTTTCCCCCTAGCAATTGTTTGGTTAAGATGTACATCATAGGGTTATAGTCAGAAATTACGGTGGTTTTGCGTAATAAGATGTAGTGTCGAAATCTTTGGATAACTTGAACAGCTGCCAAGGCCAATTTCTCCACATGTGTGTATTTGATCTCAGTCGGATGCAGATTTCGACTAAGATAGTAAATCACATGTTCATTGTTGAATTCATCTTCTTGAACTAAAACCATCCCAATGGTGGAATGAGAAGCGGCGAGGTACAAAAAATAGTCCTGGTTGTAATTGGGAGGATGCAGTAACGGTGCATGGGTCAACGCATGTTTAAGTGCATCAAAAGATCGATTAGCGATCTCATCCCAAAATAATGGAACCTTCTATTTTAACAACCTGGTAAAACCCTTTGTTAAGTCGGCGTATTTAGGAATGAACCGACATAAAAATTTTGATTTCCCCTGTAAACTTTGGAGTTGGCGCAGAGTCGAAGGAGGAGGAAGATTAACAATAGATTCAACCTTTGATGGATCAATGCAAATACCTTGTTTTGAAACAATAAATCCCAGTAAGCGACCTGATTCTACACAAAAAACACATTTGTGTGGATTCAGCCGAATTCGATAATGCCTACATCTCATAAATATTGCTCTTAAATGAGTGAGATGGTCGGCCCTATGCGACGAATGAGCAATTAACTCATCGAGATAAGGCTGCACAATGTGCTTAATGTCTTGAAATGCATAAGACATAGCCCTTTGAAAAGTTGCCCCAGTGTTCTTTAATCCAAAAGGTAGTTTACAATAAGAAAATGTCCCCCATGGACAAATGAAAGCTGTTTTTGGCTGATCAACAGGGAGTATGTTTATTTGATTGTAACCAGAAAAACCATCCATAAAGGAAAACATTTCACTGCCGGCACAATCATCAATAATTTGATCGATATAGGGCTTGGATAATTGTCTTTAGGACAAGCTCGAGTAATATCCCTATAATCGATACATACTCTTATCATTCCTTGTTTTTTGTTAACAGGAACAATATTCGATACCCAATCGGTTAAAGGAATTGGATAAATGAAACCTGCACGAAGTAATTTCTCAACTTCGGCTTTGATAGCAACAACTTTTCTTGGATGTATTTGACGTAAATGTTGATGGACAGGTTTGGCATCCAGGTAAGTCTTGATTTCATGTACGAAAATTGACGGATCGATCCCTGGCATTTATTCATATGACCAGGAAAACACGTCACGAAATTCTTGAAATAGGGCTTTATAAGTTTGAATTTCATCTTCCGTACAGCAAGCACCTATATGAATGTTTTCAATTATTCCTGGCTTAACTAAAATGTAATTGGAATCATTCGAGAGATATTTTCCAAATTTAACTCAGAATCAGGATTTCACAATGGATTCTACGGTTCCTTGACATATTCAGCAGTAAAAATAGAAGAGAAATCATCTTCAAAATGATCCAGCTCAGGTAAAAACGAAGCTCGGTGACGTAGATCTTCCCATGGTAAATCGTCAACAGACAAAAGTTCATGAATTTTCTCATCAGTATGAACAAAATCGGGAAATGTTGTTGTGGTTGAGCTAGATATAGAAAGTGATTCCTCATGGATCCCATTCATCGGATCAGTTTCGGTTGAAGAAGGGTCGGAAAGTGACTGTACAACCTGATATGCAATTTCAAATGGACTCAAAGGCATCGTGCCATAAAATGAATCTAACTCGGAGTCGGAAGGTACGATCCAAGGATCATCAAACATAATAGTATTTGATGAAATCATATGAATAGTTGCGATAGAAGGCGATACGTTAGGAGGAGGAAAGGAAAAAGTTCCTAGTAAAGCAGAATCTTTAATCAAACCTACTCTAACATCCTTGTAAGGGATAACCATTTTACCGACGTGCTGGATTGTTTCTATAGAGGCTAGATCGGAAGAAAAATAAGTTAACTGATCTATTGTAATGATCCTTCCTTGATGTGGAAATTTTATAAGCTGAAAGACCGAAGAAACAACAACAGTCATAGCATAAGACCAACTATGACCCAGGAGAAGGTTGTAATCTAGGGGGGCATCAACCACTTCCACATCTAGATTTACGGTTTTACCTTCGACCCCTATGGGTAAATCATGAAAAATACCAAAAGGATGGAAACCACGGCCATCAAAAGCCTTTAGAATTGTCGGATATTGATTGAGTGTAGGAGAACCAAGCGATTTCCAACACTGGATCGACATAATACACGTTGAAGCTCCCTCATCAATCACAGTCCGAAAATTGGTCTGTTTTTAACTAATACTGGAATCTGGAAAGCCATTTGGTGAGGTAGGCGAGGTGTACTATTCTCTAAGTCGAAGATTATTAGGTTCGAGTCTTGAATATCGATAGCTCCTATGGCAGAAAAAATTAATTTACGCTGTGCTGGGCATGATTGGAACACTTCGAAAGCTGACATTACTGAATTGGAAATAGCTAAGTCCTCAACAATGTTGTAATTCTGAGCAGCTCTCGCATGTGGATTGAAAGCTGATTTACGAAGAACACCTTTAGCAAGCGGTTTGATTACTATGTTTGGATTGGGTTTCTCGATCTGTAGCGGACTAGAAATAGGAGGAGGTGTAGTTGATGTGTTTGCACTAGAGGATTCTGCTTCTTTACCATCAACAAGACTTTTACTACAGTAATATTGCGATCGTGTCGCAATCTTGACATGAGACATCATCAAAATAGTTTCTTCTAAGGCAATCGAGGTAGAACCAACCATCTTACTATCTTGAGTGGGAAAAAGATCCTTCAAGACATAAGGTTGTTGTGAACCTTTAATGAATTTCGAAACCTCTGCTCGATGTGGGCATTCTTTAGTAAAATGATCCTTGTCGCAAATGAAACAAGGATAGTGAGGCTTGCGTTTTTCGTCATTAGATTCATTTTTATCAATTTTATGTTTTGAATTCTTTTTGTTTTGATTCTTCCCTTTCTTTTTATCGCCGGATTTAGATTTGGACGTAGATGTCTCTACGACATGAATGTTGGCATAAATTTCAAGGGAAGACTCTCCTTTCGGGGAATTAGGTAAAGTTATAATAGGAGAAGAATTATTTGAAGATTTCTTCTTGCTTTTAGTATTGACTGTACCAATCATACCATCAGTAGCATGAGACCCTGAAGAAGTTGCAGTTATTTGACCTTGTTTTGGAAGATCGGGGATTTTTTCATGTAAAGTACCTGACTGCGTATAGACGAGGTCAAGGTACTGAGCTTGAGCAATGACTTGCTCCTCAATAACAACTCCAGCCTTAGCTACATCTTCAGTGATTTTGGGTAATAATGATTTAACAAACCATTCCGCCAAAATTTGATCCGAAATGTAAACTTTCACCAAATGCCTTCTACGTCGCCATTCGTGAATATGATCAGAAATATATGTGGACGTGGATTGCTTTAGCGAAGTCAATAGTTCCGTGCCATTGTTGTATCTGACAGGCAACTGAAAATGAGTCAAGAAGGCAGTTGCTAACTGACTGAAATTATCAAAAGAGCCTCGTGGTAACTCAGTGTACCATTTGGTGACAAGACCAATAAGAGTTCTTTGAAAAAGACGTAAGCGAATTGAATCATCAATTATTGAATTAGACACACACCAGAGGTGATAAGTCATAACGTGATTTGACGGATCTTCTCCTGACTTACCCTCGAAATTTGGTATATCACTGGGCAACTTATGCGGCATTGGCGGCCAATACAGATGATAGAAAATTGGATCATTCGTAAGGCATGTCAAATCAGGTAAATCCAAAGTTGCAATAAATGGTAACTGACGATTAGGGTCGCGAAAACCTTGAGTAACCAAAGCAGTTCCGGGGGGAGGATACCCAGGATAACTGGGAATCAGATTTGCATTAGGAATTGTGTAACCTCCCGGGAAACCAGGATTAACCGGACCAAACTGTGGTTGCTGAGGCTGTTGATAAGTATAGCCAGTGTATGGTTGAAACTGATAAATTGGGTTTTGTGAAACGGGACTGAATTGATACTGTCCCTAGTACGGTTGATACGTGAATTGCGGTTGACTTGTGACAATCGTACTTGTACCAGCTTGTCTCGTAGGTATCTGGATCGAAGTTTGAACTGTAGGTCCTGACTGGGGTATAAAGACTTGAGGGATTTGCACAGATGCAGGGATAGTAGAAACCAGAGTTACAGATACTCCAAAGACAGGTGTTATGGGTTGAACAAATGTTGCAGTAGTTGTAGCATTTTGAGGCCGAGTCTAAGGTGTACTAGGCCCAGACTACTGAACAGAACCAGGTGCAGGGGTTTGAATAGTAGGCTGGACAGGTTGCTGGATTGGACCAAAAACCAAAGGATGTCCAGGTTGAGAAGACAACTGCACATTAGGTTGCATAGTCTGTTGAATTTGGGATGGATCCCACACCATGTTTATTCCGGGGTATTGTCCTGTAGAAGGTTGAACATAAGGAACATAGCCTGGTTGAACGTAGGGTTGATAAGTAAGTGGTAACTTTCCAGCTCCTTGTACAAATGATTGACCAGAAGGCAGTTGGAAACCTTGAGTTGTGTACTGACCTTGAGATTGATAACCCTGAGGCGCGTACTGAATCTGGGGTTGATAAGGACCTTGAGGAACATACTGAGCTTGGGGTTGACCTTGGGGTATGTATTGTCCTGAAGGTTGATAACCTTGAGGTATGTACTATCCTTGAGGTTGTTCTCCAAAATAATATTGTGCCACATTTTGTCCTGGGAAAAAATTACCTTGAGGTTTCCCCCTAGGTGGTAACTGACTACCTGAAGGTTGTCCCCCAGGCGGTAATTGACTACCCTAAGGTTGCCCCCCAGGCAGTAACTGACATCCCTAAAATTATCCCCCAGGCGGTAACTGATTGCCTTGAGGTTGAGGATTCAGGATATTACCAGACATCATAAAGATTTGCTCTGCGTTCGACGTTTCAGTTTTAATTCCATTAAGACCAGACGATAATAATTGTTCAATCGGTCGAGGAGCTGCTCCTGAGAAAGTAACAGAAAGAGCCTGATACCCCGAAGGAACAGAAGGACCATCGTGTAAAAATGCTTCTGGTGTCTGGGAAACATATATGACTCTCCTGCCATAATAGATGAAGGATAGTAAGCTCTGGGCGTAGGATGAAATGGAATTTGAGGTGGAGAAAAAGCAAGACCCGAGTTTTCTAAAAGGTTGGTCAAAGATAGATACCAAGCGTCACTCCAAATAGGGCTATAGAAAATGGATTCACACTCCCTAAGATTTAAAGACTGAGGGGATTCGGGAAGAGATATCTCTTCGTTTGGACTAGCAAGTTCTTCAATAGAAATGAGGCGAGATGGAAGATCTTCAGTAACAATATTTTTTACCCTAGGTGAACCAGGATCGCTAGAAGTTGGTGTAATAAATCCTGAGGATGTTTCCAAAACAGAATGTTCATTTTCAGGCTCAGAAATTTCAGGTTCATCAGTTAATTCACTGGAAGGAGAAATACTACCAGTAACTTCCGAAACTGAAAATGGTTCTTGAATGTGTTATGTTGTGGGTATTTGATGATTAGGATGAACAACTATAGATGAAATTCCAATTTCTGTTGATCTGATTCTATTGCTACTAGATGATACTAGATCATGCAACCCTTCAAGTTGACTTGGTGTATATTTAGGGGTCTTCCCCTGAATTCTCCAGGATTGTCTCGGTAATTCTGCCAAGATTAAATATTAACCAATCACACGCAAACAAAGAAAATTTCAATAAAAACACCTAAATTCTCTAAAGAAACAAACAGCTGAATCACACGCCTAAAAATCTAAGAGTTCAAACCACACACAAACAGTAACTTCCCGTACTAAAAACACTAGTTGGTGATGAAATCCAACTTAGTAGAAATTTAATACAGAAAGGGCGGTTGGAACAGTTACCCCGACAACCTACTTAATGAAACAGATTGGCACAAGTTTCTTCACAAAACCATCTCGTGTGAAGAGAACCCCCCAGAGAGTCCAAGTAAGTCTAGTCGACGTCTGCTCCAGGTACAGTGAGATCTTTCCTTCACCATCACCTTAGGAAATAATCTTAAGCTTATGGACACTAAGGTTACCAACAGTAACAAATACAACTGGGGGAACCGTCTACGATCTGATTCCACGCGCAAGGGTAGAGTAACAAAGCTCAATCCCCTTGAAGGCTCCTCGACATGGTTAATCCAAGTTTTACCGAAAAGTGACCCCAGGCTCCTCGACAATGGTTAATCTGAGGTTTACCATTTGTAATGCGCGCAGATATTTTATCTTTCCCAATGAAACAGAATTGATTGTCTCAAAGGTTCGAATATGATTTCATGATTAACTCCTTTAAGAGAAGCTTCCCAGATTGTGCCAATTACAATTGGATTTATTTCTTTCCACAAGATTTATCTACTTGTTTGTTTTTACTATCTTGGAGAGTTAATTACTCCCTACTCCAAGATACTAGCCTAAGCTATATTGGTGGTAAGAGCCCTAGAAATAAAAGGATTACTAGATGAATTTTAATTAAGCGTTACTTTTGTGGGCCATTCTTTAAGTCAATAGGTATGGAAATGAAACTTTGATGGTGTGAAGACTTGACTTCCAAAAACACTAAAAATGCACCTAAAAATGATAATCAATTCGTTTTCTTTCAATGAAATTCTAGTTAAAGAAAGAGTTCAAGAATGCAATTATTTTTAAGAGACAATTCTTTCTTTGAACATAAAGAATAACTGGAAGAAAATATTTTTGTATTTTCAACAAGAACTCAAAACGAGACAAATTATCAATGCTCACACTAAAACCCTTTCACTTTCAATACTTGAAACTACAAAAACAACTTTCCTTCAAAAGAGATCTACAAATTTTAAAATCACTCAAAACTACAAAAACTAATTTTGAGATCTACAAACTTTGAAAATATAATTGAATAAAAGCTTTAATATTTGTTTTGAAGAATGTTTTACTTAGTCGTTCAGTAAACTAAGGATTTATTTGTCAAGAATAACAAACAAATCAAAAAACATCAAGATATGTTTCCTTTTATAAAAATGAAATTCAAAACCTATAACAAAGTTTTTTCGAAGATTTGCAAAGAAACAACTAGATCTATTTCTCAATAAAGGATGGATTTCACAAGCAGGTCAGACTCATCAAGAAGGAAAAAAGACCAATGTAATCTGAGGTATTTCAAACTTCCAATCTTTGAGTCACTACAGAGACCAAACGAAAAGCAATCCAACTTGCAAAACTTCTAGAAAATCATCAAAAACACAAATACTGTTGGAACTCACTCACAAAAGGCTTTTGACAGAAATAACACCAATATGGGCAGATACTAAAAACTCTAAATCAAATTAAAGATAAACTGGAAAAATAAATTTGGAGTTTTTCCAAAATTTTAATAGGGTCCGCAGGCTCCCAGAAGTAACAGGTGCGGTCCCACACTGGTTACTTAAGGAAAGTGAGAAACTGCCCGCACTGTGCAAAAGAACAAAGTGCGGTCCCTAGAAAAGTCCAAGAAAAACATTAAAGATTTCAAAATTTTCAAAAAAAAAGAAAACCTAAGCTACCCAGGCAGATATCCATCAATCAAAAACCAGGAAAAACTTTTCCTCAAATCAAAATAAAGGAGAACCAAAAATAACAAGAATCTTCCCTAGTGGAGTCGCCAATTTGTTGGGCGGATTAATCAATCTTGCGGACAAGATCGATATCCCTAGTACCAGAAATTAATCTAGCAAAAAACAACCAAATAAACCTATCTTTCTCTAGACATATGCGATTTACAAAAGAATACTATAAAAGTGTTAAGGACTTACCGTAGATCCAATGCTTGTTCGAAGTAGTTGTCCCTCGGTCACTTGAAGGAGTTATATTTATAAACCTGCAGTCACAAACAAGCAAAAATTAAATAGCACCTGTATAGTAAATATTATAAATCATGCCTATCATGGTGATCAAGGAATCCATGAAATAAACGGTTAATTAACAACTTATTGAGAAAAATGAATTCATTTGTATTAACTTTGAAAGAAGGAAAACCTTACAACCTTAGCTTTGATGTTGAACAGGCCTTCCTGGGGTCCGAAGCAAGAATATCCTCTACTTTGACAAGCCTTGCACTCTTCCAACCGAGACAGATAGAGGTATGTGATCTTTCCTCACAAAAATATCAGTTAAATGAATCTGAATCCCAACAGCACTTAACCTCAAATAATTCTAAAGCTTGAACTCCCCTTGAGGCTACCCAATGCCTCTTTTTATATTGGGATAGAGGAGGTTTCAGTTCCAACTATGAAGGGATAGAATCCTCCTTCAAAGGGATAAGCTCCTCACATTAAGGGGTTAACTCCTTAAGGTAAGGGATACGTGAACCTCAAAAGAGCGGTTCTGCCACCGCAAGATTCTTTCTAGAGGCTTCTAGAATTTACTGAAAGTGAGATTTTTGGGTTTACTTGCACCTTTTTAATATTTTATAGGGGTCCACACCCATAACACAGAGAAAGTGCATTCAGGTACTCAGGAGTCATGAACATTAGGTGCGGGACCGCAGGCAAGATAAAGAGAAAGTGCGATACCAGAGTTAAGGAGATTTTTAAGAATTTTTCTCTTATTTTCAAGGCTTGACATGAAGAACTGATATGTTAGACTTGCGAAGGAGGAAGTATGAGTGATAATGAGCTCATACACATAGCAGAATGTCAGAATGAAAATTTTTAGTGCAACAATAACAAACCATAAAAATTAATTTATAATCAAAAAATTATATGATAGATATGATATTTTATTAGGTTTAAGATCAAAATTGGTGATTATAATTATCTCAAAGTTTAAATTCCAAATAAAAGAAAATAATACTTTAACAACATGCGAAAATACTTAGACATATTCTACAAGGCTTCAAACTCTAGTTACTAATGGGCCAGAACTATTGTTTTGCACTACAAACAGAGCAAAATCATTTGTTTAACTGGATAGAAAATATTGGATGGGCGTAGATTCAACAGAAGAAGATTTTCAAATTCTTAGCAAACACTTTTCTTTCCAACATCTCTTATGGAGCTTTGGCAATCGGTTGAGAAATGAGTATATGAGTAGGTAAGCAGGTGGTTCTTGGCTAGTGAAAGGCCCGCCACAAGTTCCTCTACGCCAAGTAGATCCCTGCAGAGCATATATGTCGCAATGTTGGTGACACCTGAATGCATTCTCCAATTTTAGATAGCTTTCATAGGCATGCATTAGCCTACGTAGAGAATCTAGCTCGTTGGGCTTCACTGTTTTTGAGAAAGAGTGAACATATCACATAGTATTTGTTTATTTAACTCATTGTGGAATATCTACAATTTTTTTTAAGTAATTTCTACTTGTGAATCATACCTTTTTTTTTGAAGTAAATTCTACTTATTTTCAAAATTGAAGAGGTTTCAACAATCTAAAAATAAAGAAGGAATAAATGGAACAAGAACTTACTGATAGTGAAATCGCTGTCGGGGTTCTGGAGCATCTTTTCTATTCCCTTAAGGTTGAGCAAGGTGCGGAGATTATCGCAATGGCCAGCCCTTGCGGTCGCAATGTTGGCCTTTTGAGCATATAAGCCTCACATTCAGGTATTCTGGTATTGCTCCTTTATTATGATAAATGGTCTCTCAGACTCATCAAATGCCAATGCCAGTGCCACCCCTGCGAATAGTAACAATATGCAGCACAAACTTAAATTCTGAACATACAAGCATTGGATGCAAAAAAAACAGTGGATTTTGAACATGGAACATACCTTGGCGTTGTCGAAATTCTGGTGGTGGGGTTTGATATCAGGTCTGCTGCTGGTAAAACTCTAAGTCGCAACTCTCTTCAATCTCTTTTTTGTGCCCGCCTTATGAAATGCCAACAGATACTACTTGTTTTGGAGCTTAAACAAAGAATGGGGTTGGGAGGGATTTCGTAATTTAAAATTAATACAAATTTTTCAAAAATGATTAAATTTCCCTTGTTAAAAAACAATAATTACAATATTTTTTTATTTTCACTTACAATAGTCAGATCTTTGTTGGAACTAACCAGCTATTGCATGTTTTTGGTTGTCGTGGAAAGGCTAGGATTATTTATTATAATAATAATGATTTAATTTTAATATTATTAATTTTATGTAATGTTTTTGTTGTTAAATTTTATGGAGGCAAACATGTATTTTTTGAATTTGAATGTGAGAGTGCTTTTAACTTGGTTGTGTTGAAAATATTTAAGTGTATAGAGGAAACATGTGCTTTTAACTTGGTTACATTGAAAAAATTTAATTGTTCTTGCATATTAGGTGGGTGTACACAAAAAATAGTATATAGTAAGTGGATTTGATAGTTAAAACACAAGTATTAGTTTCTTGAAAGTCATATGACAAATTTTAAAGGACTAGCATATGTAGCATTTTCTAGGTTAAATATATTCAAATTGTTGCGTGAATGGGGATGTAAGACCTTATGTTTTCATCTTGAGAAAATGAAGTCCTCTCCAAGTCACTTGCATAGTTTAGGTTGTCATAAGCAAAGTAGGTGTTTTGTAGATGTGAACATTTCATTTTAAGCAATGTGATAATGTGGTTTCAGCGAGGCATTAAAAGATGAAATGAGCATGCACATTTTGGATGCTAGTGTTATGTTTTGTTTGAGGCATGTGTGCATGTATAAGAAGACACTAACAAGGTTGAAGAGGTGAAATAGTTAGAGAGGTTGGGGGGTTGTAGTCTCACTTAGAAGTAAAAACAAGCAATTTAAGCACCGTGAGAAGTTATGAAGCAAACTTAAGATATTTCACGAGTTGCATGAAGGAAAATTGGTAATGGTTTTAAGTGAGCATTCCTTGACCAAATTTGATAGCCTCACCTTAGCACTCCCACTTTGAAATACGAAGAAGAAATGTGAAATATATGTGCGACCCACTAAAGAAGTTGGCAAGTTTGTTGCACCATATACAGGTGGTTTTGTCATGTTGCAAAAGGATGTGTTGGAACTTGGAAGGTGACCATTGGAGTAGATTTTTCATGGAGTGTTAGTGAGGTGAAAGGATTTGATAAGGAATGAATTACACAAATCTAAAAAATAGGCCATATTGGGTTAGGATATTAGTGTTTTGGGACATCCAAAGTTGAAGGTGCATTTTATGGTGGTGTAGTTTAAGTGCTTGGGTGCAGGTCACATCTACGGGTATCTTGGACTTTTGGTGTGCGTTAGTGGTGTTGCTGCATTATTTTTTATGATCGCTAGCTGGAATTTGTTCCATTAAGGGAAAAGTCACCCAAGTTTAAGATGGCTTAGCCATTTGGCATTGTAAGGTGTAGTATGCCATAACTTTGAGGAGACAATTAAAACCATCTTAGAGTGTGATGGGTTGTACCATGGACTTAGGTCCACTTGCATGGGTTGAGGTGTAAAGATACTCGATGAGTTGAGGAAAATGATTGCAATGCTTACCTATATAAAGTTTTTGTGATATAATATTAATGTTTTTTTGTTGGAGAATGGAAAAGGAAGATAAGAAAGGAGAGGCACTGAGGTTTATTGTAAATCAATCAAAAGGAAGGAAAAACGTCTCCTATTAGCAGGATTTTTCAAGTTGCCTCTTCAATATGACGAAATTTTTGTTTCAGCTAGGGAATTGGCCTCAAAAGTATTGATTGGGTACTCTAGAAATACAACACCCGACATATCCAATATCCAAGCTAGTCCATTGGATAGATTGGTGTTAGGCACAGGTTACAAAGGCTAAGGTGCAAATCTCCCCTTCTTGATGTGTGTTTCAAACCTTCCATTTGATAATGGTAAAAACTAGGTCATAATCTTGAAAGAAGGTCATTTATTTTACCAAAACTTAATACCAATGCTTAAGCCATGGTGTAATTCTTTCTATTTGGGTTTTTCCTTGAAGATTGAGATATATCTTTAGGTCTAGTTATTAGTATGCCATTTCAATTATGCTTTGAGAAGGTATTAAGGGCTATAGCGGATAAGATGGTTAATTTCCAATATCCCTCCCTTGAAACCTTAAAAAGAGATTGTGTGCCTCATTTTGATGTCGTAATATTTCAATAATGATTTTTTCCTATGAGGATTCCCTTGAAGGGAGGGTATGTAAAGAAAGTGGAAAAAAAGGTGTGCTAACACATGCCAAAAAATGTCAATGCATGCCAAGGATTGTTGGGGAGTGTCAGGGAATTACAAGGGAGAAATATTTCAAAGTGCGTGGAAACGAACGGATAAGAGTGTCCGCCAAGGAGTGTCAGTGAATTCCAGGTGTCCCATGGACGAAGTGTGTTAGGAGAATTTCATAATAGGACTTGCAGGAGGCAAGCTTACGATTGTGATAAGGGGATAGAAAAAGCAGTTTCACACAAAGGGATACTTTGGGCTAGACACAACATTATTTTTTCAATGACTTGGTTGGGTTCCCAAGTTGCAAAAAACGTAAGGCTATCTATGAGGACATGACAACTAGGGAGTTCCAAGGTGTGCAGGGAATCTCAAGAAGTGTTAACACATGCTAGAAAGTTCTAAGGCATGTTAGGCATTCCAAGATGTGCTAGATGCTAGGGTGTGGCGCAATGCATGCTAGGGAGTGCCAGGGAAACAAAAGGGAGGATTAGTTTCAATTGCATGGAAATGAATGAGTAAGAGTGTGTGATAGGGAGTGTTAGCAAGTTATAGGTGTGCTAAGTGTTAGCCACATATAAATTTTTTGTTAAGAAAACAGGTGGCTAAATATTTTTATGAGCCTTCAAAAGATACATTTCCTCTGAAAATATCTCATTCTTGAAGCCTCTATGTGCCCTTGCCTTTGATCAGATCTTCACTGCTGTTTCCATCAAGAAATCCTCACTGTTTGTGAAAAAATTATGCTAAAAAAGGCCTCCATTTTCCCCTTTGTATCCCTGCAATATTTCCCATTTTAACCCTTTTTTCCTTCTCAAAGTTTCCCCTTTGACCCCAAAAATCCCTTCTTAAGTCTTCTAAACCATCTAATTCCCCTTTGCAAACCATCTGAAATCCCTTCATTTGGTGAGAAACCCCTTTTTCCCTTTATCGGAACCCTTCTTTAAGCCTTAAAAACCCTTTTTTTTGGCTTAAAAACACCTATTTTTCATTACAGGCTTTAGCACCTTTTGGCTAAGCCCCTAACCACTTCCCCTCCATGAAACCCAGTGCCAATACCAGGCGCTAAAACCTTGAGCTCTTATCAGAATCGAAAGTTGTTAAGAGCGCCTTTTCCTTTGTTAAATCAAAATCTTCTGATGCGATGGTTTTTTGTTCTGCAGGCCACAGATGTAATATCCATCGTCGATCATTGAAGATCTAACGGTCTAACGCAAATCACATCGCGCCCATCAAAATTTTGCATTACCTCTTTGATGTAATGTCAGCCATTGATCTGTATGGATCTAATGGCCATCGCACCACCGCGCCAATCGCCAATCGGAAGTTCTTAATGCACCACCCATTGTATCCCCGATTGGCCGATCTCTGATTCAATCTTGGCCGTTGAACCCACAAGAACCAACGGCCAGGATTTGCTCTTGCTCCACCCGTATTCCCCTATTGGCCATTCCTGACCCAATCATGACCGTCGATCTTCCGCCGATCCAACGGTCCATATGTAATCGCAACATCACACCATTGGAGTTCTTGGCCCCTGCCTTCTCCGATTGCGATTATATCGCAGCCATCCATCTTGCTTGATCCGACGGTCCACCTTTCTCCCGCTCATTCGTTTAGCCCTTCTGCCTCCGCCTCATCTTTAAATTTCCACCGTTGATCCCTTGGGATCCAATGGCCAGGATTCCTCCCGACCATTAACCAGCTCCTCCGCTTTTGTTTCCCCTCTGCAGATCTTAGCCGTTCATTCCGTTGATCGGACGACCCACATTAAAACCACCATTGGCCTGTCCCCACATTACCGACCGTGCAACTTTCCATATCGCCCTCCATCGATCACCATTAGATCTCGTCGTCCCAGATCCAACGGTCAACATGCATATCGCTTTTTTTCTTCGTCCAGGCTTTAACGTTTCCAAATCGCGCGATATAGGCGGTTTCATTTTGCCACGTGTCGTGCGGCAAGCGATATCGCGTTTTTTGGGGATATTTTCAAAACCACTCCCAAACAACACGAAAACAGTTGTTTTCTTCTTAAAACCACTTCCCCACGTCCGCCTCCGGGAGCCCTTCCATGCAATCCCGACCGTTGATCTGTACAAATTAACGGCCCTCATTCTATCGCGTTCTTCATTCTTATTTCTTTCATCGGGCTGCCACAGAGTTCCATCGAAGCACCCTCGCCATTGATCTCCTCCTGAGATCTAACCGTCCATATTCAATCGCCCTCTGCCTAGGCCAGGTCCCACCATTTGAAGCTAATTTCATTCATTTTCATAACTTTTCTTTATATTCCGCCTAACATCAAAACTTTAGGTTATAACGTTAAATTTTATTTCTTTCGCCCAACCTCCAAAAAGTAATCCCGACGGTAAATCTCGACTGTCGATCATCATTAGTCCACCTAATCTAACAGCCCAGAACCATTTCTTCATCAGGCCACCATCAGATTAGTTTTTCACCATTTCACAACATTTTTTAGCCGTTTTCCACTGCATCCACCACATTCATCTCTGCTGCGTTGCCACTCTCACAGTCTTCCACAATATCCATCCTCCCTCCCGCATGGATTTCTTAACATTGTTTGTGTCTTTGTGCAGGATTATAGGTAGTGGAAACCGCCATTGCTCACAGTCACTGTGATAGTGACACAGAGCGCAGAGAAGGCCATTTTCCGAGCGAGAGGTTGCAGAGTGAATGCTTGGGAAGGTTCTTGAACAAAATATTTCATTAAAGACCAGTGTTTAACTTTGTAAAACCATCCAACACCATTAAAAATCTATTTCCATAGATAGATACAGTCACAGAAGCGGCAAAGAGTATCAGTGAAAAACTAAAGAGGTTTAAAGCCTGTTAGTGAAGATTTTAAGCTCTAATTCAGTGTTTAAAGGGTGAATGTACCAGATTGAAGACCTTATGATTAACACAGAAGGAATAATGAGGCCTAAAGCACAAAAAACAATATTATCAGTGTCTCACATCAGCAGAAGGTTCTTTCCCATGAAAGGACAAGTTCCCATGCTGTTTTTTATTCTACATCGAGCTCCTGAGAAGATCTCCACCTTGACAGAAAGTCCTAATGTTGCCAGAGAATTTGTTATGCAGTATGGAAGACCTGAAGGTCATTTATCCGCCTTTTCTTATACCAGAGTACTACAGCCAAAAAGTACATCAAAGAACATTTGGAGTTACTATCAGCCTGTCGAAGACCACTCTTTCATCCAAAGAGTACCAAAAATCAATGCATGGATATTAAAACAGAATGGGCCTCGAGCCACTCTTCTTCCTCTATTTTATTGTTTCATTAAAATTTATATCTACCTCCTCTGCCTCTCTTTAGCTATGAAACTCATGAGGAAACATACTGTAAAGGTTGTTGATCGGATATCTGTGAATTGTAAGCTGTTTCTCTTGAGATATAGTTCTGTGTGTAAAGTTGTAAAATAGGTTGAGGAGATGATTTCAGATTGAATATCAAGCTATTGGACAATGTTGTATATGACTGGTGTTGCTCTTTAATATGATAAGCACATTTCTTTGGATCTTGATTTAAAGCAGCGGTGATGTGTTCTACATTTGTCTCTGGTTTCCTTCTGTAATTCATTACATTTCATTCCTTTAGTAAGAATCAGAAATATGGCTTAGGATATACCTTGCATGGTACCCTAATGCTCCTGCTCTTCTTACCTTTGATGTTTTCTACTGATTGTGTTATCTGAGAACTAATTCAAGATAATTTAACCAGTGTAGTAGCTGTGATTCAATGCTAGCTGATGTATGAATTTATGAATCTGTTCTTAGACGTTCTTGTTGGGTTTTAATTGAACAAATCAGGATACTGGGAGTTTAGAATGTTGATTCTGTCTCACTAGGGTCTTTTTCAATCAATTGAACCTTTCTAAGTTCCCTTAAGTTGAATGTCGAAGCATTGAAATTTCAAAGCCTTTCTCTGATCTCAGGCTTCACCTTTGTGTTTAAATCTTAAGTGTTTCTTGTTGTCTGAAGAGTTATCCTTTTAGGGGTTGGATCATAGGTGTTTCAGGCATGCCCTGTCCCTAGATCTGTTTCCTAAGTGGTCACCTAGGAGGTTTCCTTGTCATTCACCTTCATTCCTTATCATTTCATACCACACTATCATCTTTAAAGATCCTCTGTTTTAGATGAATAGCCCAATTGAAAGCCTTGGATATTGAATAGAAAGTAAACCCTTTTATGACTCCATTGCCCAATGGTCTCAAGTGTTCCCTGAAGTATCTCTCCTTTTCCTAAAATCCTCTTTTCTCACCCTTTGTCTTGTATTGAACCCTTCCTTCATGATTCCCAACAACCAAACAAACAAAAAAAACAACAAACCTTGTGCCTTATAACTAGCCTAATACCTTGAAACTGAACTTCAAAGACATATATATCTTTGCCTTTATAGAGAGATCCCTCTCTGGACCCAGGAGGGCTAGATCCTGAGGTCCCAAAGTGGTTCTGATGTTGTCTTATCTTTTGGTAGAGCCAAACCTGCCAAAACATAGGAACCCCAACATAATGGTGACTTTGCTAGGGAAGCTTTGAGTAAAACACACCTTTAAACACTTCAAAGAACTCAAAGAAGACCATAGTAGCTTGAGTTTGGTGGTTAATCACTGTGGTGGACAATAAAACCTTCCTGAAATAGCAAGCATGATTAAGCTTCTTGGGTAAGAGACATACATACTGGATTCAAGAATAGTATATACAAGAGGTTATCCTAACCTAAACCCACCTGAAATAGTTGACAACCCTGAGAACATTCTTAGGAAATCTCCCACCTCTAGAAATCCAACTATTTCTAGACACATCCATAGAGCTAACTCTGCACCAGAAACTTTACAGCTCTATCAGACACTCATTTTGACTTAGACTCACAAAGCAGTTTACCAAGAACTAAGTCATTCAGTGCTCTAGACCAATCAGACCTTGAGCTTCCTGGTTCACCATCTCACAGTGGTCAACACATCAGGGATAGAGAGACCCCTCCATCTACACCTCTGGATATTCATTTCATTCAAAAATTGGGGCTCCATCACCCTAAATCAGCTCAACAGAGTGTTGCTGGTCCTAACATTCCTGTCATCCACATACCTGCTGCTCAAGCCAATCCTTTGCCTCCTCAAAACACCATCATGGTAGCATGGTATGCACCACTAGTGTTGCCACAGCCTCTAGTGCCTTTGCCAAATGATTATCAGTCGAAAATCTCACATTTCACTGCAAAAGAGTTTACCACAACTCAACACCATGTAGATAGTATGGAAGATTCCTTTGACTATATGGAGATAGATGATGAGACAATCAAGATGAGGATCTTTGCCCAAAGTTTAGGAGGAGATGTGAAGAATTTTTTTAAAGGTCTACCTCCTAATAGTATCCATGATCTTCCCTCTTTATATCAATCCTTCATAAACAAATGGGAAGTCAAGAAAAACCCTCTCCAAATCTTAGCATAATATAAGAATCTTAAAAGAAATGTAGGAGAGAGTGTCCATGACTATTCTACAAAGTTTAACAGTGTTTACAACACTCTTCCTCCACACATGAAACCTCCCCAAGGAATGGCTTTAGTGAAATATCCTAAAGGATTTGACGCTGACATGGCCTACCAGCTCAGGGAGAGAGATTACAACACATTGGAAGATATGCAAAAAGGAGCAGTGAGTGTAGAAGCTAACTTGATTGAAAAGAGAGCCAGAATGAGGTCTGAGAAAAGGGTAACATATAGGGATGACACTGTAGCTTCCACATCTGATCCCAAGTATGACAGTCTAGCCAAAAACGTGGAAAGGCTAGAGAAAATGATGGAGAAAGTGGTTGTCACAGTCAGTAATCAGAACAGAAACCAAATCAAAACTAGAACTAGAACTTTAGGAGAAAAAATCCCCCAAACAGACAAAGAGACTTTGACCAGCAAGTCATACCCCCATTTCAGGAGAACTTCCTTGATGAGGATGAGGGGATAATAGAAGAGTCGAGGGAACCCTAATAAACATGGTGGAAATAGACAACTCAATCCACAATTGTTCCACGGAAGACAATCAGACCTCACACTCACATTGGGATGAGGAAAGGTTAGAATCTAAGGATTATAGGCTAGGATTTGAAGATGCCATCATGCAGGTCAGAGAACAGTATGAACTTAGAAGCAAGAAGAGCTTAGACTCGTCCAAACCAAGAAATTATGAGATTACCATTAAGAAGAGGCCTGAGAAAACTCCAAAGGTGACTGCGGAAAGCAATAAATCAACAACTAAGAGTTGTGGGAAGAACAAAGAAAAAGACAGCCAAAAAATTGATAAACAAAGTCAACAAACTAGCAGAACTAGCACTGCAGCTAATGACCTCGATAAAACAGCTGCAAACACTGTACATAGTGAGAATAAACGTCCTGATTCTGCCACTAAAGTAGTGGCTAACAAAACAAAGTTGAGTCTTACAAAGAGTCAGTCTCCCTTCAATCTGGAGAGTGATATTGCTAAAATTAAAATTTCTATCCCACTCTTTGAGCTGGCCACTCAGGATGTATATAAAGGCCAAATTTTGAAAGCTTTAAATCTAGGTGAAAACAGTGACACTGTCAATCTAAGTGATGATCAACCAGCCCTTTTGTTTGGTCCAAAGATAGAAGGGAAGTTTCAGGAAGGAGTAGTACCTCCTTTTTATATCAGCCTCAATATCCATGAAAAGATCCTTCAAAATGCGATGCATGACTCTGGGGCATCACACAACCTAATGCCTAAGGTAGTTATGGAGAAGTTAGGCCTAGAGATAACCTGACCTTATAAGTATTTGTATTCATTTGACTCTAGCAGAGTAAAGTGTCTTGGCCTAATAAAAGATCTCTATGTGAACCTGACCTAGATTCCAGCCAAATGCATGGTTATGGATGTTGTGGTGGCAGATGTGCCACCTAAGTATGGCATGATGTTGTCTAGGTCATGGGGAGCCAAGCTGAAAGGTACAATGTAGATGGATGGGTCATATGCCACAATCCCTGTCTTTAGCCATCTTAGGAGACTGTATAGAGAGGCACAAATGAAGTTCATGGTCAGCAGCCCTGAAAAACCTGAAAATTCACCTCTGTACTCTGTACACACGGATCTGGACTCCTTTATCCTTTGCAATGATGAATCCATAAACGAACCAGAGCTAGAGAACAGAGATTCAAACAATAGGTTGAAGCCCATAGATTTTAACATAATGGCCACTCTAGACATAGAATAAAACAAAGAAGAAACCTTTGGACAGTGCACTAAATCAGAAACTCAGAGTGAACAAAAACAAGATTACAAACAACTGACTAGTCATCTCTCTGAACTCCATACACATCATGAAGAGAAAAACACTCCACAACACGATGTAGATCCCATATTACAACATAACAGTGAAACGAACGTTAGGGAGGAAAATGAACACTGAAAACGATCCCTTATGGAGAATGAATTTCAATGGGTCTTGCACTAGAAAGAATGCAGGAGCCGGAGTGTGGGTACATAACACTGAGAGTGACTACGCTGAGAGTCATGCCTTCAGACTGGAATTTAAATGTACAAACAATATCGTGGAGTATGAGGCTCTCATCCTAGGCTTGAATCTATTGAAAAACTAGGAGCCCGTAGGATAGCTGTACATGGAGACTCTGAGTTAATCATAAAACAAGTGAATGGAGAGTATACAGCTAAACACCCTACATTGAGAGCATACATAAATGATGCTATGGATTTACTGAAAACCTTTGTAGAATATGAACTGGTATTTGTTCCTAGGAGTCAGAACATTGCTGCAAATGGATTAGCCTGCATAGCTAGTTCATATCATAAATCACCTAGTGACAAACAAATCATCATTCAGACAAAATACAGACCTACAGTGCCAGATAATGAAAAATATTGGCAGGTCTTTGAGGGCGACAAGCAGATAGAGGATTTCCTGATGAGCAGGAATGAGTTTGAATTCTCTGATTCAGACTCTAAATCCAATGAAAGCTGCCTGAGTGAAGAGCCCCTCGACGAAGTAAGATCACCACATAACATAGAAATAAAATTGTTAACTAAAGAAATTGGAACACAAACCGGGGAGTATAAGAATGCAGAAAAGTAGGAAATAGAGGTGCTGCAGTCCAAAGATAAGAATATACCCAGAGGACTGGTGCCTTTAGAGGACCTTTTTGATTTTAACGACGTAGCGAAAAAACCCACTATTGAACACTCAGACTCCGATGTTGAGGAGTGCAACATAGGCACTGAGGATAAGCCTAAGATGATTAAATTGGCTAAGTCCTTGCCAACAGACATGAAAAAGAAATATATTGACTTATTTAAAGAGTTCATCGATGTGTTTCCCTGGAGCTACGAGGACTTAAAATCCTATGATACAAATATTATCCAGCACAAGATCCCTTTGAAAGAAAACCAAAAACTCTTCAGACAGAAACTTCGCAGAATTAACTCGAAAAAACTGCCTCTAGTGGAAAAGGAGATCAAGAAGATGTACGAGGCAGGAATTATAGTGTCTGTGAGGTTCTCCGATTAGGTTTCCAACCTTGTAGCTGTGAGAAAGAATACAGGCGAGATCAGACTGTGCATCGATTTCAGAAACCTTAACAGAGCTTCACTTAAAGATAATTACCCCTAACCAAAGATGGAACACATCCTACAGAGGGTAGTTGGCTCAAAAAGGATCTCCCTGTTAGACGGTTTTTTAGGCTATAACCAAGTTTTAGTACTCCCAGAAGACCAACTCAAGACATCTTTCACCACTCCATGGGGCACTTTTATGTACGTAAAAATTCCTTTTGGACTAATGAATGCTGGTGCGACCTTCCAACGAGCAATGGACATAGGCTTTTCAGAGGAAATAGGTCACTTCATTGTCATCTATCTTGATGACATAACAGTTTATTCCAAGACTGATGAGGAGCACCTAAAGCATCTGAGAAGAGTTTTTGGAAAATGTAGAAGGTTCGGTCTGTCTTTAAATCCCAAGAAGACTGTATTTGGGCTTCAAGAAGGAAAGATTCTTGGCCATATTATATTCGAGAGGGGAATTAAGATAGACCGCAAAGAGTTGAGGGAATACTACAGATTACCCACCTGAGAGACATAAAAGAGTTGCAGTCCTTTATTGGGAAAATTAACTTCTTAAGGAGGTTTATTCCCAACTTAGTTGAGCACCTTAGGGATATGAAAAACATGCTGAAAAAAGGTGTAGGGGTTAAGTGGACTGTAGAGGCTAAAAAATATTTTGAATTAGTTAAAATTGCACTCACCCGGGACCCTGTCTTAATCAACCCTGATTTTTCAAAGGATTTCTTGATTTTCTCCTTTGCCTCCGAACATATAGTGGCCGCAGTCCTACTGTAGAAAAACCCAGAGGGAATGGAACAACCTATTGCTTTCTTCAGCAAGGCTCTGAGGGATGCACCTTTGAAATATAACGTAATTGAAAAACAGGCCTATGCCTTGGTAAAGGTCTTGAAAGACTTTAGGGTGTATATACTGCATTCTCACATCATTGTCTACGTGCCAAACATAGTGGTAAAAGACATTTTGTCCCTAGATCCTGATGGAAAGAGGGGAAAATGGATTGCTGTAATATTAGAGTATGACCTGGAAATAAAACCCACAAAATTGATCAAAGGTCAGGGCTTAGCCCAACTAATGGCTGAATCTAACTTGCAAGCCCTTGACATAAACATGGTAGATGCCTTGGATGAACATGAAGGATTTCCCGATCCTAATGTTGAAGAACAATTTCAAAACTCTCCTTGGAATTCTGATATCCTGTATGTACTCACAAACCTCAATGCCCCTCCTAATTTATCAAAGACTAAGGCTATATTCCTAAAGTTAAAAGCCAGAAACTATTGCATACTGAATGAATGTTTATACTGGAAAAATGCAAATGGTTTGCTGCTTAAATGCCTGCCTGAAACTGAAGCAGAGAGGATTAAATAGGGGTTCCATGCAGGGGAGGGTGGAGGCCATTTAAACTGGAAAGCCACTACTAACAAAATACTCAGAGATGGCTATTACTGGCCTACACTTTTGAATGAAATCCACAAAATGATAATTGCCTGCCATAAGTGCCAGATATTTGAAGGCAAAAGGAAGCTCCTCCCTTTACCATTGCAACCTATAATTGTTGAAGCTCCCTTTCAACAGTGGGGCCTAGATTTCATAGGGGAAATACACCCTGCTTCTTCTGCACAACACAAGTGGATCCTTACAACCACAGACTATTTCACAAAATGGATAGAGGCCATCCCTTATAGGAATTCCATAGATTCTGTCATCATTAAGTTCTTAGAAGACCACATACTCTCTAGATTTGGATTCCCTAGAAAGATAATCACTGATAACGCTGCTGCTTTTGGATCCAAGAAAATGATTGATTTTTGTCACAGGTATCAAATAGCAGTTGGTCATTCAACTGCTTATTACCCACAAGGTAATGGGTTAGCTGAATCATCAAACAAGAGCTTGGTGGCCATTATCAAAAAGATGCTCGAAGAGAAAAAAAAGTCATGGCATAACAAGTTAGTGCATGCTCTATGGGCTGACAGGCTAACAACAAAGAAATCTATTGGAATGTCACCATATCAACTTGTTTATGGAATAGAGGCAGTGTTTCCTACCAGCCTAGGGGTACCAGTGATCAAACTAATCCAAGAAATTCAGTCGGAAGAGGACAGTATGGTAAGGGGGATAAATCAAATAATACATCTCCAGAAAACAAGAGAGGATGTCTATAACAGAGCTTTGAAAGTGCAGGAAAATATAAATAAGTTGTTTGATAAGAGAACAAAAGCTTGTGACTTCAAAATTGGAGATAAAGTTCTTAAGTGGGACTCTAGGAGAGAAGAAAAAGGAAAGCATGGAAAATTTGACAGTTTGTGGTAGGGTCCTTACATCATCCAATCCACCATTGGTCCAAATGCCTTTTTTCTGCAAGAGCTAGATGGCACAGATCTGTTTGGGGGTCCTGTTAATGGCAGGATGCTCAAGCATTACTACTGCTAATTTCCAGTTTACAGCTTTCATTTCCATTTTAAATACCATTGCTGTGTTTTGATTTCAAAGAAAAAGAGAAAATGTCTTAAAAAAGAGAGAAAGAGAGGTTCAGACATGCTCAAAACTTGAACCTCTGAAGTGCAAAATATTGGCTCTAACGTGATCAAAGCCTGAGCCAAAGGAAGTAAACAAGCTGGTTCTAATATGCTCAAAATCTGAACCAGCAAAGAAGAAAGAAGAATCAGCTCTAACAAGCCTAAAACCAAAGCTGAAATGAAGAAGAGAAAGTGAC
This sequence comes from Pinus albicaulis, assembly GCA_034641835.2. NCBI lineage: Eukaryota > Viridiplantae > Streptophyta > Pinopsida > Pinales > Pinaceae > Pinus > Pinus albicaulis. The sequence continues at coordinate 155,240 of JAXQQM020058648.1, forward strand.
TCTAACAAGCTCAAAACTTGAGTCACAAAGAAAAGAAGGATGCTTCGAAGTTTCAAGATCTCAAGCCTTCAAAATTTTGTTTTCAAGTTTCTGCAATTTCAGTTCATGTGCAGCTGTCTTTATGCCATGGATCCACAACAAACCCGACTGTCTAATCCTGGTTTGACTATTTTTAAATTTCTGTTGTAGAATGTAGAGAAAGAAGTCTGCTAGACAATTTAATCCTAGCAGATATTAGTGTAGGTAGAGAAGCTATGAGACCAACTGTTTAATTTGGTCTCATGGAGGAATAAGGGTAGAATTAGACTAGTTTTTTTTTTTTTTTTTTTTTTTTTTTTTTTTTTTTTTCTGCTTTCAATAAAAAATGATGAAGAAGGTCTGCAAATTCAAATGCACCTTGAAGAAAAAATGTTAGGACTGTGGGATGGGTAGGTAGATTGTTTGGGGAATGTTTTCTGCTGAATTAATATCCATCATGTTTGTAGCAGCTGAATACAAGAAGAGAAGATGGTTCAAAGATCAGGCATCTAGCCTACTTCCCAATTTTTTTTTTTAAGTTCTTGACACCTTCAAGAAGATGCCATCCCCATGTGGAGCCACTGTTAGCCACCTATAAATTTTTTGTCAAGCAAACAGGTGGCTAAATATTTTTTTAAGCCTTCAAGAGATACATTTCCTCTGAAAATATCTCATTATTGAAGCCTCCGTGTGCCCTTGCCTTTGATCAGATCTTCATTGCTGTTTCCATCAAGAAATCCTCACTGTCTGTGAAAAAATTATGCTCAGAAAAGCCTCCATTTGCCCCTTTGTATGCCTGCAAAATTCCCCATTTTAACCCTTTTTTCCTTCTCAAAGTTTCCCCTTTGACCCCAAAAATCCCTTCCTAAGTCTTCTAAACCATCTAATTCCCCTTTTCAAACCATGTGAAATTCCTTCATTCGGTGAAAAACCCCTTTTTCCCTTTATCAGAACCCTTCTCTAAGCCTTAAAACCTTTTTTTTGGCTTAAAAACACCTATTTTTCATTACAAGCTTTAGCTGTTGATCATCGGTTGTCATTGATGTCAACCCAAGCAACACCAGGGGCTAACCCAATATTGCATGAGAATTTTGACCTACCAAATTAATATATTCTGGGTCAATAATGCTTTTTATGGTTTCTACTTGTCGAGATGTTTCCATTGATATATGGCACGCCATGTAATTCTTCACAGTTTGAGAGATATTCATATTTGAAGTTTGTAACCCCAGTTAGTGGGCTAAAACCCCATGGGGTTGGGGCATGGGTCATTTAAAAGTCATAATTGATATTTTTTATGCTCCTAAAATTCCTCCCACGTTCACTTGTTGAAGCCCCTCTCAACTTAAGCATTCATATAAATTGTGATCTTCATTTCCTCCTTATGCAAGGGATTCGACCATCTGAAATAGGTCATCGTGGAATTTTTGCTCTAAATTTTTTTCTACGAAGGTTCAGAAGCTAATATTTTTATGAGGCGAAGCCAAAATCTTGAGGAAGCTGCAGTGAAAATTTCAGATCAAGGTGTGTAATATTTTTGGAGATATGATCTGTGGAAGTCAGGGTTTTTGCAGGCTCCTAAAATTCATCTCAAAGAAGTGACCTTGGGAAAATCGTCATAAATCTCCTTCTGAGTATCGGATTGGAATTTTGTAAAAATTGGAAGATAGTGAACAGTCTGTATTTTTATCTCTATCAATTTTAGAGCTAAATGAAGAAACAGTGAAATGTGGCACGCCATACAAGTGCGCTCTTCTGAAATAGTCCATAATTAGGGAATTGTGAGAGATTGGACATAAATATTTCTTGAAGAATCCAAATTGGGTCAAACCTATGACATTGGAAATAAGACTCAGAGTAATACTACAGGACCGAAAATCAGATATTGAGGATCTGAAATAACAAAGATACACCAGATTCAATATCGAGCTCCTAGAAGGCAAGAAAAAGCTAGATCATGTGTTGTCAAGGGTTGCAAAGGACCAGACTTTCTATGGTAGAAAAGCAAAGCAAGGTGCAACATAGGGTAGCATGACAAGAGCATCAACCAACGTGCATAACAACAACAAGAATTTCATCATATGAAGTATTCAAGTGGGCAACACTGCATACAATCATTATAAAGGTATCATTGTACTTAGTTATTGTAAATACATTATTGTACAAATTGTACTAGTATCTATCTGCCAAGGGTTGAAGAGGCAGTGTTGGGAGGTCTAGGATCATCATTAGGTAGTTGTGTCAAAGTTGGGGTTATGGTCTAGTATATCTTCTTCTTATACATCATTCTATATCATTGTAAAGTGGACCATTTTCCCTGGTACGGGAGTCCATTCTTCTTTTATTCTTCTATAGGGTGGTAGGGTGGTGCTAGGGTGAGTTGTAGCTCATTGGGTGTTGGGGCATCCGTTCAGTTGAATACTGAAGAATCTCGAGCGTTGGAGCATCCATGATTCCATCCCGTGGGAGCTAGAGAAGAATTCTTTTCTAGATTCTAAGAAGTTGGAGCTTTATTTTCAATTGGAGTTGAATATTAAAGAATTATTAGAAAAGCATTAGGTGGTTTTTGTCCTGGAGTGGGTTTCCACCTTAAAAACTGTGTGCATTTGTGTTCCTCTTGTTTTCTACTATCGTTGTACAAACACTGATAATAATTGAAGATTAACTAATGCTCTAATTGAAAGGAATACTGATTCACCCCCCCTCTCAGTGTTTCCAATAGTTGGAATCGGAGCTTGGTTCCTTCAATAGTAGTTTAACAGCTGGAAGGAGGTCATGGAGCATACCAAAAATGGTGTACCTCTATTCAATGAAAATAATTATGCACTTTGGAAAGGAAGAATGGAGGTCTATCTCCTGGCACAAGGTTATGAAGTATGGGACACTATTCAAAATGTATTTACATCAACCGCGGATGAACAAGGTAAGAAGAATTTGGTAAATGATGCAAAAGCAAAGAATATTATTATCAGTGGACTTATTGAATCTGCTTATCATAAGGTGTTCAGTTGTAAAACTGCCAAAAATGTATGGGACAAGCTTGAGAATAGATATGTAGGTGACTCAAATGTCAAATAATCAAAGCTTCAAATCTATAGAGCAAAATTTGAGCAACTCAGAATGAAAGAAGATTGCAACATTTCTGCATACTTCCAATATGTTGATGAAATAACCAATACTCTGGAAGGATTAGGAGAGCCAATTGATGAGAAGACTATTATACGGAAGATTCTTAGAACATTACCAGGGAGATTCAACCCAAAGGTATTGCTCTTAGAATACAGTGCAAATCTGGACAAACTCAGCAAGGAAGAATTACATGGAGTTCTCATAGCATATGAAATGAGACTTGATGAAGAAAAGGGTACTTAAAATCTAGAAACTACGTTCGTTGCATCTAAGAAAACCAATAAGGACAAACAACCTTCAATTGAAATGACATGCACCTGCAAGTGTGAAGAAAAGGGAGATGATGGAGAAGGTCTTTCAGATGAAGAATATGCTTACTTTACGAGAAAAATAAAACCTGGTAAAGGAAAATTCGAAGGTAAACTTCCATTGATATGTTTCGGTTGTGGTGAGGTTGTGCATTTCGTAGCAAAATGTCCGAACAAAAGTGATGGAAACTCAAAAGGAAAGAAAGGCTTTAAGAAATTCAACAAGCAAGGCAAAAAGAAAGGATCCAAAAGGAACTTTCTCTCTAAAGAAGATAGCTCATCATCCGATGAAGAAAGTGACAGCAAAGAAGAAGCCAATGAGAAAGTATTGTTTATGGCCAAGCACAATAAACAAGAAGCATCAAACAATGAAGAAGAAGGGTTGACCATAGAATAATTTTATGAGGAGGCAATCAAGCTTATAAAAGAGCTCAATGCTGAGAAGATCTGTTCCAACACTCTTGAAGAACAAGTTCAAGGTCTCAAAATTGAGGTTGAAGAACACAAATGTATTGAAGAGTCACTTCAAAAGAAGTTGGAAGAAAGCAACCAAGAAAGGGAAGCATTAGAAGCCGAAGTAGTCTCGCTGCGTAAGGAAGCTAAGAAGGGAATTTTTTTCCAAAATTATGCCAACAGCTCAAGGGCATTGGAAGAACTCATCAACAATCAATGATCTTACAACGACAGAACTGGCCTCGGTTACAAAGAAGAAGAAGCAGGACCTTCTACAACAAAATACAATGAATCTATGAGATCTGAAATACATGAAGACTTCATTGGAGAAGATTCGCAAGCACATCCTTGGAAGACGATTCCTCGACGAAGATTTTCATCCAGGTACCAACATATTTTTCATGGCTATTGTTATTCATGTGGAAAATTTGGTCATAAAGCTATAGAATGTCGCACGTACCCTAGGAACCAATACAATTCCAAGAGATTCTTCAAATATGAAGCTCCCACGACTCAACGAAACATCAATAGATTTGAAAATTTAAGAAATAATATGGAATGTTACAAATGTTAGAAATTTGGACACATAGCCAGGGACTGTAGACTTGAAAATCCTCCAGAAGAATCTTCGAAGCCACAAAATGAACGAACATGGAAGAAGAAGAAGACTAATAATTGTGCTCTCGCTCTCAAGGCTCAAAAAAATAAAGATGTGTGGTATGTTGACAACGGTTTCTCAACTCATATTATTGGAGATAGAAATAAATTTTTATCTCTGAAAGAGAAGAAGGATGGAACCATATCCTTTGGAAATGATGGATCTTCAAATGTTATAAGATCAGGTACCGTCACTCTCGGAAGCAAAGATGTTATAGCCAAGAATGTTCTATTGGTCGAAAACATGAATCACAATCTGCTCAGTGTTGGACAAATGTGTGATCAAGGACACACAATGCTATTCAACTCCACAAAATGCGAAATCAGGAAAGGTAGGTATGGTAAAATTGTGGTTACAACAAGTCGAGCTCCGAATGACATATATGTTCTAGATGAAGCAACTAAAGCATGTCTACTAGCTAAAGAATATGAAATTTGGTTATGGCACAAACGAATGGGTCACATAAACTTTGACAATCTTTTTAGGATAAGCAAAAAGGAAGCAGTACGAGAAATGCCGAAAATCTCAAAACCTTCCAACACACTATGTGAGGCATGTCGGCATGGAAAGCAGACAAAAGTCCAATTTAAAACAAAAGAACACTTTTCATCACATTCATTGGAATTGATACATATTGATCTATGTGGTCCTATGAGAACAAAAGGCTTAGATGGAGAATTATATTTCATGTTAATGATAGATTACTATTCCAGGATGACAGCCATCAGTTTCCTAAAGAAAAAATCTGAAGCATTTGAGTGCTTTAAGATCTACAAGGAGTTGGTTGAAAATGAAACTGATTTTAAAATAAAGTGTTTAAGATCAGATAATGGTGGAGACCTCACTTCCAAATTATTTCAGCAATACTGTGTTGAAAATGGAATAAAAAGGAAATTTTCAACAGCATGAACACCTCAACAAAATGGAGTTGCTGAAAGAAAGAATAGAACTGTACAGGAAATGGGTAGAACAATGTTGAAGGACTCAAAATTGGATGAAAAATTATGGGTTCAAGCAATTGATATGACAGTCTTCATTATCAACTGAAGTCTTCTCAGAAATAATTGCAACAAGACTCCATATGAATTATGGAAAGGAAAACCAGCTAATGTAAAATATTTCAGAATCTTCGGAAGCAAATTTTATATCAAAAGAGAAGATCAAAATTTGGGTAAGTTTGAATCACGTGTTGATGAAGGTATCTTTGTTGGTTACTCACGCAAAAGAAAGGCCTATAAATGCTATAATGTAAGACGAAAACAAATAGTGGAGAGCATAAATGTTACGTTTGACGAAGATGGTGTTCTAGCGAGTAATGATGAGGATCTAGGATCTTTGAAACTTGAGATAGAGGTTGAAAAAGACACAGATAAAATTGTAGAACAAGAAGCAACTATCAACGAGGAAGAAGTAAACAATGATCATCAAGATATACCAGAACAACAACAAGAAGCTCCTCCAAGGAGAACAAAAGAGTGGATTCAAAAGAACCATCCATCAAATCAAATCATTGGTGACATAAATGAAGGTCGACAGCTTCGTTCATCACAACAATCTCACGTTGTTTTTCTAGCAACCTTTGAGCCTAGTAGTTTTGAGGAAGCCAGCTAGAATGAACATTGGGTAGTAGCTATGAATGAAGAATTGGATGAAATTGAGAATAATAACACCTGGGAATTAGTTCCACGACCAAAAGATAAAAATTTCATTGGGACTAAATGGGTGTTTAGGAACAAATTGAATGAAGATGGGCTGGTTACGAGAAACAAAGCAAGATTGGTTTGCAAAGGCTATGCACAAGTGGAAGGAATTGATTTCGACGAAACATTTGCACCAGTTTCCAGAATGGAAGCCATCTGAATGTTTCTTGCCTATGCATGTTCAAGAAAAATCAAAGTCTACCAAATAGATGTTATGTCAGCATTTCTGAATGGAGAATTAGAAGAATAAGTTTACATTGAACAAACTGAAGGTTTTCTACTATGACAAAAAGAAGACTATGTCTGCAAGTTAAAGAAGGCTCTATATGGGTTCAAGCAGGCTCCTAGAGCATGGTATGCTCGTCTTGATGGATATCTACATCAACAAGGGTTCAAGGTACTGTTGATAGCAATGTTTATGTACAAATAGATAAAGATAATTTAACAATCGTTGAGGTACATGTGGATGATATAATATTTGGTAGCAATGATGATCGACTAATTAAGAAATTTTCTACAAATATGCAAAGTGAGTTTGAGATGTCTTGGTGAGTTGACATACTTCTTAGGGCTTCAAATATCTCAGCAAGAGAAAGAAATATTTATATGTCAAACCAAGTACATTAAGGAAATGCTCAAGAAATTCAAAATGGAAGATTGCAAACCCATCCTTACTCCGATGGTAACAGGTTGCAAATTGAGAATAGATGACTCATCTAAGGATGTGGATAAGAGGTTGTACATATCTATGATTGGTACTATTCTATATGTAACAGCCTCTAGGCCAGATGTTATGAAAGTAGTTGGACAAGTAGCAAGATTCCAAGCAACACCAAAAGAATCACATATTATTGCCGTCAAAAGAATTCTTTGATATCAAAAGGGCACAAAAGAATATGGCTTGTGGTATCCCAAGGGTAAAAATCTCATTATTCAAGCCTTTACAGATGCAGATTGGGCAGGAAGCGTTGATGACCGTAAGAGTACTAGTGGAGCAACATTCTATCTAGGTGGTTGTCTCGTATCATGGTTGAGTAAAAAGCAAACTTCAATCTCGTTATCTACAGTGGAAGCAGAATACATTGTAGCAGCATCATGTTGTACTCAAGTCCTTTGGATGAAAAAAACTTTGCAAGATCTTGAAGTAAATTTCAGTGAGCCTATTCCCATATTCTGTGACAATACTAGTGCCATCAGCATCTCCAAGAATCCTGTCATGCATTCAAAAACAAAATACATTCTGATCAAATATCATTTTTTTAGAGAACAAGTCGCTGAAATAATATCAAACTTGAGAATGTTTGTACAAAAGAACAAATTGCTGATATCTTCACTAAATCTTTACCTCACGAAGCATTTGAATATCTTCATCAAAAGCTTGGGATACTCCCAAGTTCTCATTAGATTACAAGTCTGCAGGATGGTTGTGTGTCAGGGGGAGTGGAAGTGTGTACAGGTCTGCAGGACGGTTGTGTGTCAGCGGGAGTGGAAGTGTGTACAGGTCCGCAGGATGGTTGTGTTTTAGGGGGAGTTACCCTTTGCCATTGATGCCAAAGGGGGAGAGAATGTTGTAGGAAGAGGTGTCATGATCGTTGGGGGAGTACTTGTGTTGCCATCAATGCCAAAGGGGGAGATTGTTGATCAGTGGTTGTCATTGATGTCAACCCAAGCAGCACCAGGGGCTAACCCAATATTGCATGAGAATTTTGACCTAAAAAATTAATATATTATGGGTCAATAATTCTTTTTATGGTTTCTACTTGTCGAGATGTTTCCATTGATATATGGCACGCCATGTAATTCTTCACAGTTTGAGAGATATTCATCTTTGAAGTTTGTAACCCCACTTAGTGGGCTAAAACCCCATGGGGTTGGGGCATGGGTCATTGAAAAGTCATAATTAATATTTTTTATGCTCCTAAAATCCCTCTGAAGTTCACTTTTTGAAGCCCCTCTCAACTTAAGCATTCATATAAATTGTGATCTTCATTTCCTCCTTATGCAAGGGATTCGACCATCTGAAATAGGTCATCATGGAATTTTCGCTCTAACTTTTTTTCTACAAAGGTTCAGAAGCTGAAATTTTTATGAGGTGAAGCTGAAATCCTAAGGAAGTTATAGTAAAAAATTCAGATCAAGACACACAATATTTTTGGAGATATGATCTGTGGAATTCAGGGTTTTTGCAGGCTCCTGAAATTAATCTCAAAGAAGTGACGTTGGTAAAATCGTCATAAATATATCTTTGAGTATCGGATTGGAATTCCAAAAAAAGTGGCAGATAGTGCACAGTTGTTAATTTTTTCTCTATCAATTTTAGAGCCAAATGAAGAAACAATGACACGTGGCACGCCGTACAAGTTCACTCTTCTGAAATAGTCCATAATTAGGGCATTGTGAGAGATTGAGCATAAATATTTCTTGAAGAATCCAAATTGGGTCAGACCCATGGCATTGGAAATAAGACTCAGAGTACTACTATAGGACCAAAAATTAGATATTGAGGATCTGAAATAAGAGAGATACACCAGATTCAATATCGAGCTCCTAGAAGGCAAGAAAAAGCTAGATCATGTGTGTTCAAGGGTTGCAAAGGACCAGACTTTCTACGATAGAAAAGCAAAGAAAGGTGTAGTAGAGGGTAGCATGACAAGAGCAATAACCAAGGTGCATAAAAGTAGCAAGAAGTTCATCATATGAAGTATTCAAGTGGGCAGCACTGCATACAATCATTGTAAATGTATCATTGTACAATCATTGTAAAGGTATCTCCGATGCAATGTCAGCCGTTGATCTGTATGGATCTAACAACCATCGCACCACCACGCTAATTGCCAATCGGAAGTTCTTAATGTGCCACCCTTTGTATCCCTGATTGGCTGATCTTCGATTCAATCCTGGCTGTTGAACCCACAAGAACCAACGGCCAGGATTTGCTCTCGCTCCACTCGTATTCCCCGATTGGCCATTCCCGACCCAATTACGACCGTCGATCTTCTACCGATCCAATGGTCCATATGTAATCACAACATCACACCATCGGATTTCTTGGCCCCTGCCTTCTCCGATTGCGATTAGATCACAACCGTCCATCTTGCTTGATCCGACGGTCCACCTTTCTCCCGCTCATTCGTTTAGCCCTTCTGCCTCCGCCTCATCTTTAAATCTCCACTGTTGATCCCCTGGGATCCAACGATCAGGATTCCTACCGACCATTAACCAGCCCCTCCGCTTTTTTTTCCCCTCTGCAGATCTTAGCCGTTCATTCCGCTGATTGGATTGCCCACATTAAAACCACCATTGGCCTATCCCCACATTACCGACCGCGCAACTGTTCGTATCGCGCTCCATCCATCGCTGTTAGATCTCGTTGTCCCAGATCCAATGGCCAACATGCATACCATGTTTTTTCTTCGTCCGGGCTTTAACATTTCCAAATCGCGCGATATAGGCGGTTTCATTTTGCCACGTGTCGGGTGGCAAGCGATATCGCGTTTTTTTGGGAGATTTTCAAAAACACTCCCAAACAACACAAAAACAATTGTTTTCTTCTTAAAACCATTTCCCCACTTCCGCCTCAAGGAGCCCTTCCATGCAATCACGACTGTTGATCTGTACAAATCAATGGCCCTCATTCCATCGCGTTCTTCATTCTTATTTCTTTCATCCGACTGCCACAGAGTTCCATCGAAGAATCCTCGCCGTTGATCTCCTCCTGATATTTAACGGTCCATATTCAATCGCCCTCCGCCCAGGCCAGGTCCCACCATTCGAAGTCGATTTCATTCATTTTCATAACTTTTCTTTGTATTACGCCTAACATCAAAAATTTAGGTTATAACATTAAAGTTTATTTCTTTCGCCCAACCTCCCAAAAGAAATCCCCACGGTAAATCTCGACCGTCGATCATCATTAGTCCACCTAATCTAACAGCCCAGAACCATTTCTTCATCAGGCCACCATCAAATCAGTTTTTCACCATTTCATGGCATTTTTCAGCCATTTTCCATTGCATCACCGCATTCATCTCTTCTGTGCTGCCATTCTCACAGTCTTCCACAGCATCCATCCTCCCTCTCACATGGATTTCTTAACGTTGTTTGTGTCTTTGTGCAGGATTACAGGCGGTGGAAACCGCCATTGCTCACAGTCATTGTGATAGTGACACAGAGCGCAGAGAAGGCCATTTTCCGAGCCAGAGGTTGCAGAGTGAATGCCTGGGAAGGTTCTTGAAAAAAATATTTCATTAAAGACCAGTGTTTAACTCTGTAAAACCATCCAGCACCATTAAAACTCCATTTCCAAAGACAGAGACAGTCACAGAAGTGGAAAAGAGTATCAGTGAAGAACTAAAGAGGTTTAAAGCCTATTAGTGAAGATTTTATGCTCTAATTCAGTGTTTAAAGGGTGAATGTACCAGATTGAAGACCTTACGATTAACACAGAAGGCCTAATGAGGCCTAAAGCATAGAAAACAATATTATCAGTGTCTCACATCAGCAGAAGGTTCTTTCCCGTGAAAGGACAAGTTCCCATACTATTTTTTATTCTACATCGAGCTCCTAAGAAGATCTCCACCCTGACAGAAAGTCCTAATGTTGCTAGAGCATTTGTTATGCAGTATGGAAGACCTGAAAGTTATTTATCCACCTTTTCTTATACTAGAGTACTACAGAGTACTATAGCCGAAAAGTACATCAAAGAACATACTTGGAGTTACTATCAGCCTGTCGAAGACCACTCTTTCATCCAAAGAGTATTGAAAATCAATGCATGGATATTAAAACAGAATGGGCCTCGAGCCACTCTTCTTCCTCTATTTTATTGTTTCATTAAAATTTCTATCTACCTCCTCTGCCTCTCTTTAGCTATAAAACTCATGAGGAAACATACTGTAAAAGGTTTTTGGTCAGATATCTGTGAATTGTAAGATGTTTCTCTTGAGATATAGTTCTATGTGTAAAGTTGTAAAATAGGTTGAGGAGATGATTTCAGACTGAATATCAAGCTGTTGGACAATGTTGTATATGACTGATGTTGCTCTTTAATATGAAAAGCACATTTATTTGGATCCTGATTTAAAGCAGTGGTGATGTGTTCTACCTTTGTCTCTGTTTTCCTTTTGTAATTCATTACATTTCATTCCTCTGGTAAGAATCAGAAATCTGGCTTAGGATATACCCTTGCATGGTACCCTAATGCTCCTGCTCTTCTTACCTTTGATGTTTTCTACTGATTGTGTTATCTGAGAACTAATTCAAGATAATTTAACTAGTGTAGTAGTTGTTATTCATTGCTAGCTGATGTATGAATTTATGAATATGTTCTTAGACGTTCTTGTTGGGTTTTAATTGAAAGAATCAGAATACTGGGAGTTTATAATGCTGATTCTGTCTCACTAGGGTCTTTTTCAATCAATTGAACCCTTCTAAGTTCCCTTAAGTTGAATGTCGAAGCATTGAAAGTTTAAAGCCTTTCTCTGATCTCAGGCTTCACCTTTGTGTTTAAATCTTAAGTGTTTCTTGTTGTCTAAAGAGTTAGCCTTTTATGGGTTGGATCATATGTGTTTAAGGCATGCCCTGTCCCTAGATCTGTTTTCTAAGTGGTCACCTTGGAGGTTTCCTTGTCATTCACCTTCATTCCTTTTAATTTCACACCACACTATCATCTTTAAATATCCTCTGTTTTAGATGAATAGCCCAATTGAAAGCCTTGGATACTGAATAGAAAGTAAACCCTTTTATGACTCCATTTCCCAATGGTCTTGAGTGTTCCCTGAAGTATCTCTCCTTTGCCTAAAATCTTCTTTTCTCACCCTTTGTCTTGTATTGAACCCTTCCTTCATGATTGCCAACAACCAAACAAACAAACAAAACAACAAACCTTGTGCCTTATAACTAGCCTAATACCTTGAAACTGAACTTCAAAGACATATATATCTTTGCCTTTATAGAGAGATCCCTCTCTGGACCCAGGAGGGCTAGATCCTGAGGTCCCAAAGTGGTTTTGATGTTGTCTTTTCTTTTGGTAGAGCCAAACCTACCAGAACATAGGAACCCCAACACTAACGAGGGAGTGACGAGGTATGCTAGGCAGTACAAGGCATCATAGAGTGATAGGAAATCATGCCAAGATGTTCCAAGTTCCAGGGTATTCCAATGTGTTCCAAGGATTGTTAGGGAGTGCTAGAGAAACACAAGGGAGTAATATGTCATAATGAATGGAAATGAATGAATAAGAGTGTGTGAAAGGGAGTGTCAATGAGTTCCAAGTGTGATAAGAAGGATTGAAAAGGCATGATTGGCAGTGCTAAGGAATGATAGAGCATTACAGTGACATGCAACCAAGCTGTTCCAACACGTGAAAGGAAGTGTTAACTAGGAGTGAAAGGGAAACCAAAGGGAGCACTATGTCAAAATGCATGGAAATGAACAAATAAGAGTTTGTGATAAATGTAAGTGTCAATGAGTTCCAGGTGTGCCAAGGAGGGAGTGAAAAAGTATGCTAGGCAGTGTTAAGGCATGCAAGAAGCCAAGGCGACATGCCAAGATGTCCTAGGTGTTAGGGTGTACCAACACGTGCCAAGGAGTGTTAAGGAATGATATGAAAATTTTGAAGGGAAAATCTGTCTGTCCAACAGCAGGGGACCTCCCCGGTAAAAGGTCCCAACTAGAATCTAAATCGTTTGGAATAGGGATCCCGTCCGGGGTGTGGGTCAGGCTACCACTTAATTCTCTTTTCCTTTGGTCTCGATAGGACTTCAATGAACCTGTGGATAGACGCTTATTCGGATGATACAAGACACATTACTGATGAATTGAATGAGCATATAACACTATGCGTAGCAAGATGAATAATAAATCATGGGGCCAAAGGAAATGCTGTCAACATCATATCATTAGGGTCATGCTTGTACACTGTTCTAACCATAGAAGAAACAATTCTTTATGGTAGAACACCCTTCACTTCCTTAAATGTTTTTGGTGATAATGTAAATGTCAGTAAACAAAGTTATTAACATTCATTGAGAAAGCGAAATAAACTTAGCTCCATTAACACATGTTTAGCACACTATAATGCATAAATGATGTCATTGGAAACATAGTTTCATTAATCAAAAGATGTTAGAAACTGAAAAAAAAATATTCATAGCGTTCACACATTTACCAACATCAGATCCAAAAATGGAGTTAACAAATGCTTGTATTCATACTAAAAAATGTGTAGTCCTTCTATACAATGCTCTATATCTCTTTGAGTCCCAAACAAAAGATCGTTTACAATCTCCCAAAGGAAGTATTTATAGAACAAAACTCGCCTTTTGGGCTTCCCTGACTTTTCGTCTTCCTGACCGTTGGGCTGCCTCGCGACTTAGGAGATTTTGCGACCTGCGACCTCAGCCACTATTGCAACCTGCGACCTTACTGGATTTTGTGACTTGCGACCTCGAGCAATCCGTGACTGCCTCACAACTCGGTGAAGGTTGAACAGTCGGGTAGTCGCAATAGTTGAAGCCTCCTTCGGATGTGTTTTTTTGCGACCTTGCGACTTCATTGGACTTTGCAACCTGCGACCTCTAACAATCTATGACCTGCGACCCTGGGCAATCTGTGACCTACGACCTTGGGAAATCTGCAACTTGTGACCCTGAGAGAATCTGCGACTTGCGACTCGGTCCATTTGCGACCTGCGACCCCACTAGATTTTTCGACTTGCGACCTCAAGCAATCTGTGACCGCCTCACGACTCGGTGAAGGTCACACAGTTAGGTAGTCACAACAGTTGAAGCCTCCCTCGGATGTGCTGTTTTGCAACCCTGTGACTTCATTGGATTTTTCAACCTGCGACCTCTAACAATCTGCGACCTGCGACCTTGGGGAATTTGCGACTTGCGACCCTGGGCAATCTACAACTTGTGACTCTAAGAGACTCTGCAACTTGCGACTCGGTCCATTTGCGACCTGTGAACTAGGGGTTACTTGCGGCCTGCGACCTTATGAAATTTGAGACTTGCGACCTTCGCTGGGTTCCGCAACAAGATTTATTTTCCTCCATATTTGTCTCGTGAAAGTGACTAAGCACCTTTGAAGTTATTTCAAGGTTTGAAAGGATCCACCTTGTCTGCCAGAGAAGACCCTAGCTCCGGCTCTGCACATCGACCACCTCTACCTGCAAACAACGTAACATGGGTCATAAGTCTTCAAAATATTGATGCTAAAGCACATTTAGTTAGTTGAAAGAATGATTTAGCAAATAATAAACTTAGACCCTTTGGTGGGTTATTTTGCAGTTAAATTTTAGAGGATGATGCCCCTTAAATATTCTACATGAGCTTATGATCTTAAATGAAGTACCCAAAAAAAAATGCGTAATGATCCATGGTGAGAGGGCTTCTAACGAATATACTTAATGCACAAAGAGGTTCCTATTTGAGTGTATGCATGGTGATCCCCCCACACATGGCGTGGCTGCGGCAAAGGTATCTCGTCACGAAGGTGAGAAGGTTTGTGAGGGATGGGAATAGGCCATGGGGATGTCACTGATTACCAGCCGAGTGAAAACCCTAATGGCTTAAGCGAGTAGAGGGGGACCCAAATTTTTGAATATACCCAAAATTTGGGTGGTGTTGTAGTGGCTACAACAAATGGCGAACCACTGGTAGAATCCAGCATCTCTGTCAACATCACAACAATAGTATGAGTCTAGATAGTGATGGAAGGGGATATTGAACAAGTTCCGTGGGTACCCCATTGTATTACTTTGGCCTTTATCGATATACCCACTCCTTGTGCCTAAGCTAGGTCTCATTAATCAGAACACATCAAAGAGGAAGCTCACGGACGCCAGTAGCTTGTTGATGATGTGAAGAGCAAGGCAGTAGGTTTATTATATTCAGAATTTTTTAAAGTAAGCTTCCGGTGTTGCTCCGCTGCCAGCAGGCCTGGACAGTACCCCGACAGAGTCACTTCAAGAAATTATAGCCGTTTCTCCACTTCCAGCGAGCCTGATCAGTACCCCAGCGGAGTCGTTGCATTACCTCTCTGTGCAGGAAGCCTTTCTCAATCCTTTACCCTTATTTGTTTCATGTTCTTGTAGCACTTATTTTCATGTGCTCATGGCACTTATTTTTTATGGGCAGATGAGGGATCCAAACTTATTTTATGAGCAAGAGAGGTTATTTCTTGTTTGACAGAAACTGAAAGATATCCCGATTTTGGTTTTCCCTCATGCCAAGCCTTCACATCCCATATACCACCCACAGGCGAAGCATGCAAAACAGATCATTAAGATGTTTGAGACTGTGCTGGGCACAAGGCTTAGGTCATGGGTATGGGCCATTCACACTCGCTAGGGTTCCCCACAAACAACCGGCTCGTATCTCCCCGACTAATGAATTTAGACTCATAGGAATTTTGTTGAGAATGAAGCTTTGATGACCTGTCCTGAGAGAAACTGTCCCTTGAGGTAGCCACCACAACCTCACACAAACAATGGGGTTATTGTTTAAGCAATCGGGGCAAAACAAGTCTGCAAGGTGGTAGGGTTTCAATGAGGGCTCGTGCCATGGTATGCAATATATTAATGATTTCAAAGCTTTGTCAACAACCTGTGCAAATGATGTGAGGAAGAAAGTGTACGACGGGATGCAATAGACGGGGCTCATGACGCAATGCAATGCCATGTGCGAGAATGATCAAGCAGTTGCGGGTGAGACAAAAACAGTGATTATTTATGCAGCAATAAGCAAACAGAAAGAGAAATGAGTGCAAAACAAATGTCACATGAAGGATATTAATCATAAGAAAAAATAGCAGACACACTTTTAAACTATAAAGTAAAAAATTCCGTAAGTAAACCTAATTAAAAAATTTGAACTAAATTTTTTTTATTAACAGATCCTAGCTAGCCTACACCTAAAACCCTAGTTTAACAAATGAGGCGGTCGGGTTATGTGAAATCAGCTTTCCAGTGCAACCACCGCATTAGTTCCCATCCTGCAAGAACAACAATGTTTGGAATCAGAGCTAGCATACAAAAATGTGCATCAACCACAAAAATTACCAGAAGAGCATGTGCAACAACAGGAAGATCGTGGATACTTACTAGAGAATATGCCAAAGTGGATTGTGCAAGCTAAATTCCACTCTCATCCTGATAAACAGAAATATGTTTTTGAAACTTAAAATTGTTTATAAATAACAAACATCCATTCATGCGCAACCCTAGGTCAGACAGGAGGGGGGTAAGCCATTGCCTATTTGCAGGTAGATTCATCAGATAGGACCCGTCGAACCAAACAAAAACCCCATCATGGTGTTGAGGATGATCAATTTTATGGGACGAAAATAATAAGTATGTGCCAGGCGAATTATAGACGCTTGCGTATCTAAGTATAGAAACCCTAATTTTGAAAACCCTAGTTCAGAGTTGCTCCTGGGTTTTTTTAAGGGTATGAGGATCCGAATCCATGTTTAGTGAAGGCTGAAAATCCTCACCGTCTTGAACAAACTCCGGAGCTTCGAGCAGGGGGCTTCCAAACTTTGATGGTTTGGCGAGATCAATAGGCGAATTGTTGTGATCATGAATTGTGGTGATTTGAAAAATGTCAGTGGGCTTTGTATCAATTTGGCCAAATGTTTGCGCACTGAAATATTGATAATCCAATGTATCAGATTCTTTAGATTTTCTAGGATGGGGTGAATTTACCAAATTTTTTTCGGGCAGTTGAGATATTTGCCAAAAATCACATGTCTGTGCCTGATTACAACTGGTACTGGCTGGGCAACAACTGAAAATATTAGAGACAATGGCCAGTGTTTTCCTTCCAGTGAATAAATTAAGGTATATCGGTTGTTGCATACCAGTTGTTAGGGGATAGGAATATGTGCTTAGGGAAACATCACTCGAACAGAAGACCCTCCCGGATGAGCTGATATCCGATGTGGTTATGCTGAGAGGAGTGTGCTGCGTGGGAATCATAATTTCAGAAACCCTAATTCAAGGGACCCTAGTTGGACTTGTTTGAGGGGTCTCATTAGGATCGTGAGAAATTAAGGTAACAACTAGCAGAAGTTGAATTGCTTCGATTTTCAGATGGGTCTTTGAATATTCACAAATCGGATCATCAAATTTCGAAGGCTTCATATGGTCGACAAATAGATTCAAATGAAAGTCCTCAGAGGCATGAGTGAATATGTTTTCAGATAAGCAGTGATCATTGGAGCCATCGATTTGATCAGGTTGGGTACCTGGCACGTTAGGCTCCCTGGGAGTTAACAATTGGGATGGATCAATAAAAGCGACATCTTGAGGTTGCCAAGACAGGGAGTCACTCCTATGGCTGCTTAAATATTTTGGATGAAAAAGATCAGATATAAGAGATTCATAGATTTTGTAATGTGATTGTGAACCACCACCCACGTACTTATGTTTGTCGCCGGTACCAGTACAAGAAAATTTTGAATGACTTGAAGAAATTACTGGTGCAGCAAGCTCATGAAATAAATCAGAGGATGATGGATGAAACATTTTATCTTCTTGCACACGTCTATCATTGCTTCGAACTTCCGAGGTCACAACTCCACTACACGGCAAGTCAGGAGGAGGAACGGGAATATCACAAATATTAATATTTTCCTTGGAGGCCTGAATGTGGTATGGACTTAGGGAGATGGAAAAGGAAACATTAGGGATGGAGTTTGAACAACTGGAAACTTGCCGGTTGTCATAGGAAACACTAGGATCAGGCTCGGTTGCTAATTGAAATTGTTCAAGGGAAATGAGAATCACATATCTGAACTGTTCACTTAAAAATTTCCAATCAACATCCTTTTCAGGGAACTCAAAAAAATAATGAACAAATCTGATAGAGAATTCATCTAGAGGTTCCTGAGGTTCCATTCTGATGTCATTTAACTTTGTTAACACATTCTGAAAATCGTACCTATGAAAATATTGTTGTAATTCACCGGCGAGCAGCTCGTACGAATGGATAGAAGCTTCTGGCAACGTGCGGTACCATTGATTAACGCGACCTTCGAGAGTGAGGGAGAAAAGCATACAAGTCAATCCTTCATTGTCAATTTCGTAGCACTCACAAAAGTCACAAAAATCTAAAAGGTGTTTGGTTATGGAAACTATGTTTTCACTATTGAATTTTAACTGGGACAAGTGATACATAATTTCATCAGGGATTGAGCATCGAGGCTCATAGAAATCCGAAAAACATCTCAGGAGAATGATTTGGGGATGAACCATTACATATATGAGATTAAATACAGGCTTTAAGGGCTCAGCTTGTCATCTGACCCTCCTTCTAGCACCAATTCTGTTGATGGGAAAATATGTTTGGCCAACAGCAGGGGACCTCCCCCGTAAAAAGTCTCAACTAGACTCTAAACTGTTTGGAATAGGCATCCCGTCCGGGGTGTGGGTTCGGCTACCGCTTAATTCTCTTTTCCTTGGGTCTCAATAGGACTTAAATGAACCTGTGGACAGACGCTTATTCAGATGATACAAGACACATGATTGATGAATTAAATGAGCATATAACACTATGCGTAGCAAGCTAAATAATAAAGCATGTGGCCAAAAAAAATGCTGTCAACAACATATCATTAGGGTCATGCTTGTATGCTATTATAACCACAGAAGAAACAATTCTTTATGGCAGAACACCCTTCACTTCCTTAAATGGTTTTGGTGATAATGTAAATGTCAGTAAACAAAGTTATTAACATTCATTGAGAAAGAGAAATAAACTTAGCACCATTAACACATGTTTAGCAAACTATAATGCATAAATGATGTCATTGGAAACACAGTTTCATTAATCAAAAGATGTTAGAAACTGAAAACAGAATATTCATAGTGTTCACACATTTACCAACATCAGATCCAAAAATGGAGTTAACAAATGCTTGTATTCATACTAAAAAATGTGTAGTCGTTCTATACAATGCTCTATATCTCTTTGAGTCCCAAACAAAAGATCCTTTACAATCTCCTGAAGGAAGTATTTATAGAACAAAACTCGCCTTTTTGGCTTCCCTGACTTTTCGTTTTCTTGACCGTTGGGTTGCCTCGCGACTTAGGAGATTTTGCGACCTGCGACCTCAGCCACTGTGTCGACCTGCGACCCTACTGGATTTTGTGACTTGTGACCTCGAGCAATCCATGACCGCTTCGCGACTCGGTGAAGGTCGCACAGTTGGGTAGTCGCAACAGTTGAAGGCTCCTTCGAATGTGTTGTTTTGCGACCTTGTGACTTCATTGTATTTTGCGACCTGCGACCTCTAACAATTTGCGACCTGCGACCTTGGGCAATCTGTGACTTGCGACTGTGAGAGAATCTGAAACTTACAAATCGGTCCATTTGCGACCTGCGATCCCACTGGATTTTGTGACTTGCGACCTCAAGCAATCTGTGACCGTCTTGCGACTTGGTGAAGGTCGCACAGTCGGGTAGTCACAACAGTTGAAGCCTCCCTCGGATGTGCTGTTTTGCGACCCTGCGACTTCATTGGATCTTGCGACCTGCGACCTCTAACAATCTGTGACCTGCGATCTTGGGGAATTTGTGACCTGCGACCCTGGGCAATCAACGACTTGCGATTCTGAGAGACTCTGCGACTTGCGACTCGGTCTGTCTGCGACCTGCGACCCAGGGGTTACTTGCGGCCTGCGACCTTGTGAAATTTGCGACTT
Organism: Pinus albicaulis; assembly: GCA_034641835.2. NCBI lineage: Eukaryota > Viridiplantae > Streptophyta > Pinopsida > Pinales > Pinaceae > Pinus > Pinus albicaulis. The sequence goes on from JAXQQM020058648.1 coordinate 175,214, forward strand.
GCGACCTCAGGCAATTTGCGACCTTCTTTGGGTTTCATAGCAACATTTATTTTCCTCCATCTCTGTCTCGTGAAAGTGACTAAGCACCTTTGCAGTTATTTCAAGCTTTGAAAGGATCCACCTTGTCTACCAGAGAAGACCCTAGCTCCGGCTCTGTGCACCGACCACCTCTACTTGCAAACAACGTAACATGGTTCATAAGTCTTCAGAATATTGATGCTAAAGCACATTTAGTTAGTTGAAGGAATGATTTAGCAAATAATAAACTTAAACCCTTGGGTGGGTTAGTTTTCAGTTACCTTTTAGAGGATGATGCCCCTAAAATAATCTACATGAGCTTATGAGCTTAAATCAAGTACCCAAACAAAATGCCTAATGATCCATGGTGAGAGGGCTTCTAACGAATATGCTTAATGCATAGAGAGGTTCCTATTTGAGTGTATGCATGGTGATCCCCCCACACATGGCGTGGTTGCGACAAAAGGTATCTCGTCACGAAGGTGAGAAGGTTTGCGAGGGATGGGAATAGGCCATGGGGATGTCACTGATTACCGGCCGGGTGAAAACCCTAATGGCTTAAGTGAGTAGAGGGGGACCCAAATTTTTGAATATACCCAAAATTTGGGTGATGTTGTAGTGGCTACAATAGGAAACAAAAGGGATCAACAGGTAAAAATTCATGGAAACAAATGAATAAGATCATGTGACTGGGAGTTTCAATGAGCTTTAGGTGTGTTAAGGAGAGAGTAACAAGGTATGCTAGGTAGTGCCAATGAATGCCAAGATGTGCTAGGTGTTAAGGTGTGAAAATGTGTGCTGGGGAGTGTTAGGGAGTGTTAGGGAAACACAACGAAGCACTATATCAAAATGCATGGAAATGAACGAATAAGAGTGCGTGAGATGGAGTGTTAATGAGTTCTAGGTGTGTTAAGGAGGGAGTGATAAGGTTATATGCTAGGAAGTGCCAAGGTATGTTAAACTACCAAGGCATGTTAGGAAGTTCTAGGGTGTATTAGGGAGTTTAAAAGAATTCCAAGGAATGTAGGGGATGCTAACACATGCCACATAGTGCCAAGGCATTTAAGACATGTCAGGTGCTATGGCATGTAAATATGAAAATTGTGTTGCTGATTTGTTTTACAACCACAGTTTTATGTGATGATCCTTATCTTGGTAACTTGTTAAGTGGGATGAGTTGAGATTGGACATGGATAGCCTAAGATGAGTTATAGGTAGTTTTTAGGTGAACAAGGCATATGTTGGATTTCCACGACACATGAGAATTTGGGTTTGGTCTTAGAATCTGTTGTAGCATAATTTGACTTAGCTAAAAGTCAAGAGAGGTTCTGAGCAATTCAAGGTTGTTGAGGAAAAGTTGTTAAAATTTCAAGAAGACCTGCAACATGTTCAAAATGATAACCACAAGCTCAACGAGGATTCATCATCACATGTGCACTGGAACTAAAATCAGGGAAGCACCAACATTGGAAGTGTAATCTAAGCCAGAGGAGAAGCAAATAATAAAAGCGTGCATCAAGGGTCAAGTCAGGCTTATTCGCATGCATAACAGTTCAAGAGTCGGGCTGATTGATGCGTTTAGAACATTGCACATAGGACCGGGTCAAGTCGTGCAAATATACGTGTAGAACAATGTTCAGAGGCTTAATTGCAATCACATGTGGAGGGCATAATCATAGATTTAAAATCACAATTACATGTGGAAGGCCTGATCGCATATCGCAAATCGCAATCGCTTTGTGGAGGGCCTGCCCGCATATCACAAATCACAATCGCAAAGCTCAGGAGGAATAGAACAAGGTTGAATCGCTGAAATGCGAAATGCAATATGAGGACTGGATGCGATATAGTTCGAAGCTCGAATCTAAAGTATTTAAAGTCCAGCCATGGGACCCTCTTGCATATTGCACATCGCACGCTCAGAAGGGATAACGATCATAAGATAAATGGATTCACTGAAGTACGATAATGAAGTAGATGTGATGGAAGTTATCGCTGAAGTCTAAAGGTTTTTAAGTTTGGGTACATGGGTTTTTCGTTTGTAAAAATCGCATCGAAGGGAAAAGTGGATTATAACGTAGAACATTGGAATGCTGAAATGCGACAGAGAAGCGGACGTGATGCAGTTTTTCAAAGGTAATGGAATATCTTTTAAAGTCCAGTCTTACAACAGTTACAAAGGAAAGTCTGAATGCAAGGAAGACTCAGGTAAGAAAAGATGCGACACTACATGCATAATAGAAGTATGCATTTGTGGCAGTTTATTAATCAAAGACTAAACGTTGTGGGAACGAGCATAAGAGGAAAAGTCAGGTAGTAGGTGACATGATGACAATGTTCGAAATGAAAAAGCATGAGAAGAGTCAGGTAGAGATGTGTTTATGCAGACTATCAGGATATCACAACAGAAACGAAAGGAGACACATCAACAACAAATCAGATTCAAAAAAAGGATTATATTTGAAGTTTTATTTTTTTTCTTTGTTAAGATCAAAGCTACAATGATGTCCTCGATTGCGATGTAATAAGTAGTTTAATAGTTTATTCAGTCTACGAGTTTCAAGAAGCTAAAGTAATTACAAATTGCTTTTGTTTGTATTTAAGGAAGGAAGAAAGAGAGAGGAAAGGGGTTATGAGTTTTGGACCTCTTGGAGACTACATTTTTTATTTCTTTTTCTGATGGGTGAATGAAAGAAGCAGCAAGTTTCCTGCAACTGTTGATGGTGATTCACGTTTCTTGTGTCATTTTATGTTGTTTCTTCCTTGAATGAAGTGAATTAAAGAAGTAGTTGGTCTCTAATTTATGTTTGTAAGTAAGAGTTAAATAGCCTTAATAAGCACTCCTTCACGCTTTTTGTCTTGGCTTTTTATCTCAAGGAGATCAAAAAGCCTTGCACTTTGGAGCTGATGTTTCTTTATGCACGAGAAATCGAAGATAATGTGTGGGCTTGTTGTATTTTTTCCTATCATGTTGAAAGAAAAATTTTTGTTGAAGACAAGAGGGCCTTTCATGAAAACGTTGGAATTGCTTTATAAGAGAATGAAAATTCAAATATGAACAAGGAATTTCAAAAGGTGTCAGAGGATAACTGTATTGCTGAAACACAAGAATTTAAGCATTTTGAAGATTCTAGTCAAAAATTTGTTGTAACAACTGAACTACATGTTGAAAGCGTAGAAGATCATTACGATTTTCATGATTTCAATGGTTTTGTGAATAGAGGAGAAACTAGTGGAGCTCCTCAGGTGTGTTTGCAGGAGGGGGAATATTTTTGTGAAGAATTGGTATTATACAGAGAATATCAACATTATGAGGAAAAAACCGTAGATTTCTCTTTTCGGCCTAAATGGTTGTCAGCAGAAAACAACAATCAATATTCTCACATACAACCTCAAATTGAGGAGTCAAACAGTGAAGGAAGTTGCTCTGTTCAAAGAAGTCTACATCAGCAAGATGTTCTAGAAAATGAGCCAGCAGAAAATTGGTGTCATCAGTTCTATGACCCAGTAGCTAACTATATGAAAACTTTATTTTGTCAGCAACAAGCATTTATGCAAAGGTATGTGCAAATATTTGTATCTAGAAAAATTTCATGGTACCTCCCTATTGTGATCTTCAAATTTAAACAGTATGGAGGAATTAGGTCTAACATGCAGATGTTGGATTGGTGCCATTGGAAGGTTGACTTCACCTGATTAAGTTTAGACATGAATACATATATAGGAGTTGTGCATAAATAAGCTCAGAAGTTAAGCATTTTTAGTTGTAGTATTTCTAGTCCAGTATTTTCAGTTTAAGAATAAAGGAAGAAATCCAAAGTGTAGCAGGTTTTGGGAGGATTTCATACTAGATCAACTCCCATTTGGGATTGACTCCATGCCCAAAAAAGGCTACTGATATACAAGTTCTCTTTGACTCCATGCCCAATAAAGGCTACTGATCTACAAGTTCTCAACACTTTGCTACCAAAGTGTTGTCCCCAATTGGAGCCAGATGTTGTAGCATAATTTGACTCAGCTGAAAGTCAAGAGAGGTTATGAGAAATTCAAGGTTGTTGAGGAAAAATTGTTAAAATTTCAAGAAGCCCTGCAACATGCTCAAAAGGATAACCACAAGCTCAACGAGGATTCATCATCACATGTGAACTAGAACCAAAATCAAGGAAGCATCAACATTGGAATTGTAATCTAAGCCATAGGAGCAGCAAATAAGAAAAGCATGCAACAAGGGTCAAATCGGGCTTATTCGCGTGCAGAATAGTTCAAGAGTCAGGTCGATTGATGTGTTCAGAACATTGAACACAGGTACGGGTTAAGTCATGCAAATATACGTGTAGAACAATGTTCAAAGGCCAATATATAAGTATCATAGTTTTGATACCACATGATTGAAGATAATTTTAACCCATATAACGACTTTTTCAACTTGCAAACCATATTTTTCTATCCCTTTCATTGCAAAACCTTCTAGTTGTTTAATGTAGATTTATTCTTCTAGATATAAATGTAGGAATGTTGTCTTTAAATCCATATGGTTGTACTTCAAGATCAAAATCAACAAAAAAAACAATTCTAATAGAAGTTAACTTTATAATAGGAGAAAAAAAGTTCACCAAAATTAAGTCTCTCTACCTGTTGGAACATGGTCCTCCAAAGGCTGCGAATTGGGACAATTTTGAGTATTTTTTTTTATATTTTTTGCATATTTTAGTCTAGCGTAGGGGTTTTGGGGTGGGTCCAAACCCCGAAAACATTGTAATGGGTCAAAGGGTAGACCTAGAGACCGCAAACCACGGTTTGTAGACCACAGGAAATATTAGGCTAGATTGTTATAAATAGAAGGACATTTTGAGTAGAATAGAGATATATGTATTAAGACTGGTGTGAAGTACGAATTAGTAGATCTATTTTGGGTTATTGGGGAAAGGAATCTTGCTGGTTGTGTGCGCGGAGATCCTCAGTCCTGTTGTGTGCGGACCCTGCTGTTGTGTGCGCAGGTTGGGTTTTGGGTATTGTAAAAGGATCTAAAGGATTAATGAAAGCGGACAATTGTGGGAATATATGAATCTATTAATGCGAATTTATGATATCTGTTATGCTATGCATGGTTCTGTGTTAAGGTATGAAAATAACTGTGTTATCTGCTGATGCTGTGTTGAAACGTGATATGGATCTGTCTGTTATACTTTATATGTATATGTGATAATTGCATTATTATTATGTGAATTTATTCTCTGTTGTTTACTTTGACTATAACTGGTACTACGAACGTGGATGCAAAGGGATCTATAGATTTGGGTTCTGTGATATATGGTCTGGTAATTGTGAAGTCAAACGCAACTCTGCTTGACTTACCTACAATCTCCAAGGGTGTGGAAACCTGGTTCCAGCACCCTCCCATACTGCTTCTGGCGAGACTTTGGCCTGCGCAAGCAAGTCACTACCGAAAGGGCCAGTAGTATAGGGGTTTGTTGGAAAACCTTAACCTCCAAACTTGGGTTAGAACCCCTCGAGCCAACAAATGGTTCTGTTGCTGGGACCGGGAGGATTTTGACAGAGGGATCGGGTAATGTGAAGGCCGTCCTGGAAACTTGAAAGAAAAGAAATTGCTGAATGATTCGAACAGCAAGTTCATGAATTTGCAGTAAAAGAGAACTGCAGTAAGAGGTTGACCACTGAGGAGTGGAAAAATAAGTATATTTTCACGGATATCTATGAGATCTTATTTGTAACTATTGCGATCGAGCTCCAGGCATGGCTCGCAAGATTGGTCAAATTTCAGAAGTGTTGGAAGGACGAGCGAGTCACACAGTGGACCCAAAAATTGATCCAGCGGTTAGAAAAGATTGATAACACCATCACTCACACGGTAGACCACTAGGTGGACAACATGCTAGGAGGGTTCGTGACAGAATTTTCCATCGATCAATTCGTCTCCTACTCTGAAGCGGAGCAAAGATTATTCAAAGGATTCCGAGGTAAGTTTCTGAAGACCTTACCATTGCTAATTAAGATATTACTATGCGAAAAAATTATTCTGTGTAGCCACACTGAATGAATGACCTCTGATCTGGATGAGAGTATGACACGAAGTGGAAAATACTATTGGGGAAACTGCGAAGGAGGTAGATATGTCTACAGCCCGATAAGAGAAGCAGTTGCGTAGAGTCCTCTAGCCACACCACTTTCAAACCAGCATAGGGGTAAGAATTCACCTACACCTCCATTACCACCGGAAGAAGACATGGCTGTGCACATGAAGTTTCCTACCTTTAAGGGTGTGGGAGATGAAGACATGGATCAGTTTTGGTTTGTCGCAAAATCGGTATGGACTGTGCAGAATGTAGCTAGTGATGTGGTGAAGAGGGCACAACTATCCCTTGAATTCAAAGGAAGAGCTTTGGACTGGTACATGGGATACATTGGTCATCATGCGAACACAACCATTGAAGAGATTAAGAACGCTTTGAAGTAGAAATTCAAGAAGCCTAAGTCCTACTCTCAAATAGTTGTTGATCTAAAGGATTTCAAGCAAGGGCCTTCTGAGTCGATGTGGGAGGCCAATCAACGACTGAAGAAGGTAATCAGAGAAGGAGGATTTCAGTATGATAACAGAAAACTCACGAAATGGTTCATTGATATGATGCTGCCTCACCTGCGCATACCTACGGGTCACCAAACTTTTGAATCATAGGAAAAAGCCCTGGAAGTCGCTATGAATTTGGAAGCTGCGCCCAGAGATGATACTCAGCTAAGCGTCTAGCGGATCCAAGGACAACTGGAGGTGATGCACATGGAAATCTAGAACCTGCGAAAGGAGCGAAGAGCAGAGGCTAGCCCTGAAAGATGGTGCATACGATGCAGGACGAATGGTCACACCAAGGATAACTGCCCTCTGTTAACAGACTATATACAGGCTAGGGGACCTAGTCCGTTGCACCCTAGGGAAGTTGCAGGGTCAAGTGGGCCAGTGCTCTGGTGTGATGATTGTCGCGTGGTGGGGTTGCAAGACACAAACCACTGTCCCCGCCTTGCTGTGTATGTCCCAGAAGTAAAGCAACAATGGTGCAAGTTCTACAGGTCGGTTGGACATGATGAATAGAACTGCCAGACGTATGATTTGATTATCGATCGAGGGAACATCTATAGGGTACAGTCAGATCCATCCTTGCCAAGATCCCTCTTGAGCGCAGGTGGCTCCCCAGCCAGGGGCAGGGGAGGCAGAAGGGGTGGGAGCGCAGGTCGGGGACGAGGGCAACTAATCTGTTATAATTGTGGAGAGGTAGGGCACTTTTCAAGGGTCTATCCAAACCCTACAAGGCAGTCCTGCCGGTATTGTAGACAACTAGACCATGTGATTGAAGACTGTCCAATCTTGATAGCAAAGATGCAGAAGAAGCAGCCGACACCTACGCAGGATGTGCAGAGTGTTAAGGCTGAACTGTGGGACAAAGATCCAAGCGTGAATGTCATCACACGTAGTGGGATGGCCACCAAGGGGCCTAGGGAGAAGACTGTGACTGAGCCTCTGATCCGACAAGTAGTTATCAAACAGGAAGGTTGGATCTAAAAAAGGAAAAAGAAGCATTTGTCGCAGCTTGGAAAGACTTTGCTAAGGCAGAGGCGTCTACTTCGCAGCCTCCTAAAGACCTCAAGGCAGATGAGGAGGTCAAACCCTTTTTATAGGCATGTATGAAGCTGTTGCGCAACCCAAAGGCTATGGAAAATCTTCAGGCATTAATATATGGCTACACAACACGACCTAGCCTCCCTCCAGAAGTCAAGGACGTACACAAAATCTATAGATATAAGAAACACACTAGTAGGGAGATGCGGTTGACTGCGCAGATTGGTGATTACGAGATGGATCAAGTTATTTGGTCAGAAGTGAATGTATTACCTAAACAGACTTGGCAACGAATGGGGGAAACTAAGTTGGAATGGTCCACTATCTAGCTGTGTATGGCCAACCAATAGAAGATCATACCCTTCGGGAGATTATCGAAGATCGTGGTGGATATCACTGGGGTCAAGGTCCGGGCTGATTTTGAAGTAATCCAGAGTGTAGAAGATGTGGACCCCTACCCTGCACTCCTAGGCTTGGACTGGGCCATCGATATGGGAGGCATCATTAACCTAAAGAAGAGAAGTAAAAATAACGGTACAAGGGTAATAGTAACATTAGATCCTGCGGAAGGCGAATGATACACAGAATTGGTGCACGACAAAGAGGATGTGGATCACATCTATAAGCTGACTGCATGGGATGAATATTGGATCAACCCCATGGCGGAGGGAGTACTCTATTGGGAAAAGTACAGTGAATGTTTCTCTGAATCTGATGGGGAGATAGAGAATTGGAAAAATCGGTTACATGATGTCATTGCACTGCGATGTCTTGGGATCACAAAGAACTTCCACTGCATCTCCTTAGAGGTAAGAGATCTACCTTAATTTGATGGTTTTGGTAACGTTAGGAAATTTCTGTGAGCATTTGAAGCCAAGGTTCCCAAAGAACGAAGGTTATGGGCCTGTAAGCTGGACATGCGCGGATCACCTGCGTGGTGGGGGGAGACGCATGCAGAGGCATTCCAGGATTGGGAGGTATGTCGGGATATGATGATCCTACGATTTGAGGCCCCAATTGATGTACGAATCAAGACGTTCCTTGGACCCGAAGACCCACGTGAATATCTTTCCGTGTGGATAGAACAATGGTGCGATAAGACTGCCCAAGAGTGGGTTCACCTGCTTATTCATGCCTCGGTACCACTTCCCACTACATGGTACTAGATGCGGAGCTCCATCAGCGCACCTGCCACTGGGAGACTTTGAAGGATGAATTTCTTGGAACATTTGGGTTAGTAGGCGGGATAGAGGTGTTGGCAATATGATGCAGAGTGTTGTCCTTGATGGCAACCCACTGAATGAAGATGAAGACATGAGATTGTTGGCATGTGTTGTCCTTGATGGAAATACACCTGATGAAGTTATTCTTGACCTGATGGACTTGATAGATGATGTAAATCTGATATGAAATGATGTTTGTTAAGCAATATGATACTAAGTGTTGTCCTTGAATGGCAACCCACTTGATGAAGATGAAGGCAACTTACTTGATGAAGTTATGCTTGCTAGAATATGTTCTTGATGAAGAAAATATGATGTATCTACAGTGTGTACAGAAGGAAATGAATAAAGGAATTCAGCATGTGCTAGATCTATGGTGAAAAGAGTATGTCTCAAGGCATACGCGGATCTGTCTAAGGGAAGTCGCGTATGCACGCGGGAAACAACGTTCCAAGTCGCGTATGGGCAAAAAGCGCTCATAAAGTTGAAAAAGGGGCTCGTGGTATTGAAGGCTCATGGTATTGTTTTGGCTCATGGTATTGAAAAAGGGGCCCGTGGTATTGAAGGATCATGGTATTGTCTTGGCTCATGGTATTGAAAAAGGGGCCCGTGGTATTGAAAAAGATAAACCTATATAAGGAGAAGAAATTCATTGTGCAAATCATGAGTGTGGGTGCAAGATGTCTGAGCTTGAATGAATACTTCTCTCTGAAGTAGATCTGAATGGAAAGGGTTACACTTGAAGATAAATCTGAATGTATGATGCACCAATAATGAAGAAGGGGATCTAGATCTGAAATGTACTTGTATCTACTAGATCTGCTTATGGAAGGCTTAGATCTGAATTGAGGCGAACATCTGTCTGAAGTAAAAGGGTAAATCTGAACAGAATTGCTGATCTGAAGAAGTATGCTGCTTTATAATGATTGAATATCTATACGCTACTTAGCCACAGAGGAAGCGCGTATATACGCGGCTTCGCTGAAGGAAAATCGCGTATGCGCAATGAAATTGGCTTTGTAATTTGTACAGAGGTATACGCAAGTTTGTGTGGACGGAAGCGCGTATATACGCGACATCAGTGAAAGGAAAGCGCGTATGAAAACTAGGGTTTGCTGAAGTCTGTGGTAAGAAATGTCTGATCTAATCTGCTGTGTTGCTGCTATCTGTATTCTACTGATCTGAGTTGCCTGTATTAGTTTGGTTGTATGGTTGAGCTTGAAAGAATGAAAAGGGTCTAGTCTGAAAATATGATGAATCGTGGCCTGCAAGTTGTGTTCTATTGAAGTTGTTGGATCCAGTGTGAAAATTGATGAAACGTGGTCCAAGGTGGTGTTGAGGGTTGTAGCCTTCAGTCAGGGGGTCGTAGTTCCCTTCCAGGAGAGGCTGGTAAACGAGATCGGGGGGTCGTAGCTCCCTTCCAGGAGAGGCTGGTAAACGAGTCAGGGGGTTGGAGCTCCCTTCCAGGAGAGGCTGGTAAACGAGCACAGGTGGGTGCCTGTGTGCTGGTAGAGTCTGCACCAGCACATATGTTGTAAGATGTTTTCTCTATAATAAAATATTGAAGGCTGAGAAACTGCAGCGGTGGTTTTCTCCCGACTTGGGTTTCCACCTAAAAATCCCGGTGTTCATGTGTGATTCTTTGTGTGATGGTTTATTCTGTTCTTACTGCACATGTTTACTGTTTATAGAACATCTAATGAATGAATGATGGAATGATATAAGTGAAGAACTAATGGCATAATTAGATCTCTGTGTATACGCGAGTTTTATGAAGGATATCCGCGTGTATACGCTAGTTGGCTTCAGCAAAGTAGCGTATGGGTTTTTAAGGAATGAAAAAGTAAAAAGATTTGATTATGCAGTAAATACTGATTCACCCCCCCCTCTCAGTATTTTTCCCAACAATTGGTATCGGAGCGTGGTCCTTCTGCAGAAGCTTGATCGCTTGAAGGAGATCCGTCGCAATGGGAAGGAAGCAAAAGAAGAAGGCTACTGAAAAGGAGATATCTCAGAAAACATGTGCAGCAGAAAATAAAGAATATGAAACAGGTATTGATTTTTGTTATTGTGATAAACTTTCCTGTGCATGCAATGATGAAGATAGTGAAAGTAAAGTTTTGGATCTAAAGGAAGCTATCAAGAAAATTGAAGATCAACAAAGATCATTTAATAAAAGCGAAGCTATGTACAAAGATATGATATCTCAAATGGAAAAACAAATAGAAATGCTGAATGGACAGGTGGACAAGTATCAAAGGTTTCATACTTATGCATCCAATCGAATTAAAGAACTAGAAGCAGAAATCAACGATCTAAATGCAGATCTCAAAAAGTCAAGCAAGAAGAATGAAGGACTTGAAGCTGCAATCATCTCTCTACAAGCAGATCTTGAAGCATCAAGTAAGAAGAATGAGGAACCTCTACAACCATTTGAAAAGGAAGGCCTTGAAGCAGAAATCATCTCTCTCAAAGAAGATATAGAAAAATCAAATAAGAAGAATGAAGAGCTGCAACAAACATGTGAAGAAAACGAAAATTGGTTGAAAGAAGAGATTCTAAATCTGAAGGATCAAGTAGAAGATGGAAGAAGGAAAGAAGAAAGCACGACAAAGTAATATCAAGCCTTGGAGGTTGAAGGTAAATTAGAAGAAAAGGTTAAACTTTTGAGGTTTCAAGATAGTACTAATATTTTGGACAATATTTTGAGTAATCAAAGGTCTCCTGCTATCAAAATTGGTCTTGGTTTTCATGAAACTGTTAAAGGAGAATCTAGCTCACAAGGAAGTGCTAAAAATTCAGAGGATGTCAATGCAAAACCCGAAGTGTTGAAAGAAACAAAAGATCGACCAACAATCATGAATTCTCAAAGGAATTCATTCAAGAACGTTGAATGTTTTAAATGTCATAATTATGGGCATGTTGCAGCCAATTGCAGAAGAAGAACAATTCAGCCACAAACAAACAGGTTCTACTCAGAAAGGTACTCTAGTAGCTTCAAGGGATATTGTTTTTCATGTAACAAGTATGGACATAAAGCAGCTGATTGTAAAAGGAGGAAGAGTAGAAATATTCATTATGATTCTTATGCTTATTTCTCTGGACACATGAGATGTTATTCTTGTAACAAGTATGGTCATGTAGAAAAAGAATGCAGGTTGAAAAGATATGAGAAATTGGATAACTTCCAGCACACAAATAGAAAGTTCAAACAAATCTGGAAAAAGATGGAGGACCGATCATAAACGTAGGGAATTCTGACCCTACTGCAGTCATCCGCTTCTGAAGCTTACTTCTCTGATTGACTGCAGGAATGATGTGGGATACATTATGAGATTTAGTAATGTATCGTCACAGGGGGAGCAATGCATAATGACTCTCATGGTTGATTTGATTATTCTGGTTATGTTTACTTCTGACAGCATCTGATGTGGAAAGGACAGGTACAGGAAGTACAAGTTCAGGGGGAGATGAAGGAATGTTGAAAATTTCTATGCTTCACTTTCCATACGCGGGTTCTATTAACCAAAGTCGCGTATATACGCGAGTTCCAGCAGACACAGTCACGTATGCATTGATGATAAGAGAATTTATATGATAGCTGAAGATCTGGAGCAGAGGTGCAAGGGGAGCATCAGTCTGACTGTTGATAACTGTATTATTGACTCAACTTCTCAGTTCAAAAATGATGATATGATACTTGGTTTCTTATGTTGAAGATTGTGGATGAGTCCTGTTTTCTTTTTGATGAAGAGTATTCATTGTTGAGATGAAAGTCTTATAATTCGGAGATAAGGGCAGTTCATGCAGAGATTGTTGCTGATGACTTGCTGATGAACGTATTCAGGTTGCACAAGTTAAGATGGAGCACTGGTTCAGGGGGAGCAGCAGGTTGAATACTAATGATTGCATTGTTGGCAATATGACTACTTATTCTTTGGTTTTTGTAATACTCATGCTCAAATGATGATGACTTGGTACATGGTTTATTATGATGAGATTTTGAGCCCTGGTTGCTGATAAGTATCTTTTGTGCTCACACATGGATGAGTTGGATGTCGTTTGATTCAGAAATAAGAATAGATCATGCAGAGTTTGCTACTATGGTTGAGATCTTTTGCCTACATATGTTACTTCATGATGATATTGGACCACATGGATGATTGACACATAGTTGAAAATGTTGTTCTGGTATGATAATCTCTCTTGGAAAGATTGTATTGATGCTGCAAAGAATCTGAAAGCTTGGTTACTAATGGGCTTATTCTACAACTGGTGGATGACGCTTGAAGACACAAACTACACTGCCTCTATCTATCTGCACTCCAGGGAAGCATTCAAATATCTCAGAAAGAATCTGAACACTGCCTTTTTCTCACAGAGGATCAGATCTGGTTAAAATTTAGAAGATGGTATTGGATACGCGGGTTTCATGAAACACAGTCACGTATATACGCGAGTTCATGCACATAAAACTGCGTATGTCTGATTGCTGACAAATTTCTGTTTGGGGTCAGCTCTCTTCAGCACAGTTGCAGTGCTGTTTGGTATCTCTGATATTGTTTGGTATCTCTGGTGGTGTTCTAGTTCTCATAATTCTCTTTCTAATGTTTTTATAAAGATGCCTTGATGATTTGTTGGTGAAAGTGTTCAGGATGCACAAACTAAGGGGGAGCCTTAGTCATATGAAAAGGATGCTTGGATGCACAGATTCAGGGGGAGCAGTGACATTGCTGAGTACAATGCATTGTTGGCATTATGGTGGTTCTAAAATATGTTCTCTTTCTTGAGGACTTTCTGGTGTTGGTCTTAAATGGTCATTTTTGTAATTTGTTGAAAAGGTCTTGTTGAGACCCATGATGTAAAATTGTAATATTCAGTCATGTAAGGACTTGTCAAATTTGTAAACCCACTTGGTTGGGTAGCTGAGTTGAATTGTGTAAATCCACTTGGTTGGGTACTTGAGTCTTATATGTAAATCCACTTGGATGAATCTTTGATGTAAGTATGAGTCATTGGTGATAGGAATGTCATAGAGTCATGTACTTCATTGGAAAATATGTTTGAAGATTCAGCATGAACTCAGGGGGAGCTTGGTCACTTCAGTATATATCAGATCTGCAGAACGCTTCTTCCACATGCGGAGAAAAGGGGGAGAGTATGTTGGTTTTGATCCACCCTTTGCTCTTGATGTCAAAGGGGGAGAGTGACATGGTGTTTGAATGAAAAAAAATGGTGTCAAAAATGGGGAATGTGACATGGTGTCTTTGTATTCTTAATGCACCTATCTGTTGTGGTAATCAAACACCATCGTGGTTGCCATCAAGTCCAAAGGGGGAGATTGTTGGCAATATGATGTAGAATGTTGTCCTTGATGGCAACCCACTGAATGAAGATGAAGACATGAGATTGTTGACATGTGTTGTCCTTGATGGCAATCCACCTGATGAAGTTATTCTTGACCTGATGGACTTGGTAAATGATGTAAATCTGATATGAAATGATGTTTGTTAGCAATATGATGCTAAGTGTTGTCCTTGAATGGCAACCCACTTGATGAAGATGATGGCAACTTACTTGATGAAGTTGTGCTTGATAGAATATGTCTTGATGAACTAAATATGATGTATCTACAGTGTGTACAGAAGGCAATGAAGAAAGGAATTCAGCATGTGCTAGATCTATGATGAAAAGAGTATGTCTCAAGGCATACGTGGATCTGTCTAAGGGAAGTCGCGTATGCACGCGGGAAACAACGTTCCAAGTCGCGTATGGGAAAAAGCGCTCATAAAGTGGGGCCCGTGGTATTGAAGGCTCATGGTATTGTTTTGGCTCATGGTATTGAAAAAGGGGCCCGTGGTATTGAAGGCTCATGGTATTGTTTTGGCTCATGGTATTGAAAAAGGGGCCCGTGGTATTGAAAAAGATAAACCTATATAAGGAGAAGAAATTCATTGTGCAAATCATGAGTGTGGGTGCAAGATGTCTGAGCTTGAATGAATACTTCTCTCTGAAGTAGATCTGAATGGAAAGGGTTACACTTGAATGATAAATCTGAATGTATGATGCACCAATGATGAAGAAGGGGATCTAGATCTGAAATGTACTTGTATCTACTAGATCTGCTTATGGAAGGTTTAGATCTGAATTGAGGCGAACATCTGTCTGAAGTAAAAGGGTAAATCTAAACAGAATTGCTGATCTGAAGAAGTATGCTGCTTTATAATGATTGAAGATCTATACGCTACTTAGCCGCAGAGGAAGCGCGTATATACACGGCTTCGCTGAAGAAAAAGCGCGTATGCGCAATGAAATTGGCTCTATAATTTGTACAGAGGTATACGCGAATTTATGTGGATGGAAGCGCGTATATACGCGACATCAGTGAAAGGAAAGCGCGTATGCAAACTAGGGTTTGCTGAAGTCTGTGGTAAGAAATGTCTGATCTAATCTGCTGTATTGCTGCTATCTGTATTCTACTATTCTGAGTTTCTTGTATCAGTTTGGTTGTATGGTTGAGCTTGAAAGGATGAAAAGGGTCTAGTCTGAAAATATGATGAAACGTGGCCTGCAAGTTGTGTTCTATTGAATTTGTTGGATCCAGTGTGAAAATTGATGAAACGTGGTCCAAGGTGGTGCTGAGGGTTGTAGCCTTCAGTCAGGGGGTTGTAGCTCCCTTCCAGGTGAGGCTGGTAAACGAGATCGGGGGTCGTAGCTCCCTTCCAGGAGAGGCTGGTAAACGAGTCAGGGGGTTGGAGCTCCCTTCCAGGAGAGGCTGGTAAACGAGCGCAGGTGGGTGCCTGCGTGCCGGTCAAGTCTGCGCCAGCACATATGTTGTAAGATGTTTTCTCTATAATAAAATATTGAAGGCTGAGCAACTGCAGCGGTGGTTTTCTCCCGACTTGGGTTTCCACCTAAAAAATCCCGGTGTTCATGTGTGATGCTTTGTGTGATGGTTTATTCTGTTCTTACTGCACATGTTTACTGTTTATAGAACATCTAATGAATGAATGATGGAATGATATAAGTGAAGAACTAATGGCATAATTAGATCTCTGTGTATACGCAAGTTTTATGAAGGATATCCGCGTGTATACGCTAGTTGGCTTCAGCAAAGTAGCGTATGGGTTTTTAAGGAATGAAAAAGTAAAAAGTTTGAATATGCAGTAAATACTGATTCACCCCCCCGTCTCAGTATTTTTCCCAACAAGAGGCTCTTAACGCAGCTTTGCAGGACATTGATACTGTAGCATGGGGTGAATCACACCTGTATGTCGCACCTGAAGTACCCACCTGGGAACCGTGGGTACCCAACATGGTCAAATACTGCAGCCTAGCCCCAAAAGGAGGTAAGGATGATCCACAAGATGTTTCTGACTCAAAATTGGATGAGGTGCACATGGTTACCAGACCGCTCAGGCTGCAAATGGGTAGCATTGAGACGCACCCCATGTCGGCTAAGATTGGGGGTGCGGATACAAGAGGCAGAGTTTTCATACATCTGGCAACTCCTACAATAAGGGGAAAACTGTGTTCACTTCTTGGCCACACAGGTTATTACAGAAAGTTCATTCGGAGGTATGCATTGATCACAACACCTCTGAAAGAATTGCTTACTAAGGAGGCCCATTTCTGTTGGGATGACACATGTTGGGAAAAAATATCTTTGGTTTTGAAGTACTTAGGGATTAATCCTGTGTTGGGGGAAGATGCATAGGAGGCGCATATGTTTAACCCAAGCGCATAGGAGGTGCGAAAACTAGCCATTGGTACAATAACATCTGGTAAAAAGCAGAAGTTACCGTTAAAGGGAGTGGGCCGCTGGAATTTAATGGGGTGGATTTTGGGGATTTTTTACCATTTACCTGATGGGAAGTTCCAGGTCAAGTTTACCCTACCATTGGATGCCTTCAGACACTATAAAAAGGGTCGTATAGCTCAGACGAGGGTTTCGCCTCACTTGCATAACTTGTACTTGTCCTCTTTGCCTCGAACGATCTTGAGCTGTCAGATTTTTTGGGTCTGCACTATCCCTTTCATGTCTGATCAACCTCCCCCTTCTAACAGTAGCCACCCAAATTCGGGATTCATTTTCCGTGCTAGGATGACAACAACTAACCTTGTTGAGCCCTCAACACCTACTGCCCCAGAAATTGAGGAAGTAATGGAGATTGGGTTTGAGGATGAAGAAGTGCTCCTGACACTGGTCAAAAGGAAGGGAAAGAAGTAGGCACAGGGCTCAGGGAAGCCCCAAAAAGCTGCAAAATGGGCTACAAGGAAGCCTAGGACCTCTCCAAGGCATGCCAAGTCCCCATGAGCAACACCCCAGACTGAGGCTACGCAGGAAGAAGCCCTGCTCACCAATCCGATCAACTGGTTGCCTCCCTTCATCCTCCTGCACAGGCCCTCGAAGCGCACACCAAAGAACCTCGATGGCTTGGTTACCTATATGCAGACGCCGCTAACACTGGGAGAGGTCCCTGTCATGAGTGACCCTTGCGAGAAGCTCCATGAGGTAAAATTCGACGATCACGACTTGGCGAATTACGAAGCCTTCCCTGAGCTGGCCCCATGTTGTACTTTGACACGATTTATGCGAATGATGGTGTCACAAACGTTCCTCAGTGCTAGGTAAGCGGATTGGCCAGATCTGGGCTCTTGAACCTGCTACGGATGCCCCACTTTGGCCATTACAACATCACGGATCAGCCGGCCCGACAGCTGCTCGCCTTAAGTCACGATGGCTACCTATGGATTCGGGATAGAGTCCCCATAGATGCTGCGTTGGTTCACATAATTACAAACCTTACCATGAATGAGCCACACCCTCTGGAGCATGTGGGTAAGAAATATGAGGGGTAAACCGCTGAATATGTGCATAAGACCTACCATGTGGAAAGGAATACACAGGGCTTCGTCATCAAATCTATCAATGACCCTGCTACATAGATGGGTACCATATTATTAGCCTGCAAGCTAATGTGAAAGTGCCAGGTCGCAACCGTCCCTGCTTATGTAATTCTGCTCGCTGGTCAGTGTGTGAAGGGGGTCTACCTCAATTGGGCCCAATACTTATGCGATGAGTTCTTGACCAACATCCGCGAATCTCAGGAGCAGGGAAATTCCTTTTGCTATGCCTGGCTACTGTTTCTTATAGCACTAGTTGCCTAGGAAACCCTTATGGAGACGATCCTCCCCGAGCTCACCCCAGATATGTGTGAAGGGGCTCAGTATGCCCATTTTTGGGATTCCAAGGACGCGCAACGCATAGAGGATAACCAAGTCTTCTTGGTCCTCTTCCAGAGTAGCGTGGCCAAAGCCATCAATTCTTGACCTCAGCTGTCCCCCACAGTATATGACAAATAAAAAAGTACCGCAGCCTTCTAGGTTACCACGCACAACATTCAGATTCGCAGATAGAAGGATAAAACATGGACGTCACTTCCTTATATGGTAGCAGGCAAGGAAGTTGACAGTGTGATTGCGATATGGCCTCTTGCCTGGAAGATAGGCTTCAAATCCAGCACAAGGGGCACCACAGGTACTAGCACGATGGAGGTACTCCCACCTGTTATCATCAAAGAGATTGGAGGCACAGGGAAAGACTCAGGTGCAGCCACGAAAAAGGACAGGTAGTCAAAGCAAACCACCATGAAGAACACCGAGGCTGAAACCTAGGTCGATTCGCAGCCAGATCTGGGCACAGAGGAAGTAAACATCGGAGGTACAAAGCGAACATGCGAGCCTGTTAAGGGACCCCGAAAGAAGCAGTGCACCCAACAAAAGGAACGAGATGAGACGGTTACTTTGACTGATGGAGATCTCGAACAAATTGCAGATGCAGTCACACTGGCCACAAAAGAAAAATGGGCAGCTTTAGAGGAACACCAAAAGGCTACGATCGATGCCATCCAGGCTGAGCTTCGAACCCTGCAGGTAAAGATAGACACGCTACAGACCAACATGGTTTAGGGATGGATTCCCTTGGCATCTAGCAGTACAGTGCTATCTACAGAAGAAATTCATATCTGTTCCTTACCTAGCGCTGCCCTTGTAATCAGTTCGTCGGACCAGGGAATAAAACTCTAAGCAGGTGCAGAGGTGCAGTTGAATCTGGCCAAGCTACCCCACGAAGCATTGCAGGGTCTCCACTCCGCTATGTTTCAGGAGATTCACCATTGGGACTAGCAAGT
The DNA here is from genome assembly GCA_034641835.2 of Pinus albicaulis. Taxonomy (NCBI): domain Eukaryota; kingdom Viridiplantae; phylum Streptophyta; class Pinopsida; order Pinales; family Pinaceae; genus Pinus; species Pinus albicaulis. The sequence goes on from JAXQQM020058648.1 coordinate 194,275, forward strand.
ACATCAACAACTCGGTATGGCCAAACAGACCATCGCACAACAGAACGTAGAAGTGCTCTTCGCTGTCGTGCAACAAGCGAAGCTCGAAACCTTGATCCACCAGCTCTGCACAGAGGTTACAGAAGAGATCCTAGCTGTAGCCACCCCCTGTCTAAAGTGGAAGGATTGGTCGCAGCGTTGAAGGCTTTTAGGATGGAAATGTAGGTCATTAAGACACAGTTGGAGCAGCAAATCACTGACTTACAGGCCAAATTACAGCCCGAAACACCCCCGGAGGTACGAGCCCAGTGCGCTGTGCCAGTGACCATGGTTACCAATACCATTACAAGGAAAATTTCTCAGGGTGCCCAGTTACTCGAGATGGCCATGCAGTTATGGACCAAGGTCTAGCGTGATCCGATCCTCCAACAAATCAATCAGGCCTTGTGGCAGAAGGAGGAAGCTTTCAAACAAATCGAGGCTACATTAACCACCTTGGTTTCTGCACAACGTTTGGCATGATTGAAGACCAACAACACCCTCCAAGATGAGATTGAGGAGCTCCGACATAAGAAGCACATCGTCGAAGAATGCTTGAAGCCTTGGGCTGCCGCAGCCCTCCAGCTCTCACAGGATGTTGACGTTGCTGTGAAGAGACTAAACTAGACACTGAAGAGTGTCACGAATGTGATAAAAGGACTGAAATCACAGAAGCTCGTAGATATTTCGCAGAGCACTGCTGCTCAGAGTCAAGAAGTGCTGCCCTCACTGGTCACAACCGTCAATGCACTGCGCACGCAGGTAGAAACTCCACCACCACAGTGACTCGGGACGAGTCACAAGATTTTGTTGGGAGACTGTTGGAATAGAGTCCTCCAAAGGCTGCAAATTGGGACAATTTTGAGTATTTTTGTACTTTTTTGTACTTTTTTGGCATATTTTAGTCTAGCGTAGGGGTTTTGGGGTGGGTCCAAGCCCTGAAAGCATTGTAATGGGTCAAAGGATAGACCTAGATTCCGCAAACCACGATTTGCGAACCATAGGAAAGATTAGGATAGATTGTTATAAATAGAAGGACATTTTGAGTAGAATAGAGATATGTATTAAGGCTAGTGCGAAGTATGAATTAGTAGATATTTTTTGGGTTATTGGGGAAAGGACTCCTACTGGCTGTGTGCGCAGAGATCCTCAGTCGTGTTGTGTGCAGACCCTGCTGCTATGTGTGCAGGTTGGGTTTTGGGTATTGTAAAAGGATCTGAAGGATTAATGAAAGCAGATAGTTGTGGGAATATCTTAATCTGTTAATGTGAATCTATGATATCTGTTATGATATGCATGGTTCTGTGTTAAGCTGTGAAAATAACTGTGTTATCTGCTGATGCTGCGTTGACACCTGATCTAGATCTGTTTGTTATAATTTACATGTATATGTGATAATTGCGTTATTATTATGTGAATTTATGCTCTGTTGTTTACTGTGACTATAACCGGTACTGCGCATGTGGATGCGAAGGTATCTATAGATTTGGGTTCTGTGATATACGGTCTGGTAATTGTGAAGTCGAACACAGCTCTGCTTGACTTACCTACCCTCTCCCAGGGTGCAAAAACCTGGTTCTAGCACCCCCCCATACTGCTTCGGGTGAGACTTTGGCCTGCGCAAGCAGGTCATTGCCGAAAGGGCCAGTAGTATAGGGGTTTGTTAGCAAACCTTAACCTCTGAACCTAGGTCAGGACCCCTCGAGCCAACACTACCCGAGAATAACCTTTTGCTACTAACCAAGAATTGGACTTCTCCACTTTACCTTCTACATTCAACTTCTTCTTAGACACCCATTTTCAATTGATGGGACTTCTTCCAACTGAAAATTTAACTACATCCTAAGCCTCATGCTTATCCAATTTGGCTTTTATTTCTTCAACCATGCCATTTGTTATCACTCCGCCAGATTCCCAAGGGTGAGGAAGGAATCCCAACAGAGGTAACAAAAAAACAAGATTTTGACTTGATAGCTAGCCCTATCAAACCACAGAGGGCTCTCTCCAAAAGGGTCACAACCAGGAGGGCTAGAGAAATTAGGGTTTTTAGGCTAGATATTGAGTGCAGTGTTGATCAACGGTTGTCATTGATGTCAACCCAAGCAGCACCAGGGGCTAACCCAATATTTCATGGGAATTTTTACCTACCAAATTAATATATTCTGGGTCAATAATTCTTTTGATGGTTTCTACTTGTCGAGATGTTTCCGTTGATATATGGCACGCCATGTAATTCTTCACGATTTGAGAGATATTCATGTTTGAAGTTTGTACCCCCAGTTAGTGGGCTAAAACCCCATGGGGTTGGGGCATGGGTCATTGAAAAGTCATAATTAATATTTTTTAAGCTCCTAAAATCCCTCGCATGTTCACTTGTTGAAGCCCCTCTCAACTTAATCATTTATATAAATTGTGATCATCATTTCCTCCTTAGGCAAGGGATTTGGCTATCTGAAACAGGTCATCGTGGCATTTTCGCTCTAACTTTTTTTTTCTACCAAGGTTCAGAAGCTGAAATTTTTATGAGGTGAAGCCGAAATCCTGAGGAAGTTGCAGTAAAAATTTCAAATCAAGGTGCGCGATATTTTTGGAGATATGATCTGTGGAAGTCAGGGTTTTTGCAGGCTCCTGAAATTCATCTCAAAGAAGTGACCTTGGTAAAATTGTCATAACTCTCTCTCTGAGTATCAGATTTTAATTCCATAAAAATTTGCAGATAGTTCACATTCTGTAATTTTTTCTCTATCAATTTCAGAGCCAAATGAAGAAACAGTGACACGTGGCATGCCGTACAAGTGCGCTCTGCTGAAACAATCCATAATTAGGGCATTGTGAGAGATTGGGCATAACTCTCTCTTGAAGAATCCAAATTGGGTCAGACCTATGAAATTGGAAAGAAGACTCAGAGGACTATTACAGGACTAAAAGTCAGATATTGAGGATCTGAAATAACAGAGATACACCAGATTCAATATCGAGGTCCTAGAAGGCAAGAAAAAGCTAGATCATGTGTTTTCAAGGGTTGCAAAGGACCAGAATTTCTATGGCAGCAAAGCAAAGCAAGGTGCAGCAGAGGGTAGCGTGAAAAGAGCAGCAACCAAGGTGCATAACAACAGCAAGAAGTTCATCATATGAAGTCTTCAAGTGGGCAGCACTGCATACAATCATTGTAAAGGTATCATTGTACTTAGTCATTGTAAATATATTATTGTACAAATTTTACTAGTATCTATCTGCCAATGGTTGAAGAGGCAGTGTTGGGAGGTCTAAGATCATCATTAGGTGGTTGTGTCAAAGTTGGGGTTATGGTTGAGTATATCTTCTTCTTCTACATCATTTTATATCATTGTAAAGTGGACCATTTTCCCTGGTACGGGAGTCCATTCTTCTTTTATTCTTCTATAGGGTGGTAGGGTGGTGCTAGGGTGAGTTGTAGCTCATTGGGTGTTGGGGCATCCGTTCAGTTTACTAATGAAGAATCTCGGACGTTGGAGAGTCCATCTAGTGGGAGCTGGAGAAGAATGCTTTTCTAGATTCTAGGAAGTTGGAGCTTTATTTTCAATTGGAGTTGAATATTAAAGAATTATTAGAAAAGCATTAGGTGGTTTTTGTCCCGTAGTGGGTTTTCACCTTAAAAATTGTGTGCATTTGTGTTCCTCTTGTTTGCTGCTATCATTGTACAAACACTGATAATAATTGAAGATTAAATAATGCTCTAATTGAAAGGAATATTGATTCACCCCCCCTTCTCAGTATTTCCAGAAATTGGTATCAGAGCTTGGTTCCTTCAATAGCAGTTTAACAACTGGAAGGAGGTCATGGAGCATACCAAGAATGGTGTACCTCTATTGAATGAAAATAATTATGCACTCTGGAAAGGAAGAATGGAGGTCTATCTCTTGGAGTAAGGTTACGAAGTATGGGACACTGTTCAAAATGGATTTACATCAACTACGGATGAACAAGGTAAGAATAATTTACTAAATGATGCAAAAGCAAAGAATATTATTATTAATGGACTTATTGAATCTGCTTATCATAAGGTGTTGGGTTGTAAAACTGCCAAAAATGTATGGGACAAGCTTGAGAATACATATGTAGGTGACTCAAATGTCAAAGAATCAAAGCTTCAAATCTATAGAGAAAAATTTGAGCAACTCAGACTGAAAGAAGATTGCAACATTGCTGCATACTTCCAATACATTGATGAAATAACCAATACTCTGGAAGGATTGGGAGAGCCAGTTGACGAGAAGACTATTATACGGAAGATTCTTAGAACGTTACCAGGGAGATTCAACCCAAAGTTATCGGTCTTAGAATACAGTGCAAATTTGGACAAACTCAGCAAAGAGGAATTACATGGAGTTCTCATAGCATATGAAATGAGACTTGATGAAGAAGAGGGCACTTTGCATCTAGAAACTGCGTTCATTGCATCTAAGAAAACCAATAATGATAAACAACCTTTAATTGAAAAGACATGCACCTGCAAGTGTGAAGAAAAGGGAGATGATTGGTCTTTCAGATGAAGAATATGCTTACTTCACAAGAAAACTAAAAATTGGTAAGGGACAATTCAAAGTTAAAATTCCGTTGATATGTTTCAGCTGTAATGAGGTTTGGAATTTTGCAGCAAAATGTCCAAACATAAGTAATGGAAACTCAAAAGGAAAGAAAGGCTTTAAGAAATTCAACAAGCAAGGATCCAAAATGAACTTTCTCTCTAAAGAAGATAGCTCATCATTCGATGAAGAAAATGACAGTGAAGAAGAAGCCAATGAGAGAGTATTATTTATGGCCAAGCACAATAAACCCAAGCACAATAAACAAGAGGTATCAAACAACGAAGAAGAAGAATGGACCATAGAAGAATTTTATGAGGAAGCAATCAAGCTTATAAAAGATCTCAAGGCAGAGAAGATCCGTTCCAAAACTCTTGAAGAACAAGTTCAAGGTCTAAAAATTGAAGTTGAAGAGCAGAAATGCATTGAAGAGTCACTTCAAAAGAAGTTAGAAGAAAGCAACCAAGAAAGGGAAGAATTAGAAGGCGAAGTAGTCTCACTGCGTGAGGAAGTGAAGAAAGGAAAAACTATCCAAAACCACGCCAACAGCTCAAGGGCATTGGAAGAACTCATCAATAATCAACGATCTTACAAGGACAAAACTGGCATCGGTTACAAAGAAGAAGAAGCAGGACCTTCTACAACAAAATACAATGAAACTATGAGATCTGACATGCATGTATACTGCATTGGACAAGATTCGCAAGAACAACCTTGGAAGACAATTCCTCGACGAAAATTTCCATCCAGGTACCAACATATTTTTTATGGCTACTATTATTCATGTGGAAAATTTGGTCATAAAGCTGTAGAATGTCGCACGTACCCTAGGAATGAATACATTTTTAGGAGATCTATCAAATATGAACCTCCCAGGGCTTAGCGAAACATCAATAGATTTGAAAATTTAGGAAATAATAGTGAATGTTACAAATGTCGAAACTTTGGACACATAGCCAAAGACTGCAGACTTTAAAATCCTCCAGAAGAATCTTCAAAGCCACAAAATGAACGAACATGGCAGAAGAAGAAGAATGATAATTGTGCTCTCGCTTTCAAGGCTCAAAAGAACAAAGATGTGTGGTATGTTGATAGTGGTTGCTCAACGCATATGACTGGAGATAGAAATAAATTTGTATGTCTGAAAGAGAAGAAGGATGGAACCGTGTCCTTTGGAAATGATGGATCTTCAAATGTTATAGGATCAGGTACTGTCACTCTCAGAAGCAAATATGCTCTAGCCAAGAATGTTCTATTGGTTGAAAACATGAATCACAATCTGCTCAGTGTTGGACAAATGTGTGATCAAGGACACACAATACTATTCAACTCCATGAAATGTGAAATCAGGAAAGGCGTGTATGGTGAAATTGTGGCTACAACAAGTTGAGCTCCAAACGACATATATGTTATGGATGAAGCAACTAAAGCATGTCTAATAGCTAAAGAGGATGATACAATAATTGGTAGCAATGATGATCGACTAAGTAAGAAGTTTGCTACAAAGGTGCAAAGTGATTTCGAGATGTCTTTACTTGGTGAGCTGACATACTTCTTAGAGCTTCAAATATCTCAGCAAGAGAAAGGAATATTTATATGTCAACCCAAGTACATCAAGGAAATGCTCAAGAAATTTAAAATGGAAGATTACAAACCCATCCTTACTCCAATGGTAACAGGTTGCAAATTGAGCATAGATGACTCATCTAAGGATGTGGATCAAAGGTTGTACAGATCTATAATTAGTAGTCTTCTATATCTAACAGCCTCCTAACCAGATGTTATGCAAGCAGTTGGAAAAGTAGAAAGATTCCAAGAAGCACCAAAAGAATCACATATTAAATATTCACGAGCATTAGAATATCTTCGCCAGAAGCTTGGGATTCTCCCAAGTTCTCATTAGATTTTCCTTTTTTAGAATATAAAGGGGGAGTGGAAGTAGATTACAGGTCTGCAGGATGGTTTTGTGTCAGGGGGAGTGGAAGTGTGTACAGGTCCGCAGGATGGTTGTGTTTCAGGGGGAGTTACCCTTTGCCATTGATGTCAAAAGGGGAGAGAATGTTGTAGGAAGAGGTGTCATGATCGCAGGGGGAGTAATTGTGTTGCCATCAATGAAAAAGGGGGAGATTGTTGATCAGCGGTTGATGTCAACCCAAGCAACACCAGGGGCTAACCCAATATTGCATGGGAATTTTTACCTACCAAATTAATATATTCTGGGTCAATAATTCTTTTGATGGTTTCTACTTGTTGATATTTTTCCGTTGATATATGGCATGCCATGTAATTCTTCACGGTTTGAGAGATATTCATGTTTGAAGTTTGTATCCCCAGTTAGTGGGCTAAAACCCCATGCAATATTGGGTTAGCCCCTGGTGCTAATTGGGTTGACATCAATGACAACCACTGATCAACAATTTCCCCCTTTGTGGGGCATGGGTCATTGAAAATTCATAATTAATATTTTTTAAGCTCCTAAAATCCCTCCCATGTTCACTTGTTGAAGCCCCTCTCAACTTAAGCATTTATATAAATTGTGATCTTCATTTCCTCCTTAGGTAAGGGATTCGGCCATATGAAATAGGTCATCGTGGAATTTTCGCTCTAAATTTTTTTTCTACAAAGGTTCAGAAGCTAATATTTTTATGAGGCAAAGCCGAAATCCTGAGGAAGCTACAGTAAAAATTTCAGATCAAGGTGTGCAATATTTTTGGAGATATGATCTATGGAAGTCAGGGTTTTTGTAGGCTCCTGAAATTCATCTCAAAGAAGTGACCTTGGTAAAATCGTCATAACTCTCTCTCTGAGTATCAGATTTGAATTCCACAAGAATTCGCAGATAGTGCACAGTCTTTACTTTTTTCTCTATCAATTTCAGAGCCAAATGAAGAAACAGTGAGATGTGGAACGCCGTACAAGTGCACTCTGCTGAAACAATCCATAATTAGGGAATTCTGAGAGATTGGGCATAACTCTCTCTTGAAGAATCCAAATTGGGTCAGACCTGTGGAATTGGAAAGAAGGCTCAGAGGAATATTATAGGATTAAAAATCAGATATTGAGGATCTGAAATAACAGAGATACACCAGATTTAATATCGAGCTCCTAGAAGGCAAGAAAAAGATAGATCATGTGTTGTCAAGGGTTGCAAAGGACCAGACTTTGTATGGTAGCAAAGAAAATCAAGGTGAAACAGAGGGTAGCGTGACAAGAGAAGCAATCAAGGTGCATAACAACAACAAGAAGTTCATCATATGAAGTCTTCAAGTGGGCATCACTGCATACAATCATTGTAAAGGTATCATTGTACTTAGTCATTGTAAACAGATTATTGTACAAGTTGTACTAGTATCTATTTGCCAAGGGTTGAAGAGGCAGTGTTGGGAGGTCTAAGATCATCATTAGGTGGTTGTGTCAAAGTTGGGGTTATGGTCTAGTATATCTTCTTCTTCTACATCATTTTATATCATTGTAAAGTGGACCATTTTCCCTGGTATGGGAGTCCATTCTTCTTTTATTCTTCGATAGGGTGGTAGGGTGGTGCTAGGGTGAGTTGTAGCTCATTGGGTGTTGGGGCATCCATTCAATTGAGTACTGAAGAAACACGGGTGTTGGAGCGTCCATCCAGTGGGAGCTGGAGAAGAATGCTTTTCTAGATTCTAGGAAGTTAGAGCTTTATTTTCAATTGGAGTTGAATATCAAAGAATTATTAGAAAAGCATTAGGTGGTTTTTTTCCGGGAGTGGGTTTCCACCTTAAAAACTGTGTGCATTTGTGTTCCTCTTGTTTGCTGCTATCATTGTACAAACACTGATAATAATTGAAGATTAACTAATGCTGTAACTGAAAGGAATACTGATTCAGCCCCCACTCTCAGTATTTCCAACATGCAGGGGGTTGTTTTGAATTTTATTTTGGTTGGGAATCACTGGATGAAGGAATTAAGTCAAGGAAAGCTGGGTCAGGGAAAATGAGTTAGGGTTGCAGGGATCAATGGAGTAAGGTAGGTAAAATGATTATCACTTGAAAATGATTGTGATGGAATGGTGTTGAAGCTGAAAGAAAGCTAAGAAAATCATAGGAGATGGATTTTTCTCAGACAGATGAAAGTGTACAAACTATGATCAATTACCCAAAATAGAGCATGTGCAAACATGTATTTTGATTATCTAACTTGTAAGAGATCATAACATAGAAAATAAGTGAACATGAATACAATACATTCAAACATATGATACTGAAGAAAAGACAATGATAGACGTCAATACCTCAAGTATCCCAAAAATTAGCTGCAACTCCTCTTTATTATTTGGCCAAACTGAGTACAAAAGTTTCCTTGATCAACTAGAAAGCATACCAACTGATTCAAACCCTTCACTAGATTTAAGAAAGGGGATAAATAGACATCAAAACAAGCTTCACTCATCCTCAGGGGACAAATCCATGAGGTGAGGAAGAGATCCACAAATTTCTGAACTGAAAACTGAAGTGTAGGATGTTCCAAGTGGCTCACTCCTCATTACATTTAACTAATTCATCATGACTCATTAATGAATTTTACCCGATGAATCTACCCTAGGTAAGTAATATTAGACATAATTTCATTTTACCATCATTAATTAAATGAGTATAAAGATGATTTGCTGAAGAAAAATCAAAACTTGAGAGAATTTTGGAAAAAATCAGCAAATTTGACATTTACACCCTCCATTGTGCATTTGCGCCATCTTAGTGTCATTTGCGTCCTCTATCTTGCAGGCCACTTTTGGAGGCCTTCCTGGTGTCCAAATTGGGCCCAGGATAGCTCGTTGGAAATACCTTCAAGTCTAGTTTCCAGATATTCCTTCAGTTTCCAAAGTGAAGGTCATTCCCCCCCTCAAAATGTCATTCTCCCAAGACTAGTATTTGCGTAATGCCTAGGTCAAAAAAGGGACAGAAAGGTGATTTTTCGATGGTTTTTTGAGATTTTCACCTATAAAAAATGTAAAAAAAGGCCAGAATCATGGTTTTCTAAGATGTATGATTAATTAGGAATCCAATGGTGCCTTCCTTCTCCTAAAAAAGTTTTCCAATTATTTGGGTAGTGCCTAGGGCACTGTGCAAATGCCCAATTTTGTGCTAAAAATTTGTCTCAAAAAACACAAAGATTTCCAAATTGTTACAAAAAGTTAGAAATTGCCTCAAAATTTTTGGAATGGGTAATGATGGTGTGTTTAATATTGTAGGGAAGCCTCAGCAAGAATGTCTAGCTTTTTCTTCTCTTTTTGGCGTGTTAGGGCTTCAATTTTTTGTATTTGCTGTCTTTAGCTTTGCCCTTGTATTTATTTCTCTCTTTGCATAGTGCTTGGCCATTCTCCTTTGAATTTGGTTGTCCTTTTTAGCCTTAATTAACAAATTTTCCAAGTGGTTATTGATGTCTATACTAATGTTTTAATCATCATCTTCCTCACCTAGGTCAACAAGCTCAAAATAATTCCCAGTCTCGTGGAGGTCCTCCTCATGTCTAACCTCTGCTTGAATTTCTACCTCTATCATTTTTTCTTTTCCTTTATCCACCTGCTTTGTTGATGTAGAAGGCATGGCCCCTCCACTATGTGTGGAGAAAACACATGTCTATGGCCTCCTCACCTCTGTTTCCTCTCCTTATAAATGATGTGTTTTCTTCCTTTGTTTCCATGGTTTTTTTTTCAAAACCCTAGGGATTAGGAAATGGAAATGGGAAAGGGAAAATGAGGGAGATATTTTCTAGGGATGTGTGAAATGGGGAGGGGATAGGGAGTAGTAATATGATATATTTAGGATAGGTATTTGGGGATTGGGAGCCTAGGTCGATGTAACACCTAGGGCTTAGGATTTTGGGAGAAAGGTTTAGGAAAAGGGGATTTTGAAAAACAAGGGTTTGAGAATGGGTTTTTGTAATTGTAGGAGGGATGCAAAGGTGTAGGAGAGTTTAATTTGGGAGTTTTCACAAATGTAATAGGGATAATATGGTTTTAAACAAATTCTTTCATACACAAAATTGTACCCTAAACTTCACAATACTCAACATATGTAATTGATGAATATTTTTTTTTAATGGCATGAAATCTTACTGGTTTGCTGGAGGTGAATGATTGAGTTGGTGGAGCTTTGAAGGCAATTTCTCATCACTTGGACACTTTGTAGAGCTTGCTGGTCATTTTCGCCATGGACAATAAATTTGCGCCCTTGACTGGTTATTTGCACCCTTTCCTACACATTTGAACCATCCTCTACACATTTTTTCCCTCTAAACATTTTCACCCTCTCCTGAGTATTTGCGCCCTCTCTGTTCATTTGTGCCCTTTCTTAGAAACATTTGTGCCCTCATAGAAGGATTTGCACAATGCCTTTTTGCAGACCACTTTTGGAGGCCTTCTCGGTATAAAAATTGGGCCTAGGATAGTGCGTTGGAAAGATTATCCTCTATAATTTATAAATATGCCTTTATTTTGTAGAATGGACTTGATTTGACCTGTAACAAATTGATTCTCCAAATACTAGTCAAAAAGTGCAGAATGAGGATGCAAAAATGAGGTGTTCTGGTGTAGGAAACTTTTGGAGGCCTTCCTCAACTCCAAATTGATCTCATGATATCTCATTGGAAATATATTCTAGCCTAGTTGTTATTTGACTTATCAAGAAAGTGATTTGGACCTTATAGCTAGGAGAAAAATTTATTTTCCCAAGGTCACTCCAGAAGTGCAGAAAACCTCTTGTAGCCCCTGTATTTTTGACATTTATCCCAAACCATGATACCTGTGTAAAAATTGAAGGAGGTTTTTATTTTTGACCTATCATGGAAAAAAAACTCTCCCACTTTTATCAAATTCATCTCTGTTTAGTCAGAAACATACTTTGAAGAAAAACTGGCCCTATGAGTGGCAAATGGATTGACTCTTTGTTACACTAAAATTTGTCACCGTGACATTGAGCTGTCTATATGGGTTCATCATTACCTATTTATTGATTCCTTAGAATTCTAAAAACATAAAGTTCCTAAATCAAGTCTTGGAATTGGGAAAAAGCTCTTAAAAATCCTTAAAAGCCTAACTTCGCACTTTTCCTAGTCATTTCCTGCGGTACTGCAGTTTATTGCTATAAAACCTGCGGCACATCCCGCACAAGCTGCTCATTAAAACTGCAAACCCCTATAAAAGGTAAAATAAAGAGAAAATTAAGTTCTAGAAGCCCAACTGGTCGAATATTCTCCCAGCTGGGGCCTTCTAGAAGCGCTATTTGGTCGAGCTTCGCCCCTTCCATTCATGAACCATTATCCCTTCATAAATGGAGCTATGCCTTGGTTTTTGGAGCTAAAATCCCATGATGAGAGGGATTGATCCCTTCCTTGTTGGAGCTGAAACTACCTCACTTCTGCTATAAATTGAGACCATGTTTCAGTCTCAAGGATACTTCTTAGTTGGAAGAAGTGACTTAGAACTTGATAGTTTTGAGGTAAATTACTGAAGAAATTATACTCTCCACATTGAGCATCATTGGCATGAGAGAGATTACATACTCATAGCCACAGTATTATGCTAATTCAGAGAGTTGGAGTCTTGTCAACTGAGGAAAACGACTATTCAGAACCCCAGAAGAACCTGTACAAAAATCAAGGCATTAAGGTTGTAAGGTTTCTTATTTTATTCAAAGTTAATATAAATGTATTCTATTTTCTCATTGAGTTGTTCATCCATCTTTTGAATAATTTAATTCTTGGATTCCTTGATCAATGAGTTAGATTATTTCTTTTGAATTATGATATCTTGTAGATGCTTTTGATCTTGTTTTCTTGTCTTTGGTTGCAGATCTTATATATTGATCGATACCTTTTGGAACATCTGGATTGAAGACCGAACAAACATTGGACTTAAGGTAGGAGTATCTATCCGTAGTTAAATCAGTAATTCTTAAGCAAAATGGTCTAGAGAAAATGGTCTACAATTTTCTGTTTGTTTCTAGATATCCTTAGGATAGTAGGGATATCACTCTTGTCCACAAGAGGGATTTGTCCGTCTAACACTCTTGGAATGAATTTTTAAAAAATTATGGAGACATGATGCTTGTGAGATGAAATGACTTCATACTTGCTGATATAATCTCCCTTATGCCTCATCTGCTCAGATGTCTTTGATTCCATAGAAAACCCTAGCTCAGTGGGAGAGGAAATTAGGGTTTAGTGCTTGTGGGAAATGATGATTTGGGAACCCTTGGGAAAAGATAACTCCCTTTGACATTTGATCAATTGATGAACTAAAAAATCTTGCACTTTGACATTTGATGTGTTGGCATGTAGAAAATGAGTTGGCAGCCTTGATAACCAAGCACTTATTACATATTTAATGATATAAAATTACATAGAAAAAATAAAAATTACATTGTTTTTGAAATAAATATTACATCTTGGAATTAAACTCACACTTTGAAATCAAATTAAAAATTTGGAAACCATATTGGAGACCATTTTTACATGGTAAAGAGACATTATTTGGGATCACCTTCATACTTTGCTGACCTTATGAAAATGAAATGGTGTTTTATTTGGACCTTGAAGAATGATACCTAGAGACCTAATGAGACCTTGAGTAACCAAGACTTCATGGTGATTTTGACTGAAATAATGACATAGTGAAATAAGCTTTCAAGAGTGATTTATAATCAACAAGACATGAAGTTAGGCCAACAAATCTGAAATTTTGAGGGAGAGTGAGGTCTTATGACTAGGGCTACCATTAGTGAATTTTTTTTTAGCATAACCTAATGGAATGATATAAAAATTTCTGAGTGGGACACCTAAAATGAGAATGAAAAGAGTGATTTTGATCACTGATGGAAAAATGCATATTTTGACACTAACATTGGCCTTATTGGGGATGGAAGCTCTGAAAGAGGTGTCAATAACCACATATCTCTGAATTTTGCAGGTCAGTGCCTCTTACATTGGGCCAATATGGTAAAAAAATAACTCAAACTGAAATGCAGGCCTAAATAATGACAACTCAATGACACAAATTGACTGAAAATAAAGAACTTACTAAAATTATTGATGGTAGTACATCACCAAGACTTGAGGGCTTCAAATCCTGATGACAACCACCTGCCTATTGAAGACATATGTACAATCATGTGAAATTATCCTTCCAGTGTAACCAATCCGCCAGATAGCTACTTACTGAAATTCTGCTCTCATTTCCCTCGAGTAGGCAAAAAAAAAAAAACTAGGCCACTCCAAATGTCTACTAAACATGTGCTTCTGCTATGTGAAAAAAAGAAAATACATATTCGCTGCTAACTATAGCATATCAGTAAAGGGATCTTTAAAAATCTAAAATGTTACCTTGTCTCGAGATCCAGCAAAAACACAAGCACACTCTTCATTCTGATCTGAAAGAACACTTGGTTGTTGATCCATAGGAGAGCATAGGGAAGTATGAATTTCTGCTATCTGGGTGTTGGCTGTAAATTCCTGGAGCATGAGAAACTCTGATTCTGTCTCTAGCACACTGTCTCTATTAGGCTCATACCCCTCAAATTCATATTCTAAATCATCTTTGAACAGAATTTTTTTTTCAATATTGTTAAACATGACAGCCGTATCTTCTTCATGAAATAAAACAATATATTTTAGCTGATCTCCTTGCAGAAAATCATCATCACAAATCAGTTTAGTCACACCAACTTCATGTATGGCTTCATCAGTCTCATGACTATCATCATTCAAAACCATACTTTCATTTTCAATAATGGAAGATGCTTCATTCACACATTCTTAATTGTGTGAACACTGTAAGAGATGTAAATCTACATTTGCTTGGGCTTTAACATGATTTTTCAGGAGCTGATCTATTTCATCTTCAGGCAAAGGAGAAAACTGAGTTTTAAAACAGTTTACATTGATTTGGTGATTTTCATTTTTAGGATAGGGAATTTGCACTTCTCTTTCTTTGTCCTAGTCTGTCTCATCTAAGGAGGGAGCTATTGATTCTTTTTGGTGATGAAAAGGTTTCTCATGCAAAGGCTCAAGGATCTCTTCGCCCAAGGAGGAAACTGCTGATTCTTGTTGGGAGGAAAAATCATGAAGGGATTCTATGATATCATCATCTAGATACTCTTCATCCCCATACAAATTTTCAAGAAACTCAATGAAATTATCAGAGATCTCACAACAACTATCAATCATCGACAAGGAAGAATTAGAGCTTTGATAATGTTGAAAGAAAACTGAATGAAATTCCTTTAGAGAATATAAACTAGAAGATGGCAGACTCTCTTACCATGATCTCGATTTTTCCTCCAAGGTAGCTACAAACATCTTCATCAGAAAAATCTTCAAGAAACTCAATCTTTAGTCTGTGAATATGCAAACGAAATTTGACCAAATGCAAACTAGCATCTTCACCATCTTGACCCTTAAACTTTGAAAGTCCTGATTTCCAATCTATATAAGGAATACGATTTGGAAAACCAAGAATATGAGCTCGATTCAGAGGAGCATACCTTCGAGAAATCAAATCCATTTTGACAATAATGAGTTCACCAAGAATATCTTCAAACTACCAGTTCTTGAAAAGTGGAGTCGCCATGAAAATTATGAACCTTAGGATCTTTCGACACTAGAGTAGCCAGGTGAATGGTTCAGCCTTCATTTGCATATGACCGCTATCCACCATCAGCAATCAGATCTAAAATTTGTAGTTCTTTCCCAGGGAATATATTTTCCTTTTGATTCCTCGACAACAGCGCCAGGATGTTATCACTCCGCCAGATTCCCAAGGCTAAGGAAGGAATCCCAACAGAGGTAACCACAAACCAAGCTTTTGACTTGATAGCTAGCCCTATCAAGCCGGAGAGGGATCTCTCCAAAAGGGTCACAAGCAGGAGGGATGGAAAAATTAGGGTTTTTAGGCTAGATTTTGAGCGAAGGGGGTTGTTTTGAATTTGATTTTGGTTGGGAATCACTGGATGAAGGAATTAGGTCAAGGAAAGCTAGGTCAGGGAAAATGAGTTAGGGTTCCAGGGATCAATGGGGAAAGGTAGGTACAATTATTATCACTTGAAAAGGATTGTGATGGAATGGTGTTGAAGCTGAAAGAAAGCTAAGAAAAACATAGGAGATGTATTTTTCTCAGACATATGAAAGTGGACAAAATATGATCAATTGCCCGAAACAGAGCATGTGCAAACATGTATTCTGATTATCTAACTTGTAAGAGATCATAACATAGAAATGAAGTGAACATGAATAAAATACATTCAAACATATGATACTGAATAAAAGACAATGATAGATATCAATACCACAAGTATCCCAAAAGTAGCTGCAACTCCTCTTTATTAGCTGGCCAAACTGAGTACAAAATTTTCCTTTATCAACTAGCAAACATAAAAACTGATTCAAACCCTTCACTAGAGTGAAGAAAGAGGCTAAATAGACATCAAAATAAGCTTTGCTCATCCTCAAGGGTTGAATCGATGAGGTGAGGAAGATATCCACTAATTTCTAAACTGAAAACTGAAGTGTAGGATGGGCTAAGTGACTCACTCCTCATTACATTCAACTGATTCATCATGACTCATTAATGAATTTTACTCGATGAATCTACCCTAGGTAAGTAATATTAGACATAATTACATTTTACCATCATTAATTACATGAGTAGAAAGATGATTTTCTTAGAAAATTCAAAACATGAGAGAATTTTGGAAAAAATCAGCAAGTTTGACATTTGCGCCCTCCACTATGCATTTGCGCCATCTTAGTGTCATTTGCGTCCTCCATTTTGCAGGCTACTTTGGAAGGCCTTCCCGATGTCCAAATTGGGTCTAGGATAGCTCGTTGGAAAGCCCTTCAAGCCTAGTTTCCAGATCTACTTTGAGTTTCCAAAATTAAGGTTATGTGCCCCCTAAAAATTTCATTCTCTTAAGACTGGTATTTGCAAAGTGCCTAGGTCAAAAAGGGGCAGAAAGGTGATTTTTTGGTGGTTTTTTGAGCTTTTCACCTATCAAAAATAAAAAATAAGGCCAAAAACATGGTTTTATGAGATGTATGAGTCATTAGGAATCCAATGGTGCCTTCCTTATCCTCAAAAAGTGTGCCAATTATTTGCGTAGAACCTAGGGCACTACACAAATGCCCAATTTTCTGCTAAAAAATTGTCTCAAAAAGCATAAATATTTCCATATTTTGACAAAAAGTTAGAAATTGCCTCAAAATTGTTGGAATGGTTGATAATGGTGTGTTTAAGCTTGTAGGGAAGCCTCAACAATAATGTCCAACTTTTTCTTCTGTTTTTGGTGGGTTAGGGCTGCAATTTTTTGCATTTGCTGTCTTTAGCTATGCCCTTGTATTTATTTGTCTCTTTGCATAGTGCTTGGGCATTCTCCTTTGAATTTGGATGTCCTTTTTAGCCTTCTTTAAAATTTTTTCCTAGTGGTAATTGATGTCTATACTGATGTTTTCATCATCATCTTCCTCATCTAGGTCAACAAGCTCAAAATCATGCTCAGTCTCATGGAGGTGCTCCTCATGTCGAACCTCTGTCTGAATTTCTACCTCTGTCATTTTTTCTTTACCTTTATCCACCTTCTTTGTTGATGTAGAAGGCATGGCCCCTTCCACTATGTGAGGAGAAAACACATGTCTATGGCCTCCTCACATCTGTTTCCTCTCCTTCAATAAATGATGTGTTTTCTTCCTTTGTTTCCATGGTGTTTTTTTCAAAACCCTAGGATTAGGAAAGGGAAGTGGGAAAGGGAAAATGAGGGAGATATTTGCTTGGGATGTGTGAAATGGGGAGGGGATAGTGAGTAGTAATATGATAGATTTAGGATAGGGATTTGGGGATTGGGAGCCTAGATAGATGTAACACCTAGGGCTTAGGGTTTTGGGAGAAAGGTTTAGGAAAATAGGATTTTTCAAAACAAGGGTTTTGGAATGGGTTTTTGTAATTGTAGGAAGGATGCAAATGTGTAAGAGAGTGTAATTTGGGAGCTTTCAGAAATGCAATAGGGATACTAGGGTTTTAAACAAATTCTTTCAAACACATAATTGTACCATAAACTTCATAATACTGAACATATGAAATTGACGAAGATGTTTTTTTAATGGCATGAAATCTTACTGGTTTGCTGGAGGTGAATGACTAAGTTGGTGGAGCTTTGAAGGCAATTTCTCATCAGTTGGACACTTTGTAGAGCTTGCTGGTCATTTGTGCATGGACAATGCATTTGCTCCCTTGACTGGTTATTTGCACCCTTGCCTACACATTTGCGCCATACTCTACACATTTGTGCCCTCCTATATAGATTTTTGCCCTCTTCTGAGTATTTTTTCCCTCTCTGTGCATTTGCGCCCTTTCTTAGAAACATTTGCACCCTCATAAAAGGATTTGCACAACGCCTTTTTTAAGACCACTTTTGGAGGCCTTCCTTGTGTCCAAATGGATCCTAGGATAGTTCGTTGGAAATATTATCCTGTATAATTTCAAACTATGCCTTTATTTTCTAGAATGAAATTGATTTGACCTATCAAAAATTGATTCTACCAAGACTTGTCAAAAAGTGCAGAATGAGGTTGCAAAAATGAAGTGTTTTGGTGCAGGCAAATTTTGGAGACCTTCCTCAACTCCAAATTGAACTCATGATAGCTCATTGGAAATATCTTCCAGTATAGTTGTGATTTAACTTATCAATAAAGTCATTTGGAGACTCCAGCTACGAGAAAATTGATTTTCCCAAGGTCACTCATGAAGTGCAAAAAACCTCTTGTAAAATCGTATTTTTGACATTTATCTCAAACCATGATACCTGCGTAAAAAATGAAAGAGGTTTTTATTTTTTGACATATTATAGAAAAAAACCTCTCTCACTTTTATCAAATTCATCTTTGTTTGGTCATAAACATACTTTGAAGAAAAACGGGCCCTATGAGTGGCAAATGATTTGACTCTTGGAATGACTTTTTGAAAAATGATGGAGACATGACGTTTATGAGCTGAAATGACTTCATAATTGATGATATAATCTCCCTTATGTATCATCTTCTCATATATCTTTGATTCCATAGAAAACCCTAGCTCAGTGGGAGAGGAAATTAGGGTTTAGTGCTTGTGGAAAATGATGATTTGGGCACCCTTGGGAAAAGACAACTCCCTTTGACATTTGATCAATTGATGGACTAAAAACTCTTGCAATTTAAAATTTGATGTTTTGGCATGTGGAAATGAGTTGGAAGCCTTGGGAACCAAGTACTTATTGCATATTTAATGACATAAAATTAGATAGAAAAAATAAAAATTACATCTTTATTTTTGAAATAAATATTACATCTTGGAATGAAACTCACACTTTGAAATAAAATTACAACTTTGGAAACCATCTTGGAGATCATCTTTACATGGTAAAGAGACATTATTTGGGATCACTCTCATACTTTTCTGACCATATGCAAATGAAATGGTGTTTTATTTGGACCTTGAAGAATGATACCTAGAGACCTAATGAGACCTTGAGTGACCAAGACTTCACGGTGATTTTGATTGACATAATGACACAGTGAAATAAGATTTCAAGAATGATTTATACTCAGCAAGACATGAGGTTAGGCCAGAAAATGTAAAATTTTTAGGGAGACTGAGGGCTTATGACTAGGGCTACCATTAGTGAAACAATTTTTAGCATGACCTAAGGGAATGCTATAAAAATTTCAGAGTGGGACACCTAAATGAGAATGAAAAGAGTGATTTGGATCACTGATGGTAGAATGCATATTCTAACACTAACATTGGCCTTATTGGGAATGTCAGCTCTTAAAGAGGTGTCAAGAACCACATATCTCTGAATTTTGCAGATCAGTGCCTCTTCCATTGGGCCAATACGGTCAAAAAAATAACCCAGACTGAAATGCAGGATTAAATACTAACAACTCAATGACACAAAATGAATCTTAAAACTGACTGAAAATAAAGAAATTACTAAACTTATTGATGGCAGTACATCACCAAGACTTGAGGGCTTCAAATGCTGATGACAACCAACTTCCTGCTGAAGACATATGTACAATCATGTGAAAATATCCTTCTAGTGTAACTAATCTAGCAGATGGTTACTTACTGAAATTATGCTCTCATTTTCCACGAGAAGGTAGAAAAAAAAAAGAAAAAAAAAAGAAAAAAAAAAAGAAAAAAAAGAAAAAAAAGAAAAACTAGGTCACTCCCAGTGTCTACTGAACATGTGATTCTAGTCTGTGAAAACAAGAAAATACATCTTCCTCGCTAACTGTAGTAGAACAATAAAGGGATCTTAAAAAATCTGAAATGTTACCTTGTCTCGAGATCCAACTAAAACAAAAGCTCACTCTTCATTATGATCTGAAAGAACACTTGGTTGTTGATCCATAGGAGATCATCGGGAAGTATGAATTTCTGCTATCTGAGTGTTGGCTGCAAATTCCTGAAGCATGAGAAAATATGATTATGATTCTGGCATACTGTCTCTCTTAGGATCATACTCCTCAAATTCATATTCTAAATCATCTTTGAACATAATTTTTTTTTCAAGATTGTTAAACATGACAACCCTACCTTCTTCATGAAATAAAACAATATATGTTAGCTAATATCCTTGCAGAAAATCATCATCAAAAATAGTTTTACTCACAAAAACTTACTGTATGGCTTCATCAGTCTCATGAATATCATCATTCAAACCTATACTTCCATTTTCAATAATGGAAGATGCTTCACTCACACATTCTTGACTGTGTGAATACTGTAAGAGCTGCAAATCTACATTCGATTGGGCCGTGACATGAATTTTCAGGAGGTGATCTATTTCATCTTTAGATAAAGGAGAAAAGTGAGTTTTAAAACAATTTACATTGATTTGGTGATTTTCATTTTTAGGATTGGGAATTGGCACTTCTCTTTCTTGGTCCCAGTCTGTCTCATCTAAGGAGGGAGCTATTGATTGTTTTTGGTGATGAAAATGATTCTCATCACTAGTAAATTTGGCCCAATTTCCGACGGCCAATTCGTCGCTATTCCGACACATAGTCGTCACAAGAGCGATAGTTCGAGGACAGGCAAAACGTGGTTTGCCATTACGTTGCAATTCCGACGCACTGAAAAAGTGTCGCACTACTGAAAATTTTTCCGTCGCTTCCAAACAAGCATCGCTCTTCCGACGTTTCCCAAACCATCGCGCTTCCGAAGTTTGTAAACTGTCGCAGTTTCGACGAAATGTGGTTCGACGTTTTGAACGTCGCTCTTCTGACGTTTGTAAACTGTCGCAATTCCGACGAAATGTGGTCCGACGTTTTGAACGTCTCTCTTCCGACGTTTGTAAACTGTCGCAATTTCGACGAAATGTGGTCCGACGTTTTGAACGTCGCTCTTCCGACGTTTGTAAACTGTCGCAATTTCGACGAAATGTGGTCTGACATTTTGGATGTCGCTCTTCCGATGTTTGTAAACTGTCGCAATTCCGACGAAATGTGGTCTGACGTTTTGAACGTCGCTCTTCCGATGTTTGTTAAATGTCGCAATTCCGACGAAATGTGGTTCAACTTTTTGAACGTCGCTCGTCCGATGTTTTTATACTGTCGCTCTTCCGGCGTTTTTAAGCTGTCGCAATTCTAACGCTTACAAAGCATCGGTATACCGGCGACCGGTTCAATTTAAAAAAAAAAAATGAAACTTTAAAACAGGACATTAAATCTCCAATATTTTTCATGAATTTTGGGCGTTCCAATGACCATGAAATATTAATATAATAAACCACCCTGCAACGCTTTGACTATAAACAATCATATAAACATGGCTCTGTATTTCAAAAAACAGGTTTAAAATAGAAACAGGGCAACATTTTTTTTTTCCAATTGTTATGAACATAATTCGACCGTGAAATATTGATATAATAAACCACCCCGCAATGCTTCGACTATAAACAATCATTTTTTTTTCACAAGAGAAAAAACGCTATTTTGAATATATTACATGAAGTAAAACAGTCCATGAAGTCATTACATTTTCACATCTGAAGATTGGAACCCAAATATCTATCCAGAAAAGTGGAAGTCCCACCCCAGACAATGATAGAAAAATACCCCATGTCACATACAGGGACATGATATAAAACCCAGTAATGGTCCACATGGATATTATCGACAATCTGAGAAAGCATCCAAATATGCCCGAGGCATCTATAAGAAAGTGAAATAGCAGTATGTAGAATAGTAAAGCAACAGATAGAGTACCGACGTCCATTGTTCCAAATACAAATTAAAGTACCCAAAATCATGCAACAGAGAAAAACGCTAATCATGTGAGGAGTGTGATATGTCCAAAATATAAAAAGACCATCAGACCATATCAATAAACCAGCAACATAGACCAGCATCGCTAGTTTTGAAGGCAGAGTGATAAACATTAATCATTTTTTTCACAAGAGAAAAAACGTTGTTTTGAATATATTATATGAAGTAAAACAATCCATGAAGTCATTACATTTTCACATCTGAAGATTGGAACCCAAATATCCATCCAGAAAAGTGGAAGTCCCGCCCGAGACAATGATAGAAAAATACCCCATGTCACATACAGGGACATGATATAAAACCCGGTAACGGTCCACATGGAGATTATCGACAAATCTGAGAAAGCATCCAAATATGCCCGAGGCATCTATAAGAAAGTGAAATAGCAGTATGTAGAATAGTAAAGCAACAGATAGAGTATCGACGTCCATTTTTCCAAATACAAATTAAAGTACCCAAAATCCTTGAACAGAGAAAAACGCTAATCATGTGAGGAGTGTGATATGTCCAAAATATAAAACGACCATCAGACCATATCAATAAACCAACAACATAGACCAGCATCCCTAGTTTTGAAGGAAGAGTGATAACCTGTCAACACATAAAATAGTATCATAAAGCAAATACAGGAAATGTGCAGAGACATGTACTGTTGATATACGCCTCACACAAAAAGCATCCATGATAGAGAAAAAATATGTATAAAGCCAGGGTCGATTGTATGTTTTGGCTCGCTCGTTCTCGGAAATAAAAACCATCTGCAGAAACCTTGGCTCGCTTGTTCCTAGAAATAAAAACCATCTGCAGAAACCCAGGCTCGCTTGTAAGATCAGGCTCGCTTGATTCCAAAATTGGTAACCATCTGTTGCATCCGATATTTAAGGTTCAGGCTCGCTTGTTTCCATTAGTAGCCTGCTACAGCATCCACCCTATTCATAGCAAAAAGGTTCCTGTAGATATACAGAGAAAGAGTATAATACGTATCCACCCTGTTCATAGCAAAAAGGTTCCTGTAGATATACAAAGAAAGAGTATAATAGTAGACCATAGAAACATGGCTTTGTATTTCAAAAAACAGGTTTAAAATAGAAACAGGGCAACATTTTTTTTTTCCAATTGTTATGAACATAATTCGACCGTGAAATATTAATATAATAAACCACCCCGCAACGCTTCGACTATAAAAAATCATATAAACATGGCTCTGTATTTCAAAAAACAGGTTTAAAATAGAAACAGGGCAACATTTTTTTTTTCTAAGTAAAGTTAATCTATTAACAGTGGGAATAAAATTACAGCATGAATTTAGTCAAAAACATTGCCCAGACTTATGGCAATTTTTTCATCAAAAAATCAAAAAAGAAGACTGCCCTCATACGGGGAAACCAGTCTTGAACATTTAAAAAATTCAAAAATATTACAGAGGTCCAACACAATAATATAATCTAAAACATGCCCAATTAAGTGGGCCTGTGAAGCAAGAAAACCAAATTAACCAAACTACTCCTCCGGTGGTTCCTCGACGATTCGGAACCATCCTTCGAAAGGTCTAGGATCACCAGGTGCTATCTCCACATTCATGCCACTGCTCCCCTCCTGAAGGCCCGAATGCTGGTCGGCTTTTTCTGAGCTCAGACCCACTGGACGGGTGCATTGTTCCTCTGTTTGGGCCTCCTCACGGAAAACCACAGTGATTGAAGCTGTGATTCGTGGGCGGTTCAGAGAGAAATTAAAGGAAAAAAGCGCAGTGTGCATTGTGGGAGAAGGTGAAGCGGTGGGGAAATGAGGAGCAGGGGAACCCATACGGTGGCCAGATCCTAGAACCGACCCCACCCACTCTTAGTGCTTGGATAGCGACTTGCGTAATAATCACTGGACTGGGAAGACGACTTGGTTGAGGGGTTGGAGGGAGCGCGCAGGAGTTGACCTCTAGTGCTCCCCTTGCGGCAACACATCCTTTGACGCAGGCGAGGCATGGGTGCAGTCTCAGCAGTGGGCACAAGACGAGACGGAGAAGCAGAATTCCAAGAAACTGAGGAAGACAGACACAGACCAGATTGAGAGAAATGCAGATATGCACCAAGGTCTAAGCAACAGTTTAGCTGGGCACTTCTCCTTCTCGTCACAGTGAGCAGGCAGTGTAACCTAGCAACCAGAGTGCAATTCAAAGGTTGCGGCTCGTCTGAAAAACCATAGCGAAACGCCATTTTATCGACCCGACTGCAATGCAATCGAAGAACGCCTGTCATAATTAATATCTCATTAATGAGAGCCGAAGGCCGGATCATATTGGAGCATGCAGAATCGATAACAGGAGTGGAGGTCCGATCTTTAACAGTGTTAAAATTTAATGCGATTTGATGTGAAAACCTTGGAACTTAAATATCGGCTAATTGAACAACGTTAAAACTTAATGCGATTGATATGAAATCGCCACATCCATGTCCCATTGCCTTAAATGCCATCGAATGCACCCACATCCGGGAGCAGGGCAACTTTTGATTGAGGACACGTGGCAGAAATTGATCGGAGCGAATCTTTGTTTGGGACGCTCGAGCAGTGGTAATCTGGACTCGAAAAATATTAGGGCAAATTTGATAAGAAATTCATGTCACAACTCTCCCTCTGTATGCCAGCCCAACTTCGGATCAGAAAAAGATTAGGGCGGAATTCATTTGGTTTTCGCGTCACAAAATTGGCCGACGTCAGCAGGCTATTTTGGAACGCGAATTTGGTTTGAATTATGGTTTATCTCCGTTTGAAGTCTGGCGGGCTCGACTTAAGAACAATTTTTTTTGATCCCATCTTATAAAATTTGTGTTGGTTTTCTTTGATAATACACATATTTATAATAAATCATGGGAATACCACACTAGTAAACATGTGGAAAAGTTATATAAATTATTGAGAACAATCATTTTTATGTAAAAATATCAAATGTGCTTTTGGGAAATAAGAATTCGAGTATTTTGTTCATATTTTTTTAAAGGAAGGAGTGAAGTTGGAGCCTCAAAAGATGCAAGCTATTACAAAATGACCTATTCCTAAGAAAATCAAGGTTCTTAGAAGATTTTTTAGACTTACATGATATTATTGATCATTTGTTAAGAATTATGCATGCATTTTAAGTCCACTCACATATCTCTTGAAGAAAATATCATTTATATGGAATGATGAGGCTACTTTGGCATTCTCTCTTTTAATGGATGCCATGTCTTCTACACCAACATCGGTTGCACCTACTTTTGGTAAAAAATTCATAGTAGAGTGTGAGGCACTAGGACAAGGAATTTACGTAACATTAACACAATAAGGGATAGCATTGGCTTTTAAAAGCAAGGAATTCAAAGAAAATATTTGGTGAAATCTACGTATGAAAAATAAATGGAAGCAATATTACATGCAATAAAAAATGGGGATAGTATATCATTGGGAGGTACTTTAAAGTCAAGATATACCATGATAGCATAAAGTATTTTTTGAAGCTATGGATTTCATTAGAAGATTAACAAAAATGAGAAGAAAAAATGAAAAGTTTTAATTTTGAGATAATCTGCAAAAAGGGTAAGGAAAATTTATTACATGATGCTCTTTCTAAAATAGAAGAGGCCTCAAATTTATATCCAATTACATTTTCTATTCCTAGGTGGCTAGAAGAAGCTTGCCATAATGGAAAAATGACAATAGTACTAAACAAAAATTAAAATTTATAAAAGGATGGGATGAACTCTATGGAGCATTGGGAGTGAAAGAGAGATACACTTTGGTGCAAATGTAGAATATTTTTATGCACGCAAGCATATTTGAATAAAAAAATATTAAGGGAGTCCCATGTCTCTCTGATGGTAGGACGCAGGGTTCCTTAAAATATCTCAAAGGATCAAAAAATATATTTTTGGAAGGAATGAAGAAAGATATTCAAAATTTTGTAAGAGAAGGTTAGGTTTGCATAATAAATAAAAGAGAGATAGTAAAATATCTAGGGTTACTTCAACCATTCCACATACATATTCAAAGACTAGAAGATATATCAATAGACTTTATTACAGGGTTACTGAAATATAAAGTTAAGTATTACATTTTTTTGGTCATTTATATAGACAAATTTTGTAGATTTTTTTTGTAGAGCTCAAATTACATAAACAACAAGCCAAGTGGCAGAAGTGTCTGTGAAAGAAATTCATAGTCTTCATGTTTTTCCTAAAGTAATAGTAACAAGAAACTTTTGGAAATAATTATTTAATATGAGTGGAGAAACACTAGCTGCCATGAGTTCTACATATCAAACACAATCAAATGGTCAAACAAAAATAGTTAACAAATATTTTTAAGGTTATCTACAATGTTACTCTTTAGAAAAGCAATCTTAATGGATGAAGTGGGTTCGTCAAGGAAGAATGGTAATATGATACTACCTATCACACATCTACTAAAATTTCCCCATTTAAGGCCCTTTATGGATATCCAACTCCTAGTATCTCGTACTTTTTGCAAGATAAGTCCAAAGTATAGGAAACAGAGTCACATATGGAAAATACTAAAGAAAATTTGAAAATTATTATGGAAAACCTTCAAATTACATGAAACATGATAAAACAACAAGGGGAACAACATTGAAGTGAAAGATAATTTGAGGAGGGTAATTGGGTATTTTTTAGATTATAGCATTATAAGAAATCTTCATTCAAGAAAAAGAAGAATAAAGAATTAGCTCAAAAATTTTATGGCCCTAAATAATTATTCATAGGATTGCACAAGTGGTATAGAAGTTATATTTTCCTTATTCTTGCATTCATAAGGTTTTTCATGTATCTTGCCTAAAAAGGGTTTTGGGAAAAAATATGCCAATGTAAATAGAACTTCCAAAATTAGATGAAGAATGAAAGTTGATTCTTGAACCACAAAAAGTTATAGATAAACATTATGTATCTCTTTGACATATAACCATTATGAAGTACCTAATCAAGTGGAATAATATTCCTCTAGAAGAAGGTACATGGTAAAATGATCAATTCGTGATGAAATACCCACGGCTAAAGGGTTCGTTTGAAGTTTTGACAAAGATTTTGTTATATGTTTTATATAACGCGCGGCGGAATAGTTTTATTGTTTGTTAAGGTCCCACACAGTGATCAAATTTGAAGGGCAGGTCCGAATTTCAATTAGAAGGGCATATATCTATGTCTCCCTTCCATAATGAAAAGCTTTAAAAAAAAAACTTTTCAATTGACCACAATAAATTATTTTTACATTTCATTTTCAAAAAGACAAAACCATCAATATTTATATTAATAAAAGACTGTTACATATACAACAATGAAGAAGGCTCCATCTTTCATTGCTTAAATATCTCATTGGCAATGTCAACATAAGTCTTGAAGACACTATTATAAGAATTTGGATACATACCACCGAGATATAGGAGATTCTTATGTGTCAGATTGTGTAATGAAATTTTGACTTCATCTCACAAGGAGCAGCAGCATGGAGGTCTGGATTTTTCTTATAGAACTTTATTATTATTATTTGAAATGTTGCTTATAGTTATGAATACAACAATGAAATTATGAGCATGGTGGACAATTAGTCAAGCTCATGATGCCAAACCATGATGATGTAAGTTTGGAATTTAACATTTTTACATGTTAAAGACAAATATTCAAAATCACTGACAACTTAGTATGCCATAATTAATAATCATTCCTTGTTCACTTTTGTTAATAGGTTTATGTCACACGATGATCTCTCTTCTCTGGCATTTACTTGTATTGAAGATCACTATTCTAGGAATAAGGAGTTATTTTATCCAAAAATAACCCTAGCCAAACATTGACAATGCATCAAGGATATATTTATATGCTTCATAAGTACATATGTTCTACTTCTAAATCATGTCTTGGAAGTGGTTGTTTTGCTGGAAATTATTCACCAGTTGGTTTCATACCAAAGTCTTTTTCACATTTTCAGCATCCAATACATGAAAAGATAATGGTTTAAAACAACATAAATATTTGAAATTTTGCAAGAATTGTCTGGCACACTTTGAATATGAATTTTGAAGTCAAGTGCATGATGCTGTATAGGATCAAGTGTCATTTTGAATACCAAATGTTTCACAAGAAACTTCTCAACATGCTACCTTGCAGTAAGGATTAAATGGAAATATTGCATCAACTATTTCCATAATAAAAGTGCACCTCGGCCATAAGACTAAACAACTACAAATGTTGTAGATCTAACAAGACCACACAATCAAATGTATTCCACAAGGCCAATACTGTATGAAAAATGAAAAGGAGTTGGCAACCAAAAATACCTTAGGCAACTAATTCAATTAGATACACCAAACCATCAGCAAAAAGGAAAACTAGCCTACTCAAAAGGCAAGCGTTTACCTCCTTTGACAAAATTTTGAGTTCCGAAACAAGGGCCTTTATTGTCTTGTCAATGCCCCTAGTAATTTGAATGGGGTTTGCACCTGCTGCAACAACCTAAATAAAAAGGTTTCATTTCAAATTATTTTCCACAAATTTAAGATACAACCATTGTCAGTTTTGTATTTCCTAACAAGCTCATAAATTTTGACAAAAGAACCAAAATTTTTTAATACCTGATAGCAATTTTTTCAATCAAAAACTATCTTAGACTCAATAAGCCCAACCCAAAACTAAAAAACCAAACACCATAAGACCCTACAAAAATGAATAGATGATCTTAATCCAGTACTATCGACAAAAAGTTACATTTACACCCTCACTTATTAAACCCTGTGCTGTTGAATTTTAACTTCAACTGCTGCAGCAGAAGGATGGATGCAGCATCAACATTTTTTTTTGGAGGTTGCTTGCATGCCATCCAGAAATTTAATTCAGCATTTAAAATTCCTGCAAGTTTTTTTTGTAGACGGCCGCAGCCATATTTCTGTACAGGATTGTATTTAAACACAACAACCAGCATTAACTCAATTCACCAACTAGAAATTAAACAAACAGAAATTTACCCGACAGTTTTGTAAATTCAAAAGGAGGACACGTGGAGCATTAATATTGGATCGCATGAAATTGAAGGGAATCTGAAAACCTGAAAACCGGACCCGAATTTTTTATAAGGCACATTGGATTGAGAATTCATGTTACAAATTAGGCAGACGTCAGCATCCCATTTTGGAACGCGAATTTGGTTTGAAATTCAATCTATTCAGACTTTTGAAGTCCGACGGAAAGGGTTCTTTAATGTTTTGATAGTTTAATATTTTATGTATGCTTTAATATATACATATGTTTTAAACATATGTTATATATATATCATATGCGAAATGAAAGGTCGGCCATAGAATTTAGTTTTAATTTTATTTTTTTTAAAAGAGGGTTTATTATAATATGTTTTATATGTTACGGCATATAAAAATAAAAAGGACAAAAAATCTTGGTAGTTTTTTTTATAGACAGTACGTAAATTTTTTATTACACAGCAGTGTGTAAAAAGTGAAAGACTGAGTGTAACTTTTTAAGTGTGTATGCATAGCAGTGCGAAAGTGAAAAACACAGCAGAGTGTTTTAGAGACAGAGTATGTTTATTTTGAACAGACAGTGAGTTGGTTTTATGCACTGCGTTTTGTATCCGTCATAATTTTGTAATCCCTCTCAGTGAGGAAGAAGTGTAATAGTTTTTTTTTTAGTTATTGAAGGGAATAGAAGTTTGTTTTCAAAGTATTGAAACTCTGTCTCCTGTCAAAGAAATTTTTATTTTCTCTGTGTTAGAGGAAGGGAGATTTATTCTCCATTCATTGTTCTGGAATTTTTCGATATTCCAACATGTGCAAGAACAACAGATGTTGTGGTTCCATCCCCAGCTAAATCATTTGTCTTTTCCACAACTTGCCTTACCAACTTGGCCCCAATATTTTCAACTGGGTCCTCTAATTCAACCAATAAAAAGGCCAAAACCATAGCATTGAGATACAATTTATCACATTGTCAATAACAATAAAATTTGACTCAGCCATAACCCTTTCCTTTTATTGTTGTGAAAAGCTTTATGCATTACTCTAATGTGGCTAGTCCATAGGCCAAGTAGACCATTGGGTAACAAATATGTTTCCTTTCACCTTTGAGTTTTCAAATTATGCCTACCAAATCTAAGACATTTAAGAGGGGGAACTAATACAACGTTAAAAGAAAACCAGAGCACACATCTACAAATTACCTCCTTAGCTACTGTCACACCATCATTAACTATTTTCGGAGAACCATGCTTGCTCTCCAAGACAACATTTTTCCCTTCGCCCCAAGGGTGACTCCAACAAGATCAACAAGTTTGTTCACACCGCCTGCAAGAAAAATTGACAATGCTTTCAGTAAGTGTGCAATTGAATGCCAGACCATATGCCAAAAAAACCCTCCATGAAAAATTAAAATAACACATTAAAATCAAATATAAGTGGACAAGGAAAGATCCACCGCAGTGAAGTTTCACGTGCAGGTGACCTTCCTTTAAACATAATTTTTTCTCTGACCTGCAATTTTTTTGTCACTGAGCCATCCTTGTTGAAGTACAACTCATTTTCCATAGCTCTTGTATTAACTACCTTCTCTCTGTCGCGTAATCTCAGAGTCCCTCTTTTGCTTGAGCGATTAAAGGAAATGGGTGAAAAAATTGAAAGAGAAGACAATTGTCTGCCATAATTATCAAACATTGCACCCAACTTCTTCCCCTTTCCATTGTTACCCAATGAGGTAGATGTGGCAATTGTTGTCATACTGCCCAAAGCAGAGGCCATCTTCTCTTATCCTGAATATAGAATTACAATATCTTCATATTAGTATGAACCTTAACAAACATGACTCCCATTGCTAAAAACCACTTTTAAGTTGTAACATGCAAAGCCAAAGCTGCTTCAAACTGCATTATATATCACAAGGTATCACCATCAAAGCTATAATTTTAAGATAACAATTTATCTACCATTGAAAATATAATTTTAAAATAGATACACCTAGTGAGAGTAGAGGTTAGGAAATTATAATAAGAATTATTACAAGATATCACTCACAGTGTAGTTGATTGTTCATTATCTGCTGTAACTATAATTTTAAAGAAGACACACTTAGTGATATAGACAACACCAAGTGAGAGCAGAGGTTATGAAATTATAATGAGAATTATTTCAAGATATCATATTACTCATAGTACAGTTAATTTTTTATTGTTTGGTGTAATAATTGCTTATTATTTATAAACACAATCAAACATATTATGAGGGACGGTGATGAAATTGACAACAGTCTCATAACAAACCATAACGGGCACATCCCCTGGCAAGATATACTTTGAATAAGAAAGAAAGAAAAACAAAGTGATTACTTACAGGATCATAGGCTTCCTGAAGAACAAGATCCAGAGCAGAATCTGTAACTCCTAAAGCAACACCTCTCTCTGCAAGACGAATCGCTACATCTTTCATATGTAGTCTAGCAAATTTTCTGAGCTCATCACGAGAAAGAGGATCAAATACAACTATCTCATCAAGTATATTCAATAGCTCTGGCCTAAAATGTCTTCTAACCCGCAAAAATATTCAAAGGCATGTCAAAGCACTGCAGCCAACTTCATGATAAAACTATATGAAAAATATGCATACACAGAGTCCAGGAGAATGAAACGACAGGTGTATTGGCAGTTTCCGAAATGCAGCAACTAAAATGGTAGGTGTATTGGCAGTTATGGAAATGCAGCTACTAAAACGGCAGGTCTGTCGACGGTTGCAGGTGTGTTGATTAAATGTTGGTATTTTCAGACCGATTCCATGGAAATATACCAGAAACTAGTGGTATTTCAAACCTAGAAGGTAACCTGAGAGACTGTGACTGTAAGATTAAACAAGCAATAGGTGTCGTGCCTAGATAAGAAGTGTTGACAAAAAAAAATTGATCTCTTTCATAACAGAAGGCCTATCGGCCTAAATATCTAGGACATGTGGCACTCCATGATAAAGACACATGGTGTGTGGATTTGAGTTTTTCAGGTGGTCAAGTGGACCGAAAATAGGTGAAATGTGGCACCACTCAGAGATTGACATGTGCCAATTGGTACAAGTGGTAGAAAATTGGCATGCTCAAACAATGAGGTGATGCAAGAATGACATGAGGGAGAAAATATCAGAAAAGCCCCAAATCTGGAGAACTAAAGATCATCACCAACCTGAGATTGACAACTTTACATGATGTAACCTATGAAATCGTAAATGGAGAAATCATAGTAACAATAAAGTAACCTATGTAACAATAAATTCGGATTCATCCTAGGAGTGGTAATGGGAGAAATCATAGTGAACAACAAGAAACATGCAGAGTTGCTTACAATCAAATAGATGAAAAAAAACATACAAAAAACCTAGATAATAATCATGAACAAGCTTAATATTGAATTATGAACTGTAAAGGAACTTACAAAATGTGACATTACGAACCTGATCAAGCGCACAAGCAAAAATATCTTGGACATGACCCTGGTTGACAAGTTGTATTGCTCATGATGCAAGAGGATTTGCACCTGCACTACCAAGTCAATCAAAATCCATCATTATCTATACAATAAATACAAGTAATTAATGTAGTATTTTTTACTCTAAGATGCATTCTTATGATAATGTTAGAACATATGTTGAAAATGTCAAAACATACCTAAATAAGCTCCTCTTTTTTTCAAGAACAATTTATTGGAGTCGCATGAACTTGGAACAAGCCTCCCACGATCTGAAAGAGTAGCAACTAAGTCAACAGTGACTTTTTTGTTGCTACGCTGGATCAAGGGAGGTTTGCTCCAAGATTAAATTGCTCCAACAAATTATTCTCTACTAAACATGGCCAACCACGTGAAGGTGGAAGCTCTTATGGCCCCTCCCCCCCCCTCACATCACTCTCAATTCCCCAATACCCAATCTATATTTCATTTTTTACTTTCATGAGCATAAAAAAAATATTCAATAACTAATAAAAAAACAATTCAACAAAAATTACACAAGGAAACATTGAAATTAATGCTTGACATACAAAGTATGATAAATGAGTTTTTTATATAACGCAAAAAACGTTCCAAGTATGGTAACGTTTGTCTAATAATAATACAATATTTTACATTATCATATTTTCTTTTTCTTCTTCCTATTTCTAAAGCTCCTAATTACATCATCAATATCATCATGCTCTGCTCCTGTTTCGTGCCTTTGGACCCACACTGCTGACCTAGTTGCGTAGTCACTATGTCTGGTCTCATCCAGTGACGAGGCATTGCCTACAAAAACAGATAATATTAAATTTTAATTTTCAGTTTTTAAATATCATTGAACTAGTTCGGTAATATTAACAAAAAAAATTGCAATGAGATTATTTACCTGGTGCACCAGTTGTCGCTGTTGGGACTGTTGCCCTGTCTTCCTCTATGGTGGTAAGATCCTCAAGGGAAGCATTCTCTGTCATTTAAACAAAAAACATTATAAGGACAACCATCAAGGTATAATTAGAAAAAATTATAAGTGGAAATTAATTACCGTCTCGGCCCTCATTGATAGTAGCATTGTCGGCCTGGTCCCCACTACAATGATTAGGTTGCACGTGAGAATCATCTACATCTGGCTCTAAAACTGGGTTATTTGCCTCGTCGGTAGTGCTTCTCCCCTGATTTAAACAAAGTTGTTAGACATTAAATTTATGGACGAAAAAAAACATGTTGGAAGGTTAATGTTTTACCTTATCAGGCATTCTGGATCTTGGGACCTGCCCCAAGCTTCTACGACATTCAACTACGGCTTGATAGCCGAAATGGAAAGCGATATTTTTATCTTCCTCTGTAGTTTATGTTCCGAAGTCATGACCCTACATTACATATGATTGTGTATTTTTAATCATATTTGATAGGATTACAAAAACGTTGGAAGGCGATTCAATTAATTATAAGATGTTTAGCTACTTAATTACAATTCTTGCGGCTGATTTCAAGTAGCCACCCTGGCCTAGCTTGTGATGGCCCTTTTTTTCAATCCTAGCTTTGGTTTCCTTCAAGGTGTCAAGCAACCTAGCATCAAAATATTGAAGTCAGATATGACGTAGCACACTTTTATTTTAGACAGAGAGAAAATTAAAGCTATTGAATTAAATTTGCAATTTACCTTGCGGATCTAGTTGGCATTTTTCCTTATTTCTTTGCCCTTTTCTCTTTTCCGTCATGGATGAGTGCTCTCCACTCACTCTCTGGAACTGTGAGAGGACACTCATATCTAGGGTTCAATTGCAATTGCGTCCTATAGGTGTCCCTGGTATATTTCAAATATTTGCCGGCTACCCGAGCCACCGCTATTCTGTCAAATGTGCTGACCCCAAAAAGGGCTTCTAGATAATCTAGAAGTTCTTTTTTAAGGTTGGAATTCTGGGAATTCCACCCTGTGCGTATGGTTGGGCCAAAAATTACCAACGCATGGCTCTCCAAAAACCTGTAGAACTCATTGTTTCCTACACAGAAAAAAAGATATTATCATTAATTTAAAAATAAAAATCATGATAAATATATTTTATATAGAGTACATGAAATAGTTAAAATATTAAAATTTACCTGGGAGTTGTACGTGCTTTATAGGGACACCTTCATCATTCACCAACAACGTGCCATTAATGGTCCCTGTGGAGCTGACACGTGTAGCTCCAGGAAACACAATAATGTAGTTGGCCATATCAGCCTCATCACTGCCAACACATTCAATGGTTGGTTGGGTGTCTGCTTGGGTAGGGTGTGTTTCTTGGTTGGCACCTAAAGGAGTAGAAGGTGTATGAGAGGGCTACTGGGCAATCTCTTGCCTTTGTGTCCCACTACCACCAACATTGGGTTCAGCAAGTGCCAGATAACGCTACATACAAAAGAACTTTTTGTTAGTTTAGTCAATGTAAAAATTAAAAATAAAACTATCAAAATTCATCTCATGTAGAACAAAAAAAATATCCTTTTGACTTTTTATTATTACCTGATATGTTTCTAGCTGGCTCATAAGTTGTTTTATCCTCTCTTTTGTTTCAGGTGTTTGAGGCACATCTATCAAATTATTAAATTCTGACCTTGCATCTCGTGCCTTTCTTCGCAACAAGAGCACTGGAGATAGGGATGAAGAAAGATCTTCCTCATAGAGGGAATCATCAGGCGTACCATGGCTAGGTGTCTGCATATTTGAACATAATTAATATTATTTCAATTATGTAAATAACTAAAATACCTGAAGATAGAGAAATGTTGGCACTTTACATGTTCTTCCGCTGGCCTCTTTCCACGATCATCCCATCTCGGGGTTGTTCCTGTACTGCCCTGATCAGTCTGCCACATTGCAATAAAATTATAAATGTAAAAACTTGAAAACAATATATAACTTGAAAACACAAAATGAAAACTGAAATAATTTCTAATAAGACACCGGAAGACAGAGTTAGAGTTTCAAATATGCCTTGCATTGAATTTAGTCCTGGAAACATGTCATTGCACATTAAGGCACCCAAACAAGAGACGAGTTGAAAATGAAGACCTTATTGAATATATTGTTGGAGCAACTTCTAGTAAACTTGTTGTGAAGACCTTGAGGACATTTTTGGAGCAACATTGTTGAAGCTGATGGTATAGCATTGTTGGAGACGATCTTGAAGGGCCTTGAAGTGAAGCTTTTGGAGTAACTATTGAAAAATCCTTAGAGCATTTAAGTAAGGCACTTTCTATCTTCCATCACCTTTTTCCTTTCAATATCCTTTAAACGATTTTGCTGATATTTCATGTTTGAAATCACGTTATAATTCCTTGATTATATGTGTTTGGGGACTTTCCCTTTGAAATTACCCAAAAATACCTTGGCAATTTTATCTTTAGGATGCATGTCTGATCCTATTGTTCAATATTTTGATTGATAGTAGTAAACATAGAGAGTTAGGGGGCTCTTGACTTGGTTTGGTTGGGCCATTAGATCCCTAACATCTACTAGGGAGAACCCCCATTGAGTTGGAGGAGAGCTAGCCCAAAGTGAAAAGAGGTTGGTGAGGTGACAATGGGGCTATTGAATTACACATGGTATCACACTTTAGCTTTAGGAATTTATCTTGAGAAGTGCGAGATTTTGATATATCAATTCTCAAATTGTTTACAACACTATTGTTAAGAACTAATAAGAAGTGATGTTGAGGGGTTTTTGGGTATAAGAAACAATACCATTTAAAAACTACGGTTCTCAGTCCTTGGCATTCCTTCACCTGGGCCTAGGGGCACACAAGAATAATTTCACACTAAACCATGCAAACTTAAAAGTAACTTAACAGATCCATAAAGTAATAATAATCATAATTCCTAATTTCCTATTGTACTATATAATGCAAATTATTCAAACATGAAGCAATGAAGACATACAATGTCTGAATTTCAAGATTGATGAACCAATACAAGAAGTTAGAAACTACAACTTTGATTCAATACTCTGTGTCCTAACTCCAGGAGGGAATCTAGTTTGTAGTACAGAACATGCATCGTGTATTATCAATTCTTAATTGACAACAACTAAAGGTCATCTACCTCATTAATTCCTTCCCATTTTGTGTTTTTATGTTATATTCCTTATAAAAGTGTCAAATTTCTCTCAAAGTAAGCAACCACTGAATAAAATAAAAAATAGTTGAGCTATGATTGAGAAATGGTCATTTATTTCTTGAAAGGATCTTCACAATTTCTTTGGTTGTTTTTCATCTCAAGAAACAAGAAATGACCTAAGAAACTATCGTGATGTAATATAAGAAACAACATGGTGCAATGGCCATTTTCAAAGCCAAATGATGTCCATTAAGGACATGGCCTTTATTTGGTTCCTATTTCATAGGAGTTTTGGGTAGAAATGGAACTTTGTTGTACCATTTCTAGTAGTAAAAAGGGAAAACCTTCTTTTTCCATGGGAAATAATTTACCTTTCCTTTTTCAAGATAGTCTAAATCACAAAAAATATGAACTATCTGCACACATTCTTGGATAATGTGAAAGTAGAAAAGGAATACCCTACACAAGTGATGCACACATGTACATTTGAACACTAATAGATTTTTGTAGTTGAAATGAAATGCTTTTTTTCATTTAAATGTAGGGTTTTTAAAGCAGGGAGAAATAATGGTTGCCAATTTAATAAGCGTTTCTTTGGGAAAAAATTAAATCTTGTATTGGGTGATGAAGATAATAGAGGGTATTGAATCTTGATTCTTGACATCGTGTTTAACTTGAATAACTCAAATGATTATAAATATCAGTGGATGAGTTCTTTTTTTCAAGTATGTCACTCAAAAATCTTATGTCAAAGCATAGTATGATGGCTAGCATTTGCTTATTTCCCTTTCTTCAGTTCAATGTAAAAAGTATATTAATATATTGGAGCACGAATGATAACTACAATTGTTTGCTCTGCAGTATATCCAGCCCCAAGATTATGAAATTTTTTCTCAAGTGGAGCTATTGGTTATTGATGAAGCAACTATAATTCCATTGCCTGTTTTAAAGGCTCTGCTCGGGCCATATTTAGTGTTTTTGTGCTCTACTGTAAATGGGTAATAATTATAAATGAGCCAACCACAATCACAGATTTTGTAACCATTCGGTTTCCATGGATAGTGATGATGATATTAACCTTATATATCAGTGACCTATATCTATATGAGAATGATCTCAACATTGACCTTGATATGGTTGTATGGATGTGACCTTTGGTATGTCATCAGAAAATCCCCAAATCTGGAGAACTAAAGCTCATCACTTTCGATCTGGAGTACTACCCTTGTAATAAAGTTGATGACTTTCGGGCAATTCGTTACTGGGTGTTGAGATGGATGAGTTTGTCGAACTAAAATCCATAGCTTAAACTTCATGAAACTGGTGGAGTCAAATTCATGCAAGCACAAACACATCTTACACATCCTCTTTGAAACTCATCCGAAAGAACATTGGAAGACATATAGAGAGAACCCTACATCCTAACACAATCCAATGGAATTGACCAAAAAAACCAAAATAGAGTCAACCCTACTATAGGAGGAAGGGCCTGCAGTAAGAACTTACCATTTTGCAAGAGCTGAGGGCGAATGCTATTCTGCAAGAGCTGAGGGCGAATGCTGAGGGCGAATAATGTTCTACAAGAGCTGAGGGCAAACGCTAAGGGCGAATGCAGGGTGAATGTTGTTCTGTAAGAGCTGAGGGCGAATTCTATTCTGCAAGAGCTTAGGGTGAATGCTGAGGGCGAATGCTATTCTGCAAGAGCTGAGGGCGAATGCTGTTCTACAAGAGCTGAGGGCGAATGTTGTTCTGCAAGAGATAAGGGCGAATCCTGAGGGTGAATGATATTCTGAAAGATTTGAGGGTGAATGCTAAGGGTGAATGCTGAGGGAAAACGCTGTTCTGCAAGAGCTGAGGGCGAATGCTGAGGGTGAATGTTGTTCTGCAAGAGCGGAGGGCGAATGCGCGCGTGATATCAGACGTTAATGTAGTTTTTAATAAAATCATTTTTATGTAGTGCGCATATAAGTTTCGTATTTTTATGTAGCGCGCATATAAGTGTTGTTATACCGACGATGGAAAAAGCGTTGCTATTGCGATGGATGCCTCCAAATGTTGCAATTGCAACACTTAGACATTGTGTCGCACTTGCGACGTTTGGAGGCAGCCGTCGCAATAGCGACGCTTTGGGGCATAGTGTCGCAATTGCGACGTATTCCTCCAAACGTCGCAATTGCGACACTTTGTCTAAGTGTCGGTATTGTGACACTTTTCTCTAAGCGTCGGTATAGCGACGGTTTCGGGCGAGATTGAAAAAATTTGGGGAAATTTCCGACATTTGGTGAAAAGCGTCGGAACCAAGTGTCAAAATTTCCCCCAAATTTACTAGTGCTAGTCCCTATAGTATTTTCGAAGATCTTATAGAGGAGTTAGACATGGACACATTAGGTCCTATTGGCAGTGATGGAATTCTTATTTCTACAGAAGAGTATCAAATTTTTCCTAAAAACACCCCTCATGTGTCTGCTCAATCTTCACCATCGGTGTCACTTCTAGCTGTATATAGGTCTTTGGGTCAGATTATTGCTGTTGTTGCATCCATGGTAGCATCTACTCCATCCAGGAGTCCAGTCCTTCCATCATTAGGACTGTCACCAATGACACCTGATTCGTCGCTTTCAGTTACATATGTCCCAGTTCAACCTACTATCTGTGCGGTTGCGTCTGCGCCAGTCACTCAATCACCAGCAGCCTCGACTGAGATACCTAGTGGCCTCACTTTTGAAGAGTATATATTGGTTATTCATCAACAGAACTCTCAGGTTTCTCAGCAGCCTCATGCTCCTGTTAATCCGCCACACCATTACGATGAATATGGTAATCCTGTTTATTGGCCCTATCTTACTCCTCATCACTATGATGGTGTCTATACCCCCATCTATGTGTTTCCTACTCCCCATCATTATGATGAGTGTGGTGTTCCTGTTTATGACCCTTATGAAATCATTCCTGAAATTGGAATGACTTATCAGGTGCAACCTCCTGGCCCACAAGGACAACCCTTGCAGGGACAACCTTTGATTCAGTCAGGGCTTGCATTTGGTCCTCAGGGACAACCTTACGGTCCACAAGGCCAACCTTTAAAAGTTCAGCCTATGGTCCAACAAGGGCAACCCCAAGGGCCTTCTGGTTAACCTTTATATCAACCACGACCTTCTTATGGTCCTGGGGGGGAAATCTATTCGTCGCAGGGACAACCTTTTGTACAACAACCGGGATCATATACTCAAACTGGTCTGAATGTTGGGCAACAAGGACAACCCTCTGGTCCTCCTCCAGGACAACCTAGTCCATCGCAACCATTAGGCCAACCTGCTCAACAAGGGAAACCTAGTGGCTCTTAGCACCCAGGCCAAGCTGCTCCGCAGGGACAACCTGCTCAACTGGCCCAACAGCCTACTCAATATGCTCAACAACAATTTTACTCTGCTTCACAGCAGGGTCCTACCTTTCAGCACCCTGTTCAGTCTTCTTAGGAGCTGGTTTACCCTATTTATTCAGCTCAACAGGGCCCCACTTATCAACATCCAGTTCAACCCCAAGGTGTTTATTATCCTCGTGGTCAATATCGACCAGTATATAGTGCGCCTCAAGGTTTTACTTATCACCCTTAATCTTAGTTTCCATATAATCAACCGCAAGGCCATACTTACATTCCACCACAAAATCCTCAACAAGGATCTCGATGGTATACTCAGAATCAGTATCCTCAATATCAATAGAATTATCCGGCTTATCCCCCATATTGTTTGAATCCTTCGGGACAAAACCCATGGGGGCAGAATTTTTCTCAAATAGGATGGAATGCAAGTTTGGGTTCTTATCAAGGACCTACTATGCCTTTTAACCCTCAATTTCCATTTCTCGCTACATTAGAGTTACCGGATGTGTCAAAATTAACGAATGATCCTATTATTCATAACCCATATTGGCCTTTGGTTCTGACTAAGATTCCTGGTGATTGTCCCAAATTTGAGGTCAAGTCTGGAGAAGACCCCCAAGCACATGCTATGACTTACCACTTGTGTTTTTCTTCTAACTCTTGGGTTGACGATTCTATTCGACTTCGTCTTTTCCAACGGACTCTTACTGGTGCTATTTCTAAGTGGTATATCAAGCTTTCTCATGGTATCTTCCATGATTTCAACTCTCTCGCCATGGTGTTCCTTACTCATTTTCAGTTACCGGTTCATTATGAAGCCAGGATGCATCTCCTTGCGTCCTTGAAACAGGACCGGGCTACACATATCTCGAACCATATTCATGAATGGAGACGTCGTCATCGCTTGATCAAATTTTAAATTCCTGATCAGCTTCTTACTCATTAGTTCACTACCTCCTTTTTCAATCCGATTGCAAAAGACATAGCCATGGGGGCATGTGTAACCAAGGAATAGGCCATTGCTCGTGCCCAGTACCTTGATCTCGTGTACTCTCAAATAGGCATATTGTATGATATTTTGACTGATGTCCCTCGACCTAGAACTTATAACGC
This sequence comes from Pinus albicaulis, assembly GCA_034641835.2. Taxonomy (NCBI): domain Eukaryota; kingdom Viridiplantae; phylum Streptophyta; class Pinopsida; order Pinales; family Pinaceae; genus Pinus; species Pinus albicaulis. The sequence goes on from JAXQQM020058648.1 coordinate 235,288, forward strand.
ACCAGCAACCCCATCCGTCGATGGTATTATTGGTTCTGTGTCTCAGACTTTGCGTAAGTCTTCTTCTTCCAACCCTGGGAAGTAAAAATCTAATTCGTCCAATGATATTTCTCCTCAATCTAGTCTAAATCCTGGTAAAACCTCGGAGGTCAATGCCATTTAGGCCAATACTACAGATGATACTTCTAAAGGAAAAAAGAAGGGTAAAGGAAAACCCAAGGCCGATGCCGTGAAACCAGATTCATCCAAACCTCATGCTGATGATGGTTTGCAGCGTAAGCCGAAGTATCCCTGTCTGCTTTGTGACGAAGAGCACTACACCAAGGACTATCCTTGATGAGCTGAAGTGAGTTGATTGCTCAAGGGCATTCAGGGTACTCTTGCTATTCTTAAAGAACCTTTTCCATCTTAGCAGACCCAGATGGTCAAGCAACCTCAATCGTCTGCTCCATTTGGTTCTCAAGTGTTCATGATGAACGGTTCTGCATCAGTTTCCATCGCTACTCGATCGAAAGATTATACTGGATCGCGTCAAGAAATAGGGAAGGATATTGCTGATGGTCCTCCTCCCCCACCTGTTTCTGTCCCTCTGGAGATTGAAAGGCCCAGTGCTGAACCCGTTGTGCGACCACCTTCCAAAGGTGTTCTCCAGAAGTCTTCTTATAATCCCAACGCCTGTGCTGCTCAACATTACAGTATTGTTGAAGATTTGGCACAGGCACCGTCCACGATGTCCATGTTAGAAGTACTTAAGATTTGTCTGTCTCAGCGGAAAGCTTTATTATTTGTGATTGGCAGGGTTGATCCTGTTGATACTAGCCTTCTCACTTTCGATCTAGATAATTTTGTCCCACGACTTCTACACCAGATTGTGCTCATTATACAAGTCGTTATTAACGTTCTTGACATCCATCGAGCCATTGTGGATGAAGGTGCCTCAACTTGTGTCATGTTAGCTTCGTGCTGGAAGGCCATTGGCTCTTCAGCCCTGAATTCCTCACCAAATTCCCTTGAAGCATTTGATGGAAGGGAATCTAAACCTTTGGGTGTTCTCGCAAGTTTACCGATTACCTTAAAAGGGAAGATAGTTAATGTTGAAGTAGAAGTATTTGATGCTAAACTCAATTACAATATTCTACTTGGTCGCAATTAGACTCACACTATGCTTTGCGTTCCGTCCACCCTCTTTCATGTTTTGAAATTTCCACACGAGGGAAAAATTGTTACTGTCGATCAGTTGTCCTTCTTCACCTATTCTTTCAAGAACAACATTCTGTATGTGGATAAGATCCCAACTCCCTTCGAGAGCGTTGGGTCGGGTCTCTTCAAGGATCCAACCCTCATGGGTATTTTTCCCCTTCCACCACCCATGACTGTTCAAGTTAATATGATCTCTCGGTCGAATGATCCATGGATTATTCCTTCACCTGAACAAGTCAATTCATTTGGTGATTCAATGCCTTTGAGTCCGATTGAAATCGATTATTGTGAACTCATTGATGCATCCGATACTCCATCATCTGATGGTGCTCCTTTGAGCTTGTCTCTTGACATGTATTCTCAATCCCCCTGGCTCAGCAATTCAGATTCGCCTGATCCTTTGAAAGAAGTGTTTCCTTCCGATGAATCCATCGCGGAAACCATGTCTCTCGAAGACTTTCCATGGGATGATGGTCATCATCGTTCTTCGTTTATGCCTGGCCTCGGGGCTATGTCTACATGTCTTGAGCATTTTGCATCTCAAGCTCCTTCTCCTCCACTTCAAATGCCAATACTGACACATGAAGTATTTATAGAAGGGAACTTGAGCAATATCACACAAATGATGCCTATTGAGATTTCCATGAAGCCGGGAATCGTCAAGAACATCCATGTGGGATTCACTTGTTCTTCAGATGAAGTCCAAGTTTATACTATCCTTTTCCGCGAATTCCATGATGTCTTCACTTGTTCCTACGAATAAATGCCCGACATTGATCCTAATATAGTGGTGCATGAAATACCTACCTATCCTGGTTCGAAACCTGTTCGCCAGCGTCTTCGTCCGGTGCACCCTAGAAAGGCTGCGACCATTAAAGGTGAATTTGAAACACTTCTCAAAGCTGGTTTCATTTATCCAATTCCTTTGACATATTGGGTTTCAAACATCATTCCTGTCGATAAGAAACAAGGAACTATCCGTGTCTATGTTGATTACCGTGACATCAATCGGGCTTGTCCTAAGGATAATTATCCTACTCCCTTCATCGATCAGGTCATTGACGACTGTGCTAGGAGTGAGATTTTTTCCCTTATGGACGGATTTTCTAGATATAATTAGATTAACATTCTCCAGGATAATCAGCACAAGACAACTTTTATCTGTCCTTGGGGTACCTTCACATACAAGAAACTACCTTTTGGCTTGAAGAATGCCAGGGCCACTTTCCAGCGAACGATGTCCTGCACTTTTCATGACATTCATCACATCATTCAACCTTACCTGGATGACCTTCCGGCTCATTTTCCTAAGCGTAGGGACCATCCAAATCATCTTAGTCAGATCTTTCTTCGTTGTCAACATTATAACATTTGGCTTAATCCGCATAAATGTGTCTTTTGCGTTGATTCCGGTATAATTTTAGGGTTTATCGTGTCTAAAGATGGAATTCACCTCGATCCACTCAAAGTTGAGGTTTTCAATCTCTCCTCTCCATCCTCATTACATCAGTTGCAGAGTCTGCAAGGTAAGGCGAATTTTCTACGCCGTTTTATACCGAACTATGCCGAAGTAGCTAAAGGGTACACGCGACTTCTAAAACAGGACGTTCCTTTTTATTGGGATGAGATTGCTCAACAATATTTTGATGCACTCAAGACGTTGTTGGTAAACACTCCTTTATTGCGTCATCCGAATTATCACCGTGATTTTTCCCTATATTTGGCTGCTGCTTTTAGTACAATTGACATGGTTTTGGTCCAAGACGATGATGATGGTCATGAGCATGTTATTTATCACTTGTCTCATAACCTTCTTGATCTTGAAACATGCTATGCTAATGTCGAGAAGTTAGCACTAGCTGCGGTCCAGGTCGTTCAGCGCTTTTGTCATTATATCCTTTTGCGTATGGTGACTGTGATTTCCGATTGCAACCCCATGACCTATATTTTGTCTCGACAATTGTTGGGGGGAAAATACTCAAAATGGATCATTATCCTTTAAGAGTTCGATTTGGAATTTACTGCTACCAAATCCAAGAAATCACTAGTTTTCGCTGATTTAATTTGTTCCCTCCCTTCCGACTGCGCTCCGTCTCGTTCTGAGGACCATATTCTGGACGATACACTTTTCTTGATTAGCACCCTCGACCCGTGGTACGGTGATACCATCGTCTATATCCACACTTCGAAATTCTAATCTGAGTTGACAAAGGATTCCCACCGTCATATCCGACATCACTTGCAACCTTATCGTATAGTCGAAGATACGCTTTATCGTGTTGGAGTTGATTCTATACTTCGCTGATGTTTGACCCTGGAGGAAGCTGAGAAAGTATTGAATGATTGTCACAGTGGTGCCTGTGGTGGTCACATGTCTGGTTACGCTACAACACAAAAGATACTTCATGCTGGTTATTTTTGGCCTTCTATTTTCAAAGACTGTATTGTCGCAGTTCGTAAATGCCATGATTTCCAAATTTATCAATGCAAGATGCATGCGCCACCTGTTCCTCTTCACCCTGTCATTACCGTTGGTCCCTTTTCCAAATGGGGTATCGATTTTATGACGTGTAACCCTCACTCAGCTGGGGGGCATGCTTATATCATCGTAGCCGTGGACTACTTCACCAAATGGGCCGAAGCAATGCCTACACTTGCCAATGACGGTAAGATAGCTGCTCAGTTCATATTCAATCATATTATTGCTAGGTTAGGTGTCCCTCAAGCCATTGTTACTGATCATGGTTCCCATTTTTGGCATTATATGGTGGCGGAGTTGACTTCTAAGTTGGGTCTGCATCACGACAGCTCAATGCCATACTACCCTCAAGCCAATGGCCAAGTTGAAGCTATGAACAAAGTTCTTGTCACAATGCTTCAGTGTACGATTGGGATCCACAAATCAAACTAGCATCTCATGTTATTTTCAACTCTTTGGGCATACCGAACCTTCATGAAGAGTACGACCGGATTCACACCGTTTCAGTTGGTTTATAGTCTAGAAGCTACTCTCCCGATTGAGTGTGAAATACCTTTGCTCAAGTTAGCTATGGAATTACTACCAAATACTTTGCCGCTTTGGTCATCGAAGCACAAAAGAAGCGAGTGAAAGCTCATTTTGACCAATCAGTTTCTCCTCGTTCCTTCACTGAAGGAGATCTTTTCCTCCTGTATGACCAAGTTCATGATAAGCTAGGAGAAGGAAAATTTAAACCTATGTGGCATGGGCCATACATCGTTAAATGTGTATTGCAAAATGGTGTTGGCAATATGATGCAGAGTGTTGTCCTTGATGGCAACCCACTTGATGAAGATGATGGCAACCTACTTGATGAAGTTGTTCTTGGCTTGATGAGCTTGTGAATGATGTACATCGGATGTATCTACAATCAGTACAGAAGGTGCAGAAGAAAGAATTTCCAGAATGGGCCAGAATAATGATGAAAAGTGTATGTCACAAGGCATACGCAAGTTTAGTAAAGGTAAGTCGCGTATGTACGCGGAAAAGTACGTACCAAGTCGCGTATGGTATTTTGCGCTCCAAAATTAGAATACCAAGGGGCATTACCATGGTATTGACCCATTGTATTGAGTGCTGGATTGTCTATTTGATCCCGTCCAGGAAAACCATCAGAAGTAATGTGGTTTTGACTCATGGTATTGAAAAAGGCTAAATCTATATAAGGAGAAGAAATTCATTGTGCAAAGGGGGTGCAAGTGACTAGGCTTTAATGAATACTTCACTCTGAAGTATATCTGCATGGTTGAACTCTGATCTTGTTTGATAGATCTAAATCTATGATGCATCTATGAACATGGTGAAGGTTAAAGATCTCTAGATCTAGGAATGGTGAATCTCTTGAATAATCTGAAAAGAAGTGATGAAGACCTGGCGCAAATCTGCTGAAGAACTTGAATAAATCTGGGTAAGTTCATAGATCTGATCTGTTGTGCAAAGTTTATCTTTTATAGATCTATACGCAGGTTCAGTTCATGAAAAGCGCGTGTATATGCGGATCTGGTTCAACAAAGTCGCATATGGACAGTTAGGGTTATTCTGGTAAATGCACAGATGTATACGCAGGTTCACTTCATAAAAAGCGCATATATACGCGGGTCTGATTAAATAAAAGAGCGTATGATATCTGATCTTATGGTTGCTCAAGGTTGATTGTGTTTCTGCATATTTATTCTGAAGTCTGGGTTATCTCTGATATTCTGGTTACAGTGGTTTCACTATTCTGTTTGATGCATTGGGCAAAGGTTGTTTATTGACAAGTGAAGGGTTGTGTTGAAGCTGTTTGATCCAGTTTGAAAATTGATGAAACGTGGTCTGCAGTGGATCTGAGGGTTGAAGCCTTCAGTATGAAAGTGGAAGCTTTCTGCTAGTAGAAGCTGGTACTCATATTAGGGGGTAGTATCTCCCTTCCAGGAGAGGCTGGTAAACAAGTGTAGGGAGTTGTAGCTCCCTTCCAGGAGAGGCTAGTAAACGAGAGAAGGTTGCAGCCTTCTACAGGTGGGTGCCTGCATGCTGGTATGAGTCTGCGCCATTACATGGTTGTAAGAAGTTTTCTTTATATAATAAAAATTGAAGACTGAGACAATGGCAGCGGTGGTTTTCTCCCGAATTGGGTTTCAACCTTAAATCTTGGTGTTTATGTGTGTGTGATGTTTTATTCTGTTCTTAATGCTCCTGTTTACTGTTTTTGAAATATCTAATGGAAGAATGATACAATTATCTGAGTTAAGAATTAAATGGATAATTAGATCTCTGGGCATACGCGAGTTTCCTTCCTGATATCCGCGTGTATATGCGAGTTTCATTCATTAAAGTAGCGTATGGGTTTAAAAGCAAGGAAAAGTAAAAAATTTCTCTGTCTGCACTAAATACTGATTCACCCCCCCCTCTCAGTATTTTTCCCAACAATTGGTATCAGAGCAGGTCCTTCTGAAAAAGCTTAGCCGCTAGAAGGAAGATCAAGCAAGATGAGCAATCAAGATGGAATAGCATCTATCAAGCCTCCACTTTTCAATGGAAGCAATTTAATCTTCTGGAAAATAAGGATGAGATCCTATCTTCAGTCTATGAGAGCAGATGTATGGGCCATTGTTGAACAAGGATATCAATATCCAGCTACAACACCAACAGATCCGACTGAAAAGAAGAATTATGAATCCAATGCAAAGGCGGTCAATGCTATAACAGGAAGTCTGACTGAATCTGAATTTGTCAAAGTCATGCAACTAAATACAGCAAAGGAAATGTGGGACAAAATCATTCTAAGTTATGAAGGTGATGCAAAGGTAAAGAGTGCAGAACTCCAAACTCTTAGAATTGAATATGAAAATTTTAAGATGCATAATGATGAGAGTATTGCCAATTTATTTTTACGTCTTGATGATGTTGTAAATCATATCAGAAATCTGGGAGAAACAATAACTGAATCCACCTTGGTTGAGAAAATCTTAAGATCTCTAACAACAAAATTTGAGTCAAAAGTTTCTGCTCTTGAAGAAAAACAGGATCTTCAAAATCTTACTGTGGTGCAACTTCATGGCATTCTAACCGCATATGAAATGAGAAGAGGGGGACCATCTGAAGTCAAAGAAGCCATCTTTAGAGCTTCTACAAAAGGGAAAGAAGTGCAAAAAGCAGAAGGATCAGGATATATCTTAGAAGAAGATGAGGCAAATTTTGTGAAGAAAATTCAACTTGGCACAGGACGATTCATAGGTAAGCTTCCTTTCAAATGTTTTGATTTTGGAAGAGTTGGTCATTATGCTGCTAAGTGTCCTTATAAAGAAATTTCTGCAAAGGGGAAAGAAATAGCAAGAAGAAATAAGAACCGGTCTAGCACTAGAAAAAGTTACTATACTTATGAAGATAGTGATGGGTTATCCGATAGTGAGGAAGAATGTGAACAAGATTTTAGACTTCTCATGGCATTTGAATCTCGAGAAGAAAATGATACTTTTGTGGATGCTCTAGAGGATAATGATTTTCTTGAAGAAAACAATCAACTCAAACTACGCTTAGAAGAATATAAAATACTCTTAGAAGAACATAAGATAACCATAGAGACTATGGAAAAGCAGTTTGAAGAAGCAAAGAAACACATTGAGAAATTAGAATGTGAAGTGGTAAGTCAAAGAAAAGAAGTTGAGAAAGTAAAGACTCTGAATCTTAGATTTGCTAAAGGATCTGAAACCTTAGATGAGATTATCAAGGTACAACATTCTCCTCTTATAAAGATAGGTCTTGGATATACTGGAGAATCCTCTCAAGCTTCAGCACCAAATTATCTAAAAGCAGCTACAACTGGTTTACAAAATTCTGCCACTCATCCAGGGAATAAAGAATATTTACAGGTAAAGCATGATCATCCTAATGCAAGGAACACTAACAAGAATATCTTTCAAAGAAACACCAATCAATAGGTAAATTCAAATAGAAGATTTTATGATCGCAAAAATTTCTTCTTCAATGGACAATGTTTCTCATGTCACAATTTTGGCCATAAAGCTGCTCAATGTGTTGCTTATAAAACCATCATGACAAGAGAAGCAAGAAAGAAAAGGATTGATGTTGAAACAAAGAAGAATACCTATAACAACTTTTCTCCTCTTCTAAATGAAGTTGAATGTGCTTATTGCAATAACTTTGGTCATGAAGAATCTGAATGCAGGAGCAAAGTCCAGCCAAAACAACATTTTCCTTCAAGTTCCAAAGTATGGAAAAAGAAGGAATTACAGGTTGAGAATTGTGGGATAGCGTTATTTGCAGAAGGTGAAGAAAATCAATGGTACATTGATAGTGGATGCTCAAGACACATGACAGGTGACAAAATCAAACTTCTTGCTTATAATGCTCTAGAAAAGGAAAAGAAAGTTACATTTGGAAATGATACTCCTGTTGTAATTAAAGGAAAAGGGTCTGTGTTTCTAAAAGAAAAGGTGAAGGCTAATGATGTCATGTATGTGGATGGATTAAGGCATAACCTATTAAGTGTAAGTCAAATGTGTGATCAAGGAACAGAAGTTGTCTTTAGTTCAAAAGAATGTGTGGTTCGTGATCTTGATACAGGTAAAACTATTATAAAAGGGAAAAGAACTCCAAGCAACCTGTATGTATTGAAGAACTACAAAGATCAATGTTACTTGAGAAAATCTTCAGAAAATTGGCTATGGCATAGAAGGCTGGGGCATCTAAGCTTCTCTCAAATCAACAAATCAAGCAGACTTCAAGCTGTTCGTGGTCTTCCCAATATTACTCTACCAGAGAGTATCATATGCAAATCTTGCCAATTCGGTAAGCAGACCAGAGTAAAATTCAATGCCAAAGAAGGATCATCAAGTAAGCCTCTTGAACTCATTCATACTGACATATGTGGACCTATGAGGAAAAATTCACCACGTGGGGAAGAATACTATATCTTATTTATTGATGATTTCTCTAGAATGTGTTGGATCGAGTTGATTAAACACAAAGATGAAGCATTCGAAAAATTTCAGATCTTCAAAGCATTTGTGGAAAATGAATTAGATCTAAAAATCAAGTGTCTTAGATCTGATCGAGGAGGAGAATATACATCAAATGAATTCCTTGAATTTTGTGAAAAACATGGCATAAAAAGACAGTTATCTGTAGCTGGCATTCCACAACAAAATGGCGTAGCAGAAAGAATGAATAGAACAATTAAACAAATGGCTAGAGCTATGCTTGATGATTCAGGAACTCCTGACATGTTCTGGGGAGAAGCAACACATACAGCAGCAAACATTCTCAACAAGGCACATGTTCGGGTAAATAGTGACAAAACTCCATATGAAATTTGGTATGGTAATTCTCCCTCTGTGAAGCATTTTAGAGTTTTTGGAAGTAAATGCTTTATCAAAAATAATGATGAAAAGCTTGGCAAGTTTGATCCTAGATCAGATGAAGGGATACTTCTTGGTTACTCATCTACAAGTAGAGCATACAAATGTTACAATAAAAGGCTTCGAAAGATTGTTGAATGTATTGATGTTGTTATTGATGAGTCTCCTGCAGCTCCTAAAGAAGAAAAATAGACAACAGAAGAAGATGATGGTGATTTTTATCCTTCTACATCCAATAGAAATGATATAGACAGTGGATCCAATGAAGAACTTGAAGATGATTTATCTGCAAAGGCTCCATCCAGATATGTCCAAGAGAATCATCCTGAATCTCAAATTTTGGGAGACAAGGAATCAGGTGTACAAACAAGGAGGACTCTTGTGGGATCTTCTAGCTATCTGGAATTTTTATCCAAAATTGAACCACACAATGTCAATCAAGCTAGCAAAGATGAATGTTGGATTCAAGCCATGAATGAAGAGCTTGATCAAATTGAAAAGAATCAAACATGGGATTTGGTTCCAAGACCACATGATAAAAATGTCATTGGAACTAAATGGATATTCAAGAACAAGTTAAATGAGAATGGGGATGTTATAAGAAACAAAGCTAGACTGTTTTGCAAGGGGTATACTCAACAAGAAGGTATAGACTTTGAAGAAACTTTTGCTCCTGTAGCTAGACTTGAAGCCATAAGAATGTTTCTTGCTTTTTCAAGTTTTCAACAAATCAAAGTTTATCAAATGGATGTTAAATCTGCTTTTCTCAATGGTGATCTAGAAGAAGAAGTGTATATAGAACAACCGGAAGGATTCATTTTAGGAAATAATGAAAATCTTGTTTGTAAACTTAAAAAGGCTCTATATGGCCTCAAACAAGCTCCAAGGGCATGGTATTATCGTCTTGACAAATATCTTCATCAACAAGGATTTTCAAAGGGATCTGCTGATAGCAACTTATACACAAAAGTTGAAAATGATAAACTATTGATTGTGGTTGTATATGTTGATGATATCATTTTTGGGATTAATGAAGAATCTATGAGTCAAAAATTTGCTTCTGTCATGCAGAAAGAATTTGAAATGTCCTTACTTGGAAAACTAACATTATTTCTTGGCTTGCAAGTGCATCAAACTACAGATGGTATATTCTTATCACAAGAAAAATATCTTAAGCAAATTCTGAAGAAGTATGGCATGGAAGAATGCAAACCTGTAAGTACACCAATGATAACCGGATGTAATCTCAGTTCTCATGATGATTCTCCCGCGGTGAATCAACCAGAATACAGATCAATGATAGGAATCCTAATTTATCTCACTGGAACTAGACTGGACATTATGCATGCGGTTGGGATTGTTGGACGATTCCAAGCTAATCCAAAAGAGTCTCACCTTCAGGCTGTCAAAAGAATATTCAAATATCTACAAGGAACTCAAGACTTTGGACTATGGTATCCAAAGAATGCTGATCTTACTCTTCATGCTTACACTGATGCAGATTGGGCTGGAAATGTTGATGATTGGAAAAGCACTAGTGGTGGTGCATTCTATATGGGGCCCCGATTGGTATCTTGGTTCAGCAAGAAGCAAAATTCTATTGCCTTATCTACAGCAGAAGCAGAATATGTGGCTGCCGCGTCTTGTTGCACTCAACTCCTTTGGATGATGCAAACCTTGCAATATTTTCAAATCAAATGTACACCTCCTATCTCCATTATGTGTGATAATACAAGTGCCATCATTATCTCAAAGAATCCTGTTATGCATTCAAAGACCAAGCACATTCCCATCAAGTATCACTTCTTACGTGAACAAGTGCTTGAACAAAAGGTGAAGTTGGAGTATGTTCCCTCCAAAGAACAAGTTGCTGATATCTTTACCAAACCTCTGCCCAAGGAAGCGTTTGAATATCTCAGACAGAAGCTAGGAGTAATCTCTGCCAGTCAGAAGAACAAATCTGCTTAAATTCAGAAGATTAATTTGGATACGCGGGTTTCCTGAACGACAGTCACGTATATACGTGAGTTCATACACAGAAAACCGCGTATGGATGGTTGCTGACAGAATGTTTCTGGTTGAAAGTGGTTAGGATGCACAAGCTAAGGGGGAGCATTGGTCTTGCGGAAAGGAAGCATTGGATGCAAAGTTTCAGGGGGAGCGTTAGCCTTGCTGTGTGTAATGCATTGTTGGCATTATGGTGTTTCTGAATATGATCTCTCTCTTGAGGTCCCTTTTGGTATTTGTTGTCAAAGGTCATATTTGTAATGATGAAAAATTGTAATATTCAGTCATGTAATGGGCTTGTTCAAATTTGTAAACCCACTTGGTTGAGTAGTTGAGTCAAAATGTGTACACCCACTTGATTGGGTACTTGAGTCTCTTATGTAAATCCACTTGGTTGGATCATTGATGTAAGTATGAGTCCTTGGTGATAGGAAAGGTCATACAGTCATAAAATTCATTGCAACATATGTTTGAAGATTCAGCATGAACTCAGGGGGAGCATGGTACCTCTAGTACACATCAGATCTACAGAGCTCTTCTTTGGTTTGATCCGCCCTTTGCCCTTGATGTCAAAGGGGGAGAGTGACATGGTGTTTGAGTAAGGAGAGAGTATCATGGTTATTGTATAATGATTATAATCAATGTATCTATCTGTTGTGGTGATCAAACACCATCGTGGTTGCCATCAAGTCCAAAGGGGGAGATTGTTGGCAATATGATGCAGAGTGTTGTCCTTGATGGCAACCCACTTGATGAAGATGATGGCAACCTACTTGATGAAGTTGTTCTCGACTTGATGAGCTTGTGAATGATGTACATCAGATGTATCTACAATCAGTACAGAAGGTGCAGAAGAAAGAATTTCCAGAATGGGCCAGAACAATGATGAAAAGTGTATGTCACAAGGCATACGCGAGTTTAGTAAAGGTAAGTTGCGTATGTATGTGGAAAAGTACGTACCAAGTCGCGTATGGTCTTTTGCGCTCCAAAATTAGAATACCAAGGGGCATTAGCATGGTATTGACCCATTGTATTGAGCGTTGGATTGTCTATTTGATCCCGTCCAGGAAAACCATCGGAAGTAATGTGGTTTTGACTCATGGTATTGAAAAAGGCTAAATCTATATAAGGAGAAGAAATTAATTGTGCAAAGGGGGTGCAAGTGTCTGGGCTTTAATGAATACTTCACTCTGAAGTATATCTGAATGGTTGAACTCTGATCTTGTTTGATAGATCTGAATCTATGATGCATCTATGAACATGGTGAAGGTTAAAGATCTCTAGATCTAGGAATGGTGAATCTCTTGAATAATTGAAAAGAAGTGATGAAGACCTGGCGCAAATCTGCTGAAGAACTTGAAGAAATCTGGGTAAGTTCATAGATCTGATCTGTTGTGCAAAGTTTATCTTTTATAGATCTATACGCAGGTTCAGTTCATGAAAAGCGCGTGTATATGCGGATCTGGTTCAACAAAGTCGCATATGGACAGTTAGGGTTATTCTGGTAAATGCACAGATGTATACGCAGGTTCACTTCATAAAAAGCGCATATATACGCGGGTCTGATTAAATAAAAGAGCGTATGATATCTGATCTTATGGTTGCTCAAGGTTGATTGTGTTTCTGCATATTTATTCTGAAGTCTGGGTTATCTCTGATATTCTGGTTACAGTGGTTTCACTATTCTGTTTGATGCATTGGGAAAAGGTTGTTTATTGACAAGTGAAGGGTTGTGTTGAAGCTGTTTGATCCAGTTTGAAAATTGATGAAACGTGGTCTGCAGTGGATCTGAGGGTTGAAGCCTTCAGTATGAAAGTGGAAGCTTTCTGCCAGTAGAAGCTGGTACTCATATTAGGGGGTAGTATCTCCCTTCCAGGAGAGGCTGGTAAACAAGTGTAGGGAGTTGTAGCTCCCTTCCAGGAGAGGCTAGTAAACGAGAGAAGGTTGCAGCCTTCTACAGCTGGGTGCCTGCGTGCTGGTATGAGTCTGCGCCATTACATGGTTGTAAGAAGTTTTCTTTATATAATAAAAATTGAAGACTGAGACAACGGCAGCGGTGGTTTTCTCCCGAATTGGGTTTCAACCTTAAATCTTGGTGTTTATGTGTGTGTGATGTTTTATTCTGTTCTTAATGCTCCTGTTTACTGTTTTTGAAATATCTAATGGAAGAATGATACAATTATCTGAGTTAAGAATTAAATGGATAATTAGATCTCTGGGCATACGCGAGTTTCCTTCCTGATATCCGCGTGTATACGCGAGTTTCATTCATTAAAGTAGCGTATGGGTTTAAAAGCAAGGAAAAGTAAAAAGTTTCTCTGTCTACACTAAATACTGATTCACCCCCCCCTCTTAGTATTTTTCCCAACAAATGGAGCCTATGAGTTAATTGACTATGAAGGTCATCCGCTTGAACAACCCAGAAATGGGTTGTATCTCAACAAATATTATGCCTGAGTCATTCATGCATAAAAGGTGTACATAGATGTTGTTTTCATTTTTGTGCATGTTTTGGGTTTGGAGTGCTTTGTGAGCATTTTCCTGCTTATTGGGTCTTGCTTATTGTCCAGATGTCTATTACCCCTTATGTCGGTTTCGCAGATGGTACTTCCTACTAGTACCAGGAATTTGTCTTCGGTAGCCTGGGTAATTTATAATCCTATTGGTGAGTTGATATATCTACAGGGTATTTGTCTAGGAAGGACTACAAACAATGTTGCTGAATATAGCACTGTCATTGAGTTATTAACTGAGGCAATAAACCTCCGTATATGCGCATTTCTTATCAATCTATATTCAAGCTTGTTGTTCTACAACTCAATAATCATTATTCAATTAGAAATCCACACATTCTGAGATTGTATTTACATATTCATTTATTGGAAAGACATTTTGATTTCATTACTTATCAACATATTCCTAGACGAATGAACACGTTAACTGATACAGTGGTTAACATTGTATTAGATAGGCATTTTCATAATTTGTAAAAGCATCATCATTTGTAAAAGATCCATGTAGGGAAATAGATGTATATATATATCGCATGTTTGCAACTGTGTGCATCATAACGTCAAAAAATATATGTATGTTTTTGTTACATCCCGAGACATTATGTCTGGCAAAATATACAGATAAAATAAACCTAGGTGTCTAATTCACATGGTGCTCATGATAACATGTCACAGCCCGTACTAGCCACCTCAGCAAGTGGTGAATTCGGTTGGGAACCCCTACGGTATGCCTTTGGTAGGCATGAGGAACATCATCAAAACGTGCATAATCTGGAACTCCTCGGGTGATCCCCTCCAGGTTGCGCACTATCTCGTCTTCCTCACTGCCCTCACCCTGAGGGTAGAAATTGCGAGGGATTCACCTCGCTATTGGTGACATACTGACAAGTCTCTCTGGGCCAACACCTGTATCACATGGATTCAATGTCAAAACATACATAAATAAATAAAAAAATCATAATACGCATAAAAATTAAAAAATTGAATCTTACCCAAATATTCATCCCAATCTTCTCCCTCCGAGAGTGGGAGGTCTGGATCATCAGTGAAATATGTGCCAGCATAGGGCCAATCCTCCACGACAATAAGTTTTCGACGGAGCCAATCAAAAAATTCCGGCCTCCAAGACATCTGTTGGCCGCCCCTATCCTTGGCATCAGTGCTGCCCATTGGGCCATCCATGGTTCTCTCACCGGTGGATTCAGAACTGTAACCTCTTATCGCTGAAAAATTGGTAATCGTTCCAAGAAGAACGATACCATAATGGATCCATAACCAAATTTTTTCAGTTTGGTCTTCTTGCATTTGGTTAGTTGGCGCTTCATGTTGATGGTTACGGCCTCTGCCCAGTTGTAGAGAGTCGGAGCCATGCAGTCCACAGCAAGAAGCAACTGTGTCTTTGTTGCTTCATGAAGTGCTTATGATCCATCAGCCCATGTGATGGTGTGCAATAACACACATAGTGTCAAATCATGGATAGTTTGAATATCAACTTTTACACTACCTGAACCTTTCCACGCTCCTCGACATACCTTGTCAATTACCATGGTCATGTTTTCCATACAGGGACGGGTGCCAGTTAGGAGTGGTACTGCACCCCTCCATGATAATCCTATGATGAAATATACATCGGAGAGATCAATCTCAAGCTCTTGATCCCGTAGGATGAACTTCTCTTGATTTTCATCCCATATACTGATTAGATATTGTAGCAATTTTGGTTGGGCTTGGAGGCATGGTGTTAGAAAGAATTTTAGCAAACCATAGTTTCTGAGGGCTGCCATAAATCCCTCATTTTCCATGGCAAACTCATCTTCTTCACTATGCTCCCTTTCTTTCCATTCTATAACCATTTTTCTCTTATCTACCTGCAAACACATACATACAAGTGGTATTAGTCAATATTTATCCTTGAAATTGTGAAAAATTAGGACATTTGGTATGTTTTTTACTCGAAATTGGTTTGCGCTGTTGGCGCAATTGTTTCTAAGACAATCACACCAATATGCGTGCCCTAGTATTAAAAAATGGGCAGTTGGCGCGACTCCGTGCTCGAAACCCACGCTAATCGCGCAACCCTAAATTTTACAATTTCTCCCCCCAAATTCAAACTTGACAAATGTAGGAAGCAAGGAATAGCTTAAAATGACAAGAGGGATCTCAACTCTTACCTAGAGTTGATGGATTTGCGATTGGTATACTTGATTGTCCGCTGTCATCGCTGCAAGATTGCACAGTAAAATGGGTGAAAATTGCTCCACAAGAGGTAAAAGTGAAAAGAGATTATTTTTTACCATTTTTGGCATTTTATAACTTTTTCACAACCCTAATTAGTTTTTAAGGCATATTTTTCGATTATTTTATCATTATTTTTCGAAAAATACATTTTACACATGTCTCTTATGCAGCAACAAGTTTTTCATGCAATAATGATGAAGTAACGAGTTATATTTTACTTTTTCAGACTCGGTAAAAACACGAAAAAGTCACTACTGGAGTAATCTTTCAGCTCTTTTCTGACTCTCTAAAATTGAAAATATTGTCGAGACGCTTGTCATTTTGAACTCGTTAAATGGTTGCAAAATCATATCTACCCAGTATACGTTTAACCCTTTTTGGTAGGATAGATTATTTACGAAAAAGGAATACCTTAGCCTATCGTGACTAAGAGGTTCTCTCAGATATGGTTTTCTACCTTTTCGGATCTGTGAGACTACCTACGAAAAGGGACCTTCTTGAAGTTGGCTTCTTCCGACTCTAAACATGAAAAGATCTTGAGTTCTTCTTCGTCAAACTGTTAAACTGCGATGGCTTGTATTTCGTCACCATGATGTTCTTCGAGTTCCTGCTTCTAGATCAGTAAAATGTACTAGGATGGAGATTGTACGAAGGAAAAATTACGGTCACTGACATATCTTATCCCTTCAAGCTTGTTTCCAAAAATAATTGGCGTACTCGCCAGAAATGGTGGGGGGAAAATGGAACCAAATTTTAGTTATGTTGGCAGTATGTCTCTCTTGAACATGGAACTTGTCTGCATTCGTGTCAGGTTGGGGACATTTCATTTCGTCATTTTTGCCTCCATGGGTTTGGGTAATCTCTTTTGACCTCACATTTTCTCTTTGCCACGTCATCATGACCTCAGATCCTTTGATGTCAAATACTGCCAAATCTAGTGTCGTGCTGCTGATATGTTCGAGAGAAGTTTGCCTCTGAAGTTTTCAACCTCCCTCTGATTCTTTGTTGGTCCTGATTCACAAACATCCTATTCCTTTTTCTCGTGTCGATGATGTGGGAAACATTGTGGCCCACCTTTGATCAGGTCACTTCCTATCAACTTCAATTCATTATCCAAGAAATTGATCTAGAGACTCCCTTTTGGTACCTTGGAGCCTGCATGCCTCAATGGCAGGTTCTTCACATTCAACGTAAGGTACACATCATTGGCCTTCGATTCACTGACTCTGCGAGTGTTCGACGCTAAATCACTATTCACATTCCATGGATTGTACCTTTCATACCTTGAGAGCCATTGTCATTATTGGTGGTTCCTCTCGTGTCTGTGAACAGCTTTCATCATAGGATGGTAATCAGGTGATTTTCTTGCATGTTCGACTTCAACTTATATATTCGCATGCTTGAATTTGTACTTATTCGGATCGAGATGGAGCGCAAGACCCTGGGTTTTGTCTGATAAAATCTAGGCTGTGGGTTCTTTGTGGATTATCATGACTTATTGCATGACTCTTTGATTGGATGGCTGCGACCATACATGAGTCTATTTGTTGATCTTTTCTACTAGATGGTTACGTCCATACCTAGATCTCAGTTTTTTATATACTCTTTTATGGATGGATGCGCCCATGCCACATGACCATGTATCAAAGATATCAGTTGTATTTTTAATTGCAGGTTTTCTCACAGTGGTGTTTGGTTCGAACACGTTCTCATAAAGCATTTTACCCCTCCCTCTCCCTTAGAATTCATGCTTTAGGGGTCATCTGTTACACAACATTTTGTCATTGTCCCTGCAATCCCCATCCCGCACATTGGAGGGTCATTTTTGTGACTTCTGAATAGTTTCATGCCTTGGAAATAACATCATTGCATCCTTTTTTATGAAGGCAAAATTCTTCTTGCTGACATTTCCATGAGTAGAGCTGTAAAAATCCCTGTTTTTGCCTTGGCGCAAGTAGCCAGTTCTACCCTCACGTCGAAGTGGAATATTAACACTAGCGCCTGCACCACCTGGAGCTTTGTCCCAGTGTAATGCCCACGCCAAGCTATTTATGATTTTTTTTTTTTAAATAGAGGCGGAGGTTCCATTCTAACCATCTCTGGGATGAGTCATTAGGAGTGGTTGAACTGAAACAACCACGGGCCTCCTCCTTTAGTTAGTAGTTTCCACCTCCCTTGGAACACTCCTAAAGGATAGGCCTCCCTTCCACCTTTGTAGGGATCCAAACCTCCTCTTTTCCCTCTATATAAACTAGCCTTCTCGCTTTATGAAAACTAGATGAACTTGGAGACTAAGTTGTAGATGAACGAAGAGAATTATACAGCTGAAGAGATGAACACATTATAGTTGAATGACTGAGTTATTGAGAAGGTAGAACAAGGATAAATCCATCGAGAGGTCCCTTATCTCGTCCAAATTCCCCGACAAGCTTTGAGACGTGCTTCACCCGAGCCCCACTGGAGGAGACCACAACGTCAGAGCATGGTTGTATCTCTTCTTTATACCTATTAATGTAAGTGACTATTGTTTGGTTCTCATCTTGTGCTTTGTCTTTATCAAATGTGATATGCTAGTCTTCTCTGACTGATTGGTAGTTTTTGGATGGAATTAGTATGTGGTATGTGGTTATCATTATCTGATCTTTGTGCAGGTGTCCAAACATGATAAGAGGAAGGGTTGTGACTTGCCTTTGATCAGGAGCGAGATGTTCTCATCATCACTACGAGTGTCGACGATAGCTTTGGACCACAGGTAGGCCATCTTATCGCATCCTCTTTCATTCAAATGTCTAGGAACCTACACTCTAGCATGATTCCTTGTTACTAGACCCATCCTAGGGCTAAAGGGATCGTCTTTGTCTGCAGAGAGGATTTACCTACATAAAAATACAGTTATCAGAGCACATTAGAACTGGAGATTGGTACCTTTACCAAAATCACATAGATATTAGGGTATATGGATCAAATTTGTTTCCATATAAGCTGCCCAAATACCTCCTAATGAGGTTATTAGGGTATATGGATCAAATTTGTTTCCATATAAGCTGCCCAAATACCTCCAAATGTGGTTATTTTCCCTTGAGTACATAAGGAAGATCCTTAATTTTGATAGTATCAATTTCTTGGCAGCTAAAAAATAAACACAATTTAAGATAAAGAATCAGGTTGGCCCTTTCATTTACAACAAAGTTTCCAAATATTTTCAGGAATTAAAGTTCAGTCAAAGTTTCCAGTGGCATTATGATCCTTTAGGAGTAATAAACAAGTTAACGATCATGTGTAAATTAACTCCTTATGTACATGACTCAAGGCCATACATTGAGAAGTACTCCAATCAATCTAAATGGTTGGAGAGCACTTTAAAAGAGGCAAAAATGCAAGGTGATACTAGTTCCATCTTGCAGACTGCAACCCAAGAAGCTAGGAACTCTAAAAGGCTAAGAGAAGAAGGATTATAGACAACACAAACTCTCATTGAAACTAAATTCAAAATGATGTACAAGAAGAAGCCAAAATTAAATCCTATACGAGAAGAAGTTGAAAAATTTGAAATAATTAATACTAATACAGTGGTCAAAGACAATACACCACCTGTAGTCTCTGGAGAAGCACAACATCCTTCAACATCCAAAACTCAGATTATCCAAAAGAAACAAAGTGTTGAAGTGTCCTCATCTAGCAAACCAGTAGAAAAAGAACTTGATATTATGCAGAGGTATAAAGAAATCAAGATCAGAAATGACGCCTTAAAGACTGATACATATACCCAATATTGGAAGCAGTCACCTAGTGACCAAATTAATTTTCTTTCTGCATTGGACTACAAGACTAGGAAGATGCAAATAATCTTCCTACATCCAACAATAAAGCATCCTAAATCAGTAGCTGATTATAAAAAAATATCATATGAAGTTCAAGCAGAAGATCTTCATCCTATTGACAAGATAGAATTTCACAAACAAACTAGTGAAACACTCTATTCTACCATGAAAAACAAAGCCATGAGTGTATAGAAGCTGCATAACACTCTAGGGAATATCAAAGATCAGCTAAAACTAGAAAAGGCATCCTCCCAAGCTAAATATAACATAATTAAATCTTTGGAAGATTTATTTATTAAAGTGGGATATGATCCTAAGAATGTCAAAGCTACAGAAGAAATGATAAAGAAGAAAAATGCAGACATTTCTACATTAAAGAAAAAACTCAAGTTTCCTCCTACAAAACATCCACAGGAAAAGGAAGTGTTACAGGAAGCTGACCAAAAATATGAGATCATGAACCTCATCCTTCAATTAACTTCCCAAATAAAAGAAATGGAAAATGAAATGGACAAGTTAGTATAGGAAAAAGAAGCCAACAAAGAAGTCCCTGTCACTGTTATTCATGTAGTCACTACAGTTGTCCCTTCTACTTTGGCAGAGTTATTAGCTCCATCAATTTATATAGCTACAACATTTCCTCTCACATCAGCAACCACTTCAGCTACAGAGTCATCTTCAGCAATAACACAGACTACATATGAGGCAGGTAAACTAGTGAAATAAATGCACGACATGCCCATCCAGAAAAATGAAATCAATAAAATCAAAGAACAGTTGAAAATTCTGGATGATGAGAAGAAAATAGTACAGATTATGCACAAGAATGAAGAAAAAAGGGAAAACAGGTTAAATGAGACATTGAAGAAATTAGAGAAAGAGTTGACATTGAAAGACCAATGGCACAAGCTAAGCAGCAGCTATGGGCCAATATCATTGAATCTATCAATGATATTTGGTAATCCATTCAAGTTATTTATGAGAAAAGGGATCTTATCAAATCAGTAGGTGAAGCAATCCAGAAAATCAAACAAGAGCTTGGTAAGAAGCCAGAAGAGGCTAATGAAATCATCAAATTTCTTAATTCCAAAAATAAGCAAGAACTAGAGGAAATTGGAATTAGTGATAGAACTAAAACCATCATAGAAGTTAGGAAAGTGATTTCTAAAAGGAATTTGATGATACAGCTAGAAGAAAAATGTCAAAACATGGAGATTTCCACAACCAGGTTCATAATGAAGTTTGATATTTTAAGGTAGAAATGCCTTCCAAATCCACTGGTTATAGATGAAAGATTGATGAAACAAGAAGACTATGATAAGAAAATCAGATATGTGGCTAAGGAGCAAGCTAATAATTCAACCATGCAGGGAATTCCAATAGGGAAAGTACTTTACAAAAGCTTTGAGAAACTTTTTTACCTATAACATGAGGTAAAACATTTGTTTATTAACAAGCCTACTTTTGCAAAGTATACAGAGGTTGATGAGATGTTTATAAGGATGGTAAAGAAAAAATTACCAAATGCAGAAGACTAGGAAAATTTGACTAATTTACTGTGAAGGTAAAATAGTAAACAAAGCAGTAAAGGTTGAAACAAATAAAATAGAGCAGCAACAATTTGCAGTGAAAATGGAACAGTCAAAGAGTATCAGAGTTAAAGTCAAACATAAATTACAAATCATAGTGAAATCTACCAACATAAAGGACACTCAATTGCCTAATAAATATCCAACATTGAGCAAATAGCTAGAGAAAAATCAACAAAAGATCAAAGACAACAAACATCAAATTCGATAAAAACATGGACAGCTTGCATTAGTTAGATAACTGTCTCTATCTTCTTGCATGAAGATATTAATATTTCCATGAATAATTCCTAAGTTTGCTTTTTGAAATTTTGTAAGAGTTTTTGTTTAAGTACTTCACATTTGGAAGTATTGAGGGTGGATGAATTGTTGAACATTTCTATAGTTGTACTATTTTGGAACCTGAGGGTGATTGTACCATTTTCAAGTCAGCAGATTGGATTGAGAAATAAAGAGATTATATTACAGGATTCTTGTGTTGGGCCATTATAGTGAGGTACTTTCTATTTTTTCAATTTTTATTATCTGAAGTTTTCACATACTTGCATTTTTTCTAAATCTAAATGTATAATAGGAACATTATTTCACAATATGTTTAAAAGCACTCTGTCTTGAACTGTTATTCCATTTTTATGTTTTCTACTGATATCCAGATTAGGGAATTCTTAATTTCTCCCTAGTTTCGATTGACCTTTGTCACTTCCCTCATTATCCGGATCCGAGAACCCTTAATTTCTCTCTCATCCTTATTAAAATGATTTCACCATTCAACTTAAATATCTGAAGTGACTTAACTACCTTGTGTTGTGACTACTTCCCTTTAGAACTTTGATTATGCTCTTTTTCTTGATACATTGACTCCATTAGCCCAATGGTAAAAATACCTACATCTATCCATCTGAAATAGTGATTCCATCACTAAACCAAATCAAATCCCAATACCAATCAATCTCACATAACTACCCTAAAATCAACTAAAATCAATGAAGATAAATCTTAAAGAGAGATCCCTCTCTACGCGTTAGGAGGGCTAGATCCTAAGGCTTAAAAGTAGGTTTGTGGTTACCTCTAATATTATTTAAAACAAAACCAAACATCTAACAACCCTTAGAATTATTGGAGTGATAACATAGAGAACTATTATCGAACATGTGAATGTATATACTTTCATTGTGGTTGTTTCCTTGCTAAATTCTTTGGATTTCCTTTACTTGGTTGTATACAACCCCGATCATAAAAATTTTGTGATGACACTTTGTAAATTTATGACGACGTTCTATGCAGATGTTAATTTGCAAAGGGAATTTCCGAGGACTAATCTTTCTTTACAAGGTTGTAAGAATTCAATTGCAACTTGATGGAACAACTCATACTCTAAAGGAAGTTAGAGAAGAACCATTTTTCATTTTTTTAGAAGGAAGAAATTAACCAAATCTGAAGTAATTATGGTGAAGAGACTATTTGTAAAAAACAAAACTTAGGAGAATGATATAATTTAATAAGTTTTTTCCTTCCAAGGTTTTTGATCTATCTCT
This sequence comes from Pinus albicaulis, assembly GCA_034641835.2. Taxonomy (NCBI): domain Eukaryota; kingdom Viridiplantae; phylum Streptophyta; class Pinopsida; order Pinales; family Pinaceae; genus Pinus; species Pinus albicaulis. The sequence goes on from JAXQQM020058648.1 coordinate 258,069, forward strand.
TTGTTTCATCTTTCGTCATGTGTATGTTAGATGCTATTAAAATCAACAAATTTGTGACATAAACAACGTTCTTGGAAGAGGATGATTGGGTGCCATTTATAACATACAATATCAAACATGGATCTAACTGGTTTGTCTAGCTATGTCCATTGTTTGCAAATTAATTAGAATGAGTTTGTTGAATAGGGAGGCTTCGAAAAACATCAAAGTTCGACTACATTTTGTCAAATTTATCTGATGTTTAGATTTCATCAAATCTAAACAAGCATGGCTAGATTGCTTCACTGTTGAAATGCTCTTTATTCCTTCATGTCATATTTCATACTTCTCAATCAAATTATATTTTTCCACAAAAAATTCATCTTCAAATTTACGACATTCTAACGATGATGTGCATAATTAGGGTTTTGGTGAATGGATTTATAATTAACACTAGAAGATTTGTATTGTGAGCCAAATGAAAAAAAACAAGACACCATTAGAATGTAGCTACAACTGCATGATTACATAAAAAATGAGAAACCCAAGTGTATCTTTTGCTTCCAGATAAGGCACTATATTTATACACAATATTTATGTTGGTTACAATTAAATATAATTTCTGTGAGGTGGTGTTTCTCGTTCAAGTCTGAGCAGGTTATGGCGTTGATGGTGAGGAGGTGGTGAATCTTTGATGTTTGATGAGGTAAGGATGTGGGAAGTGGTGACCTCTAGAAACTAAAGGTTCATGGTGGTGAGGTGATAGTGGAAGATGTCATGTTTTTGAAATAATTAATGTTACTTTCTCCCTCTTAATTATTTCACCAAAAAGAAAAGAAATAAAAAAAAAAAAAAATTGTTAAATAAAAATGTCGTTACATCATACACATTCCTATGTTTTTCTTGTGAGTTTAAAACAATTCTTTTCCCAAGGTTTTTGTAAATATGTATGCAAACTGGTCTTCTAATCTGTAGAACTCCATACATATTTCATTATTGCTTACTAATTTGCGATTGAAATGATACTTCGTATCCATATGTTTATTCTTCTTATGGAAAACATGCTTTCTTGATAATGCGGTAGAATATTTGTTATCACATAAAATATGAGTTGGTCCTTTCTATTCAGGAAAAAACGAAGTCAAATTATTATCATTCACATATTTTGACATGTTTTTGTTATCATTGCACATACTCTGCTTCAGTTGATGATAGAGTCACAATGGATTGCTTGACTGATGCCCATGAAACTGCACCTGAACCAAAACTGAACACATATTCAGATGTGTTGTTCATGTCATTAACATTACTTGCAGAGTCACTATCTGAATATCTAGTTAGTTAAAAATCTGAATCACATGTATACAATATATGCTAATTTCTTGTTCCAGCAATATATCTTAAAATCATTTTTCCAACTAGAAAATGGGTAGTCTTTGGAGACTCCATGAATATGGAAATTAAACTTACATCAAACATTATATAAGTTCTTGTTCGAGTCAAATACATAAGATTTCTAACAAATTTCTTATACAAGTTTGGATCAATATCTGAACCTTGATAATTAATATTACTAAGTTTTGTACCAATTGAAATTGGGGTTACAATTGGCTTACAATTTTCCATCCTGAACCTTTTCAATATATCCTTTGCATACTTAGACTGACAAATGAAAAGACCATCTTCAGATTGAGTTACTTCAATAGAAATTGTAGAAAATATCTAACACAACTATAATACCATGTATAAATTATATCAATGGACTCAATCCGATCATCTAATGTACTAAAACAAGATACTAAATCCTTCCACAATATTTGCGGAATATAAACACGATTGATCAATCACATGCAAGTATGAGATGGAAGTAAATCAATACAAAACACTAGATATTCCTGGGGAAATAAACTTCTAAAAACCCCTCCATATTTATTGTATATTTAACCAAGGAATCATGAAACAATACAATGTATTTGTGCTCACCACAAGCTCATATACTCTACCAATTGCTTCACACTAATCTAGGAAAACTTGGACAAACACATAGCCAATTATCAGCCTAACCTCAACCAACCCTTCTTACGAAATCCCTAGAAAAAAAAACCCCTATTAAATAGGAAATTTATACTTCCTTGATTGAACAATTCATCATGGGCATCTCATGGTTTTATAACTGCACTTGTGTAGTTTTCCTAAAATACAACTGCTAGTTTACTAGCCTTGAAACTTGTCTCAACTGGGTATCCACTAGAATTATCATGCATGCAGATATAAATAGTGAATCATCAGTTTCTTGGTAGATCACTATTGGTGAATTAAATCTATTTTAATTCACTTGATCTTCCACTAGCTCATAAAACAATTAGAACTAGTTAAACTGATTTTAACTAAATTATTTTCAGTTAACTCATCCCGCACACACTACACTAGTGCTACAACTGCAACTGGACCCTGTTAATAATAGAATCACTCTAAATTCCTATCCTTAGACCCTTAACTCAAAATTATTGAGATAACTAAGTCTATCACACTTAGTTAACTATTAAAAGTTGTTATGAGATAAGATTACAATTAATTTTCCAATTTATTCAATAAATTGGTTGCAAACTAATGTATCGCTAAGACCCATCACTGTGTGACTTGTGATCCCACACTAGTGTGTATGTTGTTTCTAGATACCAATTTCACTGTTTATTATTGCAAATTTCAAAACTCCCTCTCAACAAGAAAGGAATCAATTTGTCCCAATTCGATACCTTTAGAATGTTATTGCATGCAACACTTCCTAGTGTTGTTCACACATGCAACTCTCCTGAAACTTAATAGCCTGCAACTAACTGAGAGCCATTTGGAAGACTTGTCTTGATGGTTTAAAGCCCCTATTAAGAGGAAATTTCATAGTGGAGGTATTGGGAATCATTGGATTGGTGGAGGGAAGCATGTTGATGGCCCAAAGTAGCCCTTTACAAGCAGTCATAATGAGAGCTTGACAGCTAAAGGTTGGGTGAAGGATTAAGCCTAATGTGTAGCTCTTTGATGGACAAAAGAAGCTACTAGCTTGGAAGATTGGAGCTTAGGTGTTGGCCAACCTAGAAGAGTAGATTGGATCAACATGTGTTCATTGTAGCAAAAATGACTTGCTATAGTGATAGGTGGTAGCACTCCTAGAGAATCTATGTGTTTTCACTTGATGGACTAAGGGGAAGCTAGAGAGAAGAATGGGAGTGAAGGACCAGAAGGACGAGATATCACATAGAGAATATAGCAAGATTATCAATGTATCTTGTATTCTTATACTTGTGGATAATTCAGGGCCATTATCTCTTGTATAAGAGCCATAGACAATTGTATTACATGTTAATAATATAACAAAGTTGGGTTACATATATTTTTTTTATTTTTTTTATTGTGCATGTGATTGGTTTAATGATTATTTTTTTCCATTGTGTTATGTATCTTTGTTGAGATTCTTGGTTTGGTAGCATCAAAGATTTAATATTATATCCTAGACCCAAGGTCGTGGAAATTCAACATGGAATCAAATCATGTTTGGGCTAATTTAGAGACAGTGAATCAAAGAGTGCACAAGAAAATTAAAACTTAAGAGGGAGTTGGTCACATTGTACGTGAATGACTCACTACAGTGTTGAAGTTTTAGGTTGGTCTTTGGTATGAGGACAGGTTGGAAGGGTTTTCCAGCTATAGTTCATGGAAGGAAATGATCAAGTTCGCCATGTAGGTCAATGAGATCTGAGATTTTCTCAAGAAAGCCATCAAGAAGCTGACTGACCCTAAGGAGTTGGAAGTTTACAAAGAATTGGATATGAAGGAAAGATTGATCATCATCGATGGTGTGAAGGATACCATAATACCACATTTCTATGGGAAGAAATCTACTCATGAGATGTTGATGGATCTTCAAAATTTGTTCTAGAATAAGGAAGAAAACTGGGTACTGGTATTGCAAAACAATTTGAATTCCACCAAGATGTTGCAGGGTGAAGGAGTCACTTTGTATTTGACGAGGTTGTCTCAAGTCAAAGATGAGCTTTCTGCCATTGGTGTGACTCTGTATTTGATGAGGTTGTCTCAGGTCAAATATGAGCTTGTTGCCGTTGGTGTGAATATTTCAATATTGATATGGTGAGGATTTCCTTGGAATGGTTTACTTGATAATGGAAGCCCTCATCAAAGGAATTTTTTTCAAGGACAACTTGCCAGGCTAGAATAGCCTGTGGGGCGACTTCATTCAGAAAAATTTTCTAGACGAGGATTTTCATCTAACAAAGAGGGAATATGAGGACGTGACACTTGCAGCACAAATGAAGGGTACGCAGAAGAAGGACTTAAGTAAAGTCAAGTGTTTCAATTGTGGCGGGATGGGTCATTTTTCGTCAAGATTTCTGATGAAGAAGAAGGGAGATAATGAGAAGAAGAAAGAGAATTATATTGCTGGCGTTGCCACTTCTACTGAGATATATGATCTCACCTGGAGGTTGGAAGAGGAGGACTTTTATATAATCTCACATTTCGCCCTGGGTATTATCGATGAGGATGGATGGTATGTGGACAGTGGTTCAAGGAAATATGTGATAGGGGCACATGAGGTTTTCGAGACTCTAGATGAATGGGACTCAAAGTTACACATGGTTTTCAGCGACAAGAGTGAGAAGGAGGTCGAATGATCGGGAAATTTTCCATTCAGGATGGAGATAGGACGGGTGATGCAAGTCCATGATGTACTGTTTGTAATAGGACTCAGATATAACGTTATATCTATCTCAATCATCCAGAAGAAGGGATTTTAGGTCTTGTTCTAGGATGGAAAGGCAAGACTCATACCTAGAGGCTCTAGCTCTGAAGTTATTGTACTTGGAGTTAGAGCATGGTCTATATAGGCTGATAGGAAAGGCTATGAATAATGGGAAGAAGAAGCAGGAAGAGGAGTTGCAGGTTCCAAATAAGAAGGTTCAATTGCAGACTTCAGAGGTGTAGGTACAAGTTCCATAAAATAAGGTCTAGGTTCCAAAGGTTGGGAGGGAGTCAAGTTCTAGTGGGACCTTGAAAATTGAGAGGGAAACTTTGCAGCCCAAGAAGAGCATGTGGTTAGTGGGGAGCAAGGGTGCTCCTACAACTACCAAGAATGAATCATGGAGAGAATGGAAGTATTTTCAGGATAAGAAGAAGGAGGAGGATGCTTCCTGTGATAGTGACAGTTTCAAGAGATGCATAGTTCATACTACCGAGATTACCGCAGTGGTGAGCGCTAGGATGTCGACGAGTGTTGTGAGTAGTGATGAGGATGATGGGTTACTTCCTAGTCATGGAAGTACCTCTCTCGCTAAGAGGGAGTGTTATTTTTTGAGTAACTTGGGAGGTACTTGAAGCCCTGGGGTTGAGGTTTTAGAGGTTGGAGCACCACAAGAGTCACTTGTGGGCTTGGAAACCAAGGTTGGGGCTTTTCACCAATCGATGTTTGGGCCAAAACCATGGAGAATTTTGGACATGTGATAGATGGAGATGATATAGGATGGCGAGGAGAATACAACACTTCAAGAATCATATAATTCCTAGATGTCCTTGATGAGTTGTGAATTTTTCAAGGTTGACAATGAGTTTTTGGAACATAGGTCATGTATATTTGGAGTGCATGTGCCAAAATACATGGCTATTTGAGTAGCCCTTCTAAATTTTATAAGTAGAAGCTGAAAGAACTAATTTTAGGCATCCAATGTGCATCCGTTCATAGGAAATACACCTCTGAGGTAGCTGAGCTAGCTAAGGAGGCAGACCAAACTTGTTTGGGACTATTTTTGTGGGTATATTTGTTTCTTGCAAGGCCACATTACTAAAAGAGGCTAAAAAATTGTTCAGATACAGTTGGTGGATGTCTTTAGGATAATTTGAAGTGGATATCCCTACAAGGAAGCAGGATGCATTACTAAACAACACGTACAGGTTGGTCGGAAGCATGCTATCCTTTGGAAGGGGGTTGTAAGGTTGTTAGAGTTATTGGAAGGGTCACAGGTAAGAACAAGACCCTAGGAGTTGAGTTTGGGGTGAGTTCTAGCATATAACAACAACAAAGTGTGGTTAGATTAGTGTGGAGGAAGGCCATAGTACAAGAAAAGGTTTTTGGAGCAGTGAAAGAGGGTTGCTACATACTATCAACAAGCCATAACCAGAGCGCCAAACCTAAAACAATGACATCATCCCTCGAGGAGTGTAGATAAATGTTATTAGTGTTGAATTTGATGTTAGAGGATCAATCCTAATGTGGAAATAATTGATTGCAGCCCATGAGAGCCATTTGGAGGACTAGTATTGATGGTTGAAAGCCCCTCCGAGGAGAATATTTCATAGTGGAGGTATTTGGCATCATTCAACCTGTGGAGGGAAACATGTTGATGGCCCAAAGAATCCCTTGACAAGTAGTCAGAACGAGAGCTTTAAAAATGAAGTTTGGGTGAAGGATTGATCCTAATGTGTATCTCTTTGATGGACAAAAGAAGCTACTAGTTGGAAGATTCAAGCTCAGGTGTTGGCCAGCCTTGAAGAGAAGATTGGATTAGCCCGTGTTCATTGTATCTTAAGTGACATGTAACAGTGATAGTTGAAATCCCTCCCAGAGAATCTATGTGTTGTCAGTTGATGGACTAAGCAGCAGCTAGAGAGCATAACGGGAGCGAAGGACTGATAGGACAAGATATGAAATAGAGGATGCAATGAGATTGTAAATGTATCTTGTACTCTTGTACTTGTGGATAATTGAGGGCCATTATTCCTTGTACATGAGCCCTCGAATGTCGCATTATATTTTAATAATATTACGAAGTTTGGTTACATATATTGTTGTTATTGTTCTTATTGTGCACGTGATTCGTTTACCAAATTATTTTGTTCTGTTGTGCTAAGTAGCTTTGTGGAGATTCTTGGTTTGGTAGCGTTAAAGATTTAATATTTTATCATAGACCCAAGGTCGTAGAAATTCAACGGGGGAATAAATTCCAATGTGATACCCATCTATAAGATAATATGGTCAAAATAATGTATAGGAGGGCTATCTTCTTCCCCTATTTATATAAGAGTACAATAAAGTCAATGAAATAAGGTGAGGCTAATCCTTTGCAGACAGGCTAGTATTGTAGAAAATCGTACACCCTCAATAGAAAACGGCTACAGATTTCGAGGATAAATAATGAGAATATGAAATAATTAAAGTACTGAGAACCAACAACCCCATTTCTGAGTAGCCATGACTCATGATAACCACTTGACCTCACTCTAGATTCATTTTGTTATACTTTGTTCTAGAAAATCTCTGAATTTCTTGTACATATTTCAGAGGAAACCATTATTTGTGATTGTTGAATATGTTTGAATATTTTTTCCCTAATAAGTGAATGATATTTGGTAAAGAGACTCATTGCAGTAGGAAAATGTCCATTCTAGGTATTTTTCTTGAAAGTAGAAATCTTGGAGGTGAAGCTACTTGTCAAGGTATCCCTTATTGTATTCAATAGTATGGGAACATACCTTGAGTATGGGGAACCCACGTCTCTTTAAGGGAAATCATTTATTTTAATGTTAAAATAATGATGACTGGGAGTTGTTTGGAAAAGGGACCTTGAGTCATTACTTCTCTAGGAATTCATTTTTATGGAACACAAGCACTTGATTTGCAACATGGTACAGTTCGTATCCTTGGCTAGGGATCAACTGTATATTTTTTGGAAGCCACCAAGGTAGATTTAAGAAAACAATTTTTTCATGTAGAGCACACTTTTATTTCTCTGAGTATCCAGAGTAAATCAGGCATTGTTTGCAACCCTCCCCTCAACACTAGTTAACCATTGTCCCTCAGAATTTGAACATTCAGAATCATTGTCTATGATTGGCCTCTCAAAGCTTATATCACTACTGCTACGTGAGCTAGATTTGGAATCATCATCATGAAAATAACTCTTTTCAAAAATCCAATCAGTGTATTAGATTCTCTACCATCGAAATAAATTTATGTTTTTTTCACCTTATAAAAAAAATTACCACAAAACCCTAAAAATGGCCGAATAAATTTCCTTTACAAGTAGGATCATGATATCGGAGCTCCAACATCAAAACTCTTTCCCATATCATTAATTTTTAGTGCAAGAAAAGAAATGACTAATAAATGGTTTTATTTTGTCACAGTACCTAAATAACACCTAACTACGAAAAAAGTGTGTTCAAATGCTAATTTGCCATTTCTCCACCTATGCCATCACCTCACTCATTTGAACTGGATTTAAATGGGATGCATTGCTTGGAAAAAGTATCAAATTATTCGTGTAGCTACTTCACCATTTTCCATACAAATGACCTCTTAAGCTTTAAGATTTATCTCAGTTTAAATTTATTAGATGGGAAACCTTGTATTCAAGTTCTTGTACGAGATGGAGAGACAAAGGTGTTTAGCCCTGAGGAAATTAGTACTATGATTTTGACTAAGATGTAGGGGATTGGAGAAGCATTCCTTGGAAATAATATAAAGGTTGTTGTGGTAACTATCTCTTATTTTAATGATGCACAGTGCCAAGAAATGAAGGATGTTGGTGTTATTTCTAGTTTGATGTAGCTCTTATTATCAATGAACCCAGAACTACAACAATAACATATGGCTTGGAGAAGATGGGTGGAGAGAAAAATGTTTTTGTTTGTTATCTTGGTGGTGGTATGTTTTATGTCAACATTATGACTATTGGCAATGGAGTTTTTTTGGTTTTGGATACAAACAGTGATACCCATATTGGAAGTGAGTAGTTTGACCAAATGATAATGGAATATTTTCTCAAATTGATTAAGAAAAACCACAGAAAGGATATTATTAAGGATAACAGAGCATTGGGAAAAATGATAAGGGAATGTGAGTGTGCTAAAAGAGCCTTGAATAATCAACACCAGGTTCAAGTAGAGATTGAATCTCTCTTCGATGGCATAGAATTTTTTGAGCCTCTAACAAGGGCTCGCTTTGAGGATCTAAACAATGATCTTTCTAGAAAAACCATGGTTCTGCGAAGAAGACTATGGATGATACTTGTCTAGAGAAGCATCTGATTGATGAGATTGGTCTTGTTGGTGGAAGTACTCATATACCTAAAGTTCAGCAATTGAACAAGGATAATAGTGCAATTTTTCTTTCTATGTGAATTGACTCAATTTCATATTTAAACCAGATGGTGTGTAAACCTTGTAAAAATGATTTTAAAATGTTCGAGAAACATTATCTCGAATATTGAAGGAACAAAAGCAAAACTTGAAAAAATGATTTTAAAATGTTCCAGAAACCTTATCTAGAATATTGAAGGAACAAAAGGGGGACACATTTTTGATAAAAATTAGTATTTTTTTACCAAAATTAGAATAAAAAAATTTGTTATTTTAATAGTGTGAGACAAGTTTCCAAAAACACTTATTTTTTAATCTTTAGTCACGAGACATTTGGAAATATTTTTGAACCTTCCAAGCTCAGCACATGTTTTTAAGGACGTGGATCTTTGACATTTTGATTCCTTGCAGAGAAGGAATTCTATCTTATGAATATTGTTGATGTTATTTTTATGCAATTGGGGTGGGCAGTGGAAATGCATTGCACGTGGACCAGTTTTAATTTTCAACGCATTTCTGCTTGGAGTTTTTAATCCACTGTTATTTTAAAATGTTAAATTAATGGAATGAATATATATGTAATTGTAATTGAAAAACAATATTTTTTTTTTTACATTAAAAATCAGTGTTATAAAGGAGGAGAATTTGGATCTCAAACACATTATAATAGTTGAAATTGGGAATATTTTTTTTTCTATAGTAGCTTAGATCCATTTTAACATAGGATATACTAAGTGCTAACAAGGGTAAAATTTCTTGAGGTGAAAACGTTATTTAAAGTGAAAAGAGATTTGATCCCTCTAGATACTTGGAAAATATAGAGTTAAGATGGATATATATATATATATCAAAACCTTGAGTATTTTACATCAAATTTATTTTAATTATTAATTTTATTAATTTATTTATTTATATAATTTAATTGAGTCAAAATGTTTACATAAAAATAAAAATTACCTAACATGACATTATATCATCTCTTCCATACTAGGTTGGAGAGCCCCTCTCTGTGCAATAATTCAAAATTATTTAGAAATGATAAAGTTTCTAGTAACTCATTAGCAGAAACAAAATTTACATTGAGGTAACAGATTAATTTTTGAATTTTGTTGTTGATAAGCCCTTCTTTTCCTCTCTTCCTTTGTTCCCATGTTAGGGTTTAGGAGCATAGAGGAACCTCCATATAGCTTATGCTTTTGAGCATGATGATATTCCAGTTATTTAAGTAATCAAGAATTTATTTTTATTTTTTGTTTTTGTTTTTTTGTAACTAGGCAGTGCCTAGGTTGGGGTCAACCTTCTTATTGATTGCAAGAAGACTAGTCCACCCATAATGGGATGCTTATCACCAGGACTATGTGAGGCTTTAGTCAATCTTGGACACCCCTTGGGAAGTTTAATTCCACGAAAGTGGATTCCACTCCTTGGCCCCTTCCCATGAAGTTTGAACCTGTGACTTGGCGGGGACTTCACCCCACGTAAACCAATTGGTATACACCTCATATGTTGTACTTGTTGGTTATATTTTTATTCTTGGACTATAGTGTTCATTTACGTCAATTATTTCAATTTGTTCACTTATTATGTAGTCATATATTTTAGTCCTGGACTAAATTAGTCATTCAATTTAGTCGCTTTTAGTTGAGTCACTTAATATCTAGTCATATATTTTATCCCTAGACTAAATTAGCCATTTAAGTTAGTCATTTTTAGTTCGATCACTTAAAATTTCTCAAATTTAGTAGTAATTCACTTGAAATAATTGTGGTGACTAACTTTTTTAGTCACATAGTCACTAATATCTCATTTTTTACTATTGATTTGTCAAGGAATTGAAGTCCCTTGAGATATTTTATATTTATGTGTTATTTGTAGTTTAGCATGTTGGTTACAACAACGTAAGGTAACCGATATATTGTTATTTTTATTTATGCACTGACAATTGTGTATTTATGGTTGTATGATGCATGGGATTGCATGGAAAAAGAGGTTTCCATGAAATATTGAAGAAATCTTAGGTTGAGATTTCCCTTGAAAGCGTTGGGAACTCATGGGGGTTGACTCATGGTGTATGTTGTTATTTTTGTGCTTTCTATGCTTTGTGATTTGTTTGCTCTTGATTTGCAGTTTTGTTTATGTATAGTTCATGGCCATGCCACTTTGTTTTTGGTTTCATATTGATATTGGTTTTGACGGTTTCTTCTTGTTTGTTTCTTGTTATTACCTTTTATGTTTTGAGGGTCTTGGGAATTGGTTGGGCAAGAGGAAAGTTAATGGAGCTCAGAAAGAGTTGGATGAAACAAAACAGGAAATGTAAGACCTAAATGAATCTCAGTGCATGTATAAGGGCAACTAAAGGCAAGAATATGACATTCAGTTAGATTAGTTGGGTCCATCGGAGAAAATGGATGGTGGAAGGATAGTCATGAGAAAAGTAACGAGAAATTTAAAGTAAATTGATTTGAGGTGTCATATGCCTTAGCTATGTTAGGAAATGTTTTTCTCAATGTTGTGCATGTTTTGCATAGATAAATGGAGTTCTCTTAACCTTGAACCTATGATATATTATAATTATGTTGGGATCATGATTTTACTAATGTCTATATATGTATAATTTTATGTATGTATGTTGTTGTTTGAAAGGGTCATCTAGGATCATCCATGTGGAGGAATAAAGTGGGAAGAGTAGCCTTGACAGATCTATGAGATTAGTATCATGCAGATAAGATTTGATATTATATTCTTATAACTATGCCTATGTTTATGGTATTGCAAACAAAATTGAAGGATACATCAATGGAATGAAATCAGTTGGATCTGCGACATTCTAGGACAAGCATGGATAAATGGAAAGAAAAAGAGACCCAAAATTTGAATTGTGGATGCACATAGTAACGCATGGGAAAGACACTAGAAGCAAGGTTGCCTGGTAGAGATAGTGCAGTCTTCGGATGTGCAGTATTGCTACCTTATACATGTTGTACATGTGGTGTTGTGAACATGTTGTACATATAGTATTGTGTACATGTGATATTGTGCGCATGTGGTGCCATGTACATGTTGTACATGTGGTGTTGTGTACAGGTGAGGCCATGTACATGTTGCACGTGTGTTTTTGTGCACATGTTGCACATATTGTGATGTTTACATATAGTTCCATGTACATTTTGTAAAGATTATCTTGTGTACATGCGGTGTTGTGTACATGTTGTACATGTGGTTCTATGTAAATGTGGTGTTGTGTACATGTTGTACATGTGGTGTTGTATACATGGTGTACATTTTGTGTTGTGTAAATGTTGTACATTTTGTGTTGTGTACACATTGTACATGTGGTATTATGTACATTTCATACATGTTGTGTTTTGTACATATGGTACCATGTTAAGTGCATTGTGGAGTCGTTGTATCATGACATGTCTATTCGTTGTGTTCTAATATATTATGTATATGTATTTTGTTGTACACCGGGTGTAGGTGTATGTATTGTGTTGTACACCAGGTGTAAGTGTATGTTGTCAAGCGTCATAAAATACAAGATTTATATAACAAAATTTAAATTGTCAATCTGGGTTGCGTAAGCTTAGAGGCGTAGCACAAGAAATGCTAGAACAAGACCTCGGGGATCTATGAAATAGAAATCAAGCTCTTGCAAATAATTCAAAGGCATCATTTAGAAAATAAGACTTTAAAAGTAAGGAAAACACACTGTGAACCTACTTTTGGTTCCTCTTCTGGGTTGGATGACTCCTGCAGAAAGTCTACCTCAGTTGTACAAGGGACAAGGGAATGTAGATTCCACTCAAAATGACAAGTCATTAAAGAAATAAATAATGAAAAGTCTCTCAAACGATTATCTTCTATCTTGCAAAGAAGGAAATCATGAAATAAAACTGAGAATTACAAGACAAACTCATTTCCAACTAATTCAAATCTTAACCTAATCTTAGAAAATCATTAAATGCTTTCTTTCCCAATGTAGAGATATTGTTACTTAGAAAGAATCTAAATTAGATATACATTGTTTGTCTGTTCAATCAAGAGTTTAAGACATCAATTATGCCCAGAGGTATTCTCAAAGAATTTTGTTGGACACTTTAATATGCCAAGGAAACAAGAATAAAATATCCTCATGCTAATCCTGGTATCTAGATTATAAGAATGAATGCCATTCTCTTAAGACTCTAGGATCAGTTTCACATAATAATTTAAAGTGTTCATGAGTGCTCAAATAATATAGATAATAAATCAAGTCATAACTCTTGATGATCATACCCCTACTTTGTGATAAGCAATTGTTGTCTTTTCACTAAATGCTTGTAAACTGAAAGTAGAATTCGTTAGTAACAAATTATATCAGAGTAAACAATGCACTAATATTTTAATATAAATGAATGCAAACACTGTTACTGATGAAATAGGTAACCTGACCTCAAAACGGGAAATCTAGCCCAAAAAGACTCAAAAAACATGAAAAAAAATGCCAAAAACAAAAAAAGTGTATTCCAGAATGCACTTGGTTTTTTTTGAAGGTCAAATTTCAACATTTTATAAAATTATGCTAAAAACAAAATTGTTTCTTGAAAAAAGGATTGAAAAAACACCCTCAAAACAAAACCAATTGATGTTGGAATAACAAAAACAAAAAATTGTGTCATATTTTTGACATTTTTAAAAATAGAAATAACATTTTTCAATTTTTAAAATTCAAACATTAAAAAAACCCTAAAATTTAAGAAAAAAAATAAATTTAAAAAATAAAAACATTTTAAAGCTTAAAATTTAAAAATATATAGGAATAAAAAATAAAAAATAAAAACAAAATAAAAATTTTAATTCAAACATTTAAAAAAATAAATAATTAAACAAATAAATAAATAAAGATTAAAATTTCAAAATATATAGAAATAAAAAAATAAGAATAAAAACAAAAAAAAATATTATATTACAAAAAAAAAAACAAGTTAAAAAAAGAAAGAAATTATAAAAAATAAAATATAGAAATTAAATTTAAAAAAGAAAAAGAAAATGTTTATTAAATAAAAATAAATAAATAAATAAATTTTAAAATAAAAAAATAAATTCGAAGAAATATAATAAATTAAAAAAAAAAATTAAAAGTAAAAAAATGAAAAATTAATTAAAAATAAAAAATAAAAAATAAAATAAAATAAAAATAAATTAAATTTAAATTACAAAAAATAATATATATATATATATATATATATATATATATATATATATATATATATATATATATATATATATATATATATATGGACTTAAATTAAAAATATATATTAGATTTTATTAAATTTAAAAAAAAAACTAAATATTAAAATAATAAATTAAATTTAAAAAAAAAATATTAAATTTTAATAAATAAATGAATAAATGAATAAATTTTGAAATAAAAATAAATTTTAAATATAAAGAAAAGAAAAAAAAAACATTGTTAAAATAAAAAGTTAAAAAACTTTAAAAATCAATTAAAAATGAAAAATTGAAAAAAATATATTAAAAAAAAATATTAAATAAAAAATAAAATAAAAAACAAATTAATTTGAAAATATTAAGTTTAATTTAAAAAAAAAATCTGATTTTAAATACACAATTTTAATTGAAAGAAAAAAAATATAAAAATTTTATGTAATTAAAAAAATAATAATAAAAAAATTAAAAATTAAAAAAAAATATTAAATTCAATTAAATTAAAAAAAAATAAAAATTTTATTAAATTTTAAAAAATTAAATGAAAAAACTAAACATAAAATTTAATAATTAAAAAAAAATATGAAAAAATTAAAAAAAAAATCAATTAAATAAAAAAAATACAAAATTTAACAAAAAATTATTAACAAAACTGAGAAAAAAAAAATTAAAAACAAAAAAAATGAATAAAATTAAAAAAAAATTAAAAAAAAAAACAAAAAAATTAAAACAAATTAAATTTCAAATATAAAAATTTAATTAAAAAAAAAATTTTAAATTTTTTGAATTTAAAAAAAGAATTAAAAATAAAATATATTAAAAATAAAAAAAAATTTAAATTTTTTTTTTTTTTGATCGTGGCGCTCGCTGTCGCCTCGCCCAGGGTGGAGGCACGGAATCGCCGTTCCCGCGCGGAGGGGTGATTCCCGCACCCGCCTCCCGTGGGAGGTGGGGGCGATTCCCGTGACCACGCCGCGCGTGAGGGCAATTCCCGGAATCGCCCTTCCACCGCGAGAGGGCGATTCCCAGAATCGCCCTTCCGCCGTAGGGAAGGTGATTCCCAGAATTGCCCTCCTGCCGCGGGAGGGTGATTCCTAGAATCAGTCTCCCCACCGCAAGAGGGTGATTCCTGGAATCGGCCTCAGGGTGATTCCCGGAATCAACCTCGGGGCGATTCTCGAAATTGCCCTCCTGCGGCGGGAGGTCGATTCGCCGCAGGAGGGCGATTCCCGGAATTGGCCTTAGGGCGATTCCCGGAATTGGCCTTAGGGCGATTCCCGGAATCGGCGTCCCGCAGCGGGAGGCCGATTCTCGGAATCGCCCGCCCGCCCAGCGGCCGGCCTCCGCTGCCACCTCGGCGGGAGGCCGATTGGCGGCGCCACCAAGATCAAAAAATTCTTTTTTTTTTAATTTTTAATATATTTTTTTTAATTTGATTTTTTTTTTTTTTTTTAATTCAAAAAATTAAAATTATTATTTTTTAATTCAAATTTTTTTATTTTAAATTTAATTTGTTTTATTTGTTTATTTATTTATTTATTAATTTTTTAAAATTTAATATTTTAGATCAATTATTTTTTAAAATTTAAAATTTATTTATTCAATTTATTAAATTTTAATTTAATTTATTTATTTTTTTAAATCTTTTAGTTTATTTAGTTTCTCATTTTTAAAATTTATAAATTGTTTCATTTTAAAAAAAAACAATAAATTTATGGATATTTGTTTTTTAATTATTTGCACGTGGTTTTTTTTATTTTTATTTTTTAATGATAGTTTTTTTTTATTTTAATTCTTTTATTTTACTTTTCTTTTTCAATTTTAATTTAAATTTTTTTTTTTTAATTTGTTTTTTTTTTGTTAATTTTAAAAATTGTATTTTTTTTTCTTATTATTATTTTTTTTTAATTTAAATTTTTTAATTTAATTTTTTCTTTTTCGTATTTTATTTTTTTTATCTAAATTTAATTTTGTAATTTAAATTATTTTTAAATTTTCTATTTTAAATTTTTTTTTTTTTATTATATGGTTTTTTCTAATAACTTAGAAAAAAATGTTTTCGATGTTTTTTTTTTTTAAATTTTTTTTGGTTAATTTTTGTTTTTTCCTTTAAATTATGTGTTTTTTTTTTCAAATTTTTTCATTTCTTTTGATATAATATTTGAATATTTTTGTTTTTATTTATTTATTTATTTATTTATTTTTGTTTAAATTTTTTATTTTGACGAGTTAATTTTGTTTTTTTTTATTGTTTTTATATATATATTTTTATCTAAGTTTTTTGTTTTATTACCAACATGAAATCACCACTCTAAAAAAAAAAAGGTTGATGCTGCATCAATACGTTTCAAAATTAGCATGAAAATCACCGCTCTAAAAAAAAAAGTTGATGCTGCATCAATACGTTTCAAAATTAGCATGAAAATCACTAACATTTTAAAACAAATATTCATACTTCATAAATAAAAATATTAGAGTGTCAAAAATGTGCTAAAAAAAAAGAGAGGGTGATTCTGCATCACCACTTTTCAAAATCGGGTGCTTTTTGTGCTACCAAAAAAAAGTAGGTAACAGTGCGGTTACCTATTTCATCGATAACAGTGTTTGCAATAAGATTACACTCAATAACTATAGTTTGTGTTCTCTATCTTAGTTTACATATAAAATCCCAATGTGATGAACAGTAATGAATTCAACGAAAGTAACCATACCATCAAAATCATCAATCAAACTTGATAAATTTTAGCATCAAAATAATAAAGGAGAATAATGAAATAAGATTACAAATTTATACCAAATTAAAATCTCACACTTATGCATTGATCAAGTAAAAACTCACAAAATTCCAAAGAGGTATGGCACAATGGACTGGATGGTGGGCCCAAACCACCCAGCTCATTTCCCTTGTAAATATTAAATCACTATCCCATAAGATTAAAAATAACAGTAAGCATGAATCGAATTCCAACTTGTATTAATTCTAAATTCTTGTTACATTGACATTGAATAATGTCGATTTTGGCTCTAGTGGTCCCCTCCAGGGCTCATCCCACTGGGCACGTTGTCTCTAACCTTCCTTTCCTAACAAAATAAACTCATGTCTACCAAAATACAATCTTAAATTCCAATCCTCTATATCATGTACAATACAAGGTATCCCTATTTATAACATAGATGTCTCCTACTTATTCGAATTGAAGGTTATCAAGGCATACCATTTTAGAGTTTTTCAACCGATTTTGGAACCAAAATAAGGAGTCTTTTTATTTTACTGGATCTCCGGTGATTTGAGGTTCCATATAAACACGATGACCAATACCAAATTATGAAATCCTTGCCATGGTATTCATGGGAATATCACATTGTTGATGAAACTTGTGCCTTATAGAAAATAATTTAACTGCATGCTTTGAACTTCACTCTACACAGTGTCTTGAATAAATGGGCGTGATTAGGGAAACACAACACCCTCTAGAGCCTATTCTCCTCAAAATAATAATGCTTGTTTCTTATCACGGCAGCTGGATGTATGAAAATCATGGAGGTGAGAACAAGATTTGTACTGGACGAACATGAACTACACTGTTGTAATAGGAACTGTGATGCTCGTATAAGAACTATACACCTATCATAAGCATAATATGTTATTAGTTATTTTCACACAAATACCTTCAAATCACTAAAACAAATTGAATTCATAGAATAATAAAGTGTTACCTCTTAATGCCTCTATAATAGTCCAACAACGTATAGAAAAGGAAAATAATAACTAAAAACCCTAGGTGAATGCATAATAGATCCTTAGCGAAAAGTGTGAAAAAATAGACAAAATGAAGGCTCAACACTCCCCCACATTGATCTCCTTCCATGTCCTCGTGTAAGCCAAACCATAAAATAGAGACCAAAATTTTCAAAAATTCAAGGTTTGAGGCCTAGAGCCCTGCTATATTGACTAAAATGTTCAAGTTCTTTCCTCCCATGTTTCTGGTCATTTTAATCCCTCCCTTTAAAATCTTGTTATGATAAGCATATTGTTTGGCTCGTTTGATCCAACTCTTGGCCAACTTATGCATTTTATTTTTCTTAGAATTCATCTTGTTGTTTTTGCGTTGCATTTTAATATTGAATGCCTTCAAATGTTCATTTCCTACTTCCAGAATAGTAAGCTTCCTTTTCAATTTATTTATTATCCTTTCTTTCTTCCTTAAAATATGACTATTGATGTAGTCTCTTGGCTTCTCTTGATTGGTGGAATAAATGTCAGTGGTTTTTGCTACCGGAGAATAAAATGAAAACTCAAAACCTGAATTTACCTCTGTCATAGGTGTTTCGAATTGAAATGATTCTTTTACAGGACTTCTGATTTGATATAATCCTATAGTCATTTCGTTGACCTAATTTTCTACTGGATTCATGATTTGAGACAAAATTTCATAGTAAATTATCCAAACTTCCAAATTTTATCTCCTCCTTCATCAATTTCACCTACGTTATGTTTTACTTCTTCCTCCCCATCTTGTTCAAGATCCAAATTAGCTATTTGAGGCTCTAAATTTATGGAAGGAGGTTGACTAGATTTTATCAAGAGCTGTGTAACCCTTCATCCAATGACAGGGGTTTGAGGTTCAAATGGTGGAGTCACAGGGGTTGCAAGGGTTTCAATTTTCCTCTTCCTCGAATTTTCAGGGTATGAGGAGAAGAATTTTTCCTCTTGATTCGCCTTTGGAGTATGATCTTCCTCACACATGAAGTTGGGTATTAGTTGTTTTGATGAATTTTATAAACCCATTCCTCTAAAGAAAACCATACCAACTGTCATTTCTTATACCCAATTCATCCAAGATCAGTATTTAATTGAGGCCATAATGGTAAAGGCTAGCCCTAGGGTTTTTAACGACTTTACAGAGCCCTTGTTACATTTTCTGCAGGTTGTTTAAAAAAACGTAAGGGACATTTATCTTATGTTCTCCAGTAAAATGTAGCACTAATCCTATATGATATAAAAAGGTTGTTTCATACCTACCTTCGCAAGTCAAATACTTCTGAAGAATAAATAAAGGGTTGCAGCATTAATGTTTAATATGGGGCCAATGTATCCCTTTTTCCTAGTTAACTTACTGGTTTCCTCCCTTAACAAATGACATGCTCAACTTTTTATCTATGATTTTATTATTGAACCATTTAATTCTTTCTACGGATAAGCTAGTAGCTCGAGTGATGGTATTCTCATTCACACTCATGACCAGATCCCTGATCTGAGCTAGCTCCCCACCAAATCCTCATGCAAACTGCAATGCAACCTCATATTTGTACCCCTCAAATTTAACCAGGAATTCATGCCAGCCTTCCTTAACCAATTTCTTCTTGCAAAAATTGTACTCAGGATTTTTCTTGGTCTCCTCTATGGAAGGTGGCTTGTGGCAATCATACTTCACTTTCTTCATGTTTTAAGGATTGAAAACATGATATGCTCTTAGATATGAACAAGATGATGAACGATAAAGAACAAATGAACCCAACATGCTCCAATAATATATTTAAACAACATGTATAATCAGAGGGTCTCAAATAAACTAGGAAAGTTGATTCATATTTTCCTTAAGCAGCATAACTACTCATGATGGGCATCATATAAGATCCTGAAGTCAGTTTGATATAATTAATACCGTAGGGAAGAATAATTATCAAAAGGGATGATAATGTTTTAGTATCAAGAATCAGTTCACTTATAAAAACGATTGCAAACAAGCCTCATTCGGCCTCAATTCATAACATAGTTACCTTAGTCAATAAGCGTTGGATAAATGTACATGTGCAGTATCATGAGAATTTAACAGACATTACCAGGAAAAAAAGTTATTACAAGGTCGGGGCACTCCTTTTGTGGACACTTGGCATCAATAAAACACATCAAAATATCTACTCATAATTTAACCATTGTCTTCCCATTGAAAGTCTAAGGCATCAATTAAAGTATTTTGACAGGGGAATAAATGTAAAATCGTGGAAGATAGTAGGGGTTGGGGGATGCTTAAATATTAATGATCGCATTGTGCTCCCCAATACAAAAGTGACAACAAAAATCAGCAGCAAGGAAATATTAAGGTACTCGATATATCAATCATCATCTGCAACATCATGTTCTGAGTGCCAACTAAACCATGCCATAGTTCTTATGAAAGCACCGAGTGCAGGAATGATACAATTTCCAAGGGTGGGAGTATCCAATCTGAAAGGAGGACCATCATACAATATGATCAATTCAAGTCATCCAAAATGAGGTGCAGGAAAGTAGTAGTGTACAAAATATGTAAAAAAATACAGAACAACTCCCCTTGCACCATATACCTGTTGTCTTGTAAATCCTGATTTGTGAAATATATTTTTTAGAATTCCATTATTTTTTCACTGAAATCGGAGTCTTATTAGCACTAATGATTAAAAATAATCTATGCTAAAATAATGCAGTTTCAAGAAGACTGCCACTGTGTTGGGTGTGTGCTATATTCTTTCCACAAATAGTCGTACACACTATTTTAGGTGCGAGGAACCACCTATGGTTTTTCACATGGTTTTGGGGCATGATGGTTTTCTGCCCTTGGTATTTTGTAGATGCGGTTAAGGGAACTACGTTTATGTTCTAATCGAGGGTTAATGGATTGGGGTGTATGAGTGCTTTGGCATGTATATGTATGTTTTGTAATACTAAAAGGAATATAATAAAAAATTAAGCTGGTAGTCCCGATTTGGGTTCTAGGTGAAAAATTCCTGTGTATATCTATTTTATGTTTTATGATCTCAATATTGTTTATTTTATATTTTAAGAATTTGTCTCCAGATAATTTTTGTACAGGGTTAAAACCTACACACTGTGTTCCTAAACCTACTATAGAAATCTTGTACCTAGACCATGTAATTCTTGTTAGAGGAAACAACAAACAAAACAAATTGTTGTCTATCAACATCTTCTGAGTAATCATTACCAAGTAATTCATCACTCTAAATACCTTTTTATGGATAAAAATGAGTTATGATTCCAGAAAAGGAAAACATAAAATAGAACAAGATGACACCTTCCTGGATAGATAAGCAAATTCTTTATTGGCCACTCTAAATATCGTTATCACCTAGGTGCAAGACTATATTTATCCTTAATCTGGCACAAAGAATTCATGCAATAAGGGTACCACATCCATTAAATGTTTTGAAAAAATAGAACTCCAAATCATCATGCTAAAAATATATTAAAACCATTCTCCAAGAGATAAGATAATGAGTTTTAGGGAAACACCATAACCGAGTAAATCATAGTGTGCAATTAACTTTAATACCATAAACATGGCCCTGCTACCCACAGGCATATATAGCCTCGACATGGGTGTCTTTTAACCCAACAAAATGCTCGTGTCCCACTTACTAGATATAGATTTAGAGTTATCTATTTGATTTTAGAAATTATATGAAGGCCACTGTCCTGGCATAGTAATGAGATAATGGCAGTATCATTCACAAGAATTAACTATAAGGAATAGACAAACTCGTGATGAGACCTCCTATCCTCCAACTTTTCAAAAGAAAGCCATTACTCTGGCTTACTGACCAATAGCTGTAATGTCGTGCGTGTTAGGTCCTATGATCATGGTAGGTAGATCATAATGAGACCTCCTATCCTTCAAGCAATCCTTCTTTATAAAATATTATTATTATTAACTCCAAAGGTTCTTAATGATTTGGAAAGCAGATCTACTCCTTAAGAGTATGGGATGGGATGACATGAAAAGTTTTTAATGACTAATATTTACTGGTTAATCCCCCTACCTTAAAACTCATTTTAAGTAATATGTCTCGGATAATGACTAAAATATTTCTTGATTTAAGTGTTTTCATGGATGGCTCATTATGGTCTTTACAACAGTGGTCCACCATATGAGTTTTTTTTAATGATACCTTCTAAGAGAAACTAAAAATATATCTCAGATGACAATCTAGGAGAGTGACTAAATAAGAAAATGGATCATGGTTACTTTTGCAAAATCATGAGGTATTAGAGTGAATTATACTCAACAATACTTACCACAAATATGTGTTTTATCAATAATTGGGAATCAAAAGTAGATTCAATAACTGTGCTTTGGAAGTCGAAACCCTAATAGAATTGTTGTAACATATTTATTCATGGCATTGATTTATTCTTCTACCCTTCCCTATCCTAAGAAGTGCAAGTCATTCCTTTTAAGTATAGAAGTAATTCCAATGAAACCATGTGCGTAACAAAAATATAATTCTACTCATGTTCAAACTTGAAAAGTAACTTACGAGAAAATACCAGAAAATGAGGAACTAGCTACATTAACTAATGCGATTCTAGGAATTGTCGAATAATAAAGGAATGGGTGCTAGAAATCATTTGAAACCAAGATTAAATGGGATCCACATACTCTTCATAATTTGATTAATGGGAGGCATTTAGTGCATCTCCCTTTATTACATCATGCAAATCCTCCAAATCTCTCTGATTGTCTCCTAAATTGCAGGCCAGATCAGATGATAAATATGGTGGGTGATCTTTAATCTCTACATCTGATGGTTTCTCCTTATCAAAAATGACCCATAGTTCTTTAGCTTCCCTATAAAAATCCTCTGGATCTTCATGAATCTTTACTTTCAGATAGATAGATCTGTTTCTAATCATTTCCAAAGTGTGTTCTTCCTAAGAAGCACATACCCCAACTATTGTTAGGATTTGAGATAATTCTTGGAATAACATCAAACTACCTGGAATTTTCTTGCTAGCTAGAAGGTGTTGTTAGCACATGGATTAGCACGGGGGGTTCTTATAGCACCATAAAACCAAAGAAATAAACCAGTATTGTAAGCTCAACAAGAAAATCACACTAAAGGCTAGTTTGCAATAAGAGAAACAACCCAAGTATTACACAAAAAATCATTTGCAGTAAATAAACAAAAGAATAATGATACTGGAAACTCTTTCTCAATAAAGGAAAAAAAAATAGGCATCACACTTTACAGTAAATAAAATCACACTTAAAAACTCATTTGCAATAAAGGAAAAGAGACCAGGCATCACACTTTGCAGTAAAGAAAATTCACACTTAAAAAATCATTTGCAGTAAAGGAAAACAAACCAAGCTTGTGAGCTCTTTTGAAATACCGTCTAGTATGCTTCAACAAGAAAGGGGAATCACACTAATCTAAAAATTCACTTGCAAAGAATAGGGAAATAGCATGAAAAATAATTTAGGCCTTATTTTTGGAGATGGGATCCCCTCAAAGAAAGAAGTAAGGAAAGATTTCATAGATCGAGGAGCGGAGCATGCAACCCAGACTCTAGTTTGAGTCATAGAGGCTTTGGGGTGAGTCAAAGACTCTTATTATGTAATGGTATGGGATATTTTGTGAACGTTGTAATTTGACCATTTTTTTGGATGATGGTATTGTAAATTCCAAATCTATATAAGGAGTATAGATAGAAGTCATAAGATAGAAAAAATACATGAACATAAGGCAAGTAAGCTTAAATGTTAAATCTTATGAGATGCATTTGGAAGTAATATTTTTTTGAGTCTATGTTTTGGGTTAGATAAAAGGCTCATTAAGATGTGTGTGTGGAGACCTTAGGAATTCTGCAGCTGTGTGTGCAGACCCCTATAGTTGTGTGTGCAGTGAGAAACTAAATGTATTAGAAAGATATGGCCACTAATGAAAGAGATATTCATAATATCTGAGTTACAATGGTGTGTTTTTATTTTTATTACTGTTTATGAATGTTTATGTTTAATAAGGTTTTTGATCTTTAATTAAATAGCACAATCTTATTTATGGTTATTTACTTTTCTGAGTGCATGACTAAGTAAGATCGCACAGTCTGTAGTAAGATAAATAGATGTGTTGAAAACACCTATAGTATTGATATATCTGATCTGGGAAGAGCTGATAAGAAGGAAATGTCATAAAGCCACAATCCTCTATCCCTCTGGATTCAAAAACCTAGTTCTAGCATCCCCCTATATTTCCTCGGGTGAGACTTCAGTCTGCGCAATAATATTGTTTCCCAAAGGGCCTATAATATTGAGTTTTGTTGTACTACGCAGTCACTTCAAACTTGGGTCTAGGCCCCATCAAGCCAACAAATCGCTCCATTTCCAAGACCAAGATCTGACTGAGGGATAGATGTATGTGGAATTCATCTAAGAAAGAGATCAAAGATTGGTTAACTATGAAAGAACGTGAGTTTGTTGTGCAAGAAAATAGAAACCCACACATCTCTACTAAACATTGGTTACAGAAGTATATTTGTACAAATGAGTATGAGATATTTTTTGCAACTTCTGTACAAATCAGTACGAGATATTTTTTGCATCATTTTCTAGTGAGTTGCACGAGTGGATCTCAAGACTAGCTACACAGACGAGTGAGTTCAATAATAAGTTAACTGCGTGGACCATAGATCAACTTGAGAAGTTGAAAAAGACTGATAATGAGATCGCAAGAGGTGATGCTATTGGATAAAGAGTATCCTTGGAGGGTTTATCACTGAGTTTGCGATCAAGACTTCTATGTCTTATAGCAAAGCAGAGCGTAATTTATTCAAATTTCTTAGAGGTAAGTACCTGAATTCACTGAAGTTCTGGATTAGAATGCTATTGTGTGAAAAGGGTATATTACAGATGTGCTCAGATTGATGTGTGAAGAAAGAGAACCTGGTGCTACATGAAGTGACAAAAGGTTTAGGACCAGCTGGGGAACATACATTGAAAATGAATATAGTACACTCTTTGGGTCCAGAGAAAGAGAAAGAAACCCCTCTACCCTAAGAAGTATGAGATCTGAGAGTCAGGAAAGCACTGCAAAGATCCGCCAGCGTTCCATCCTCATCATCACGCCATTCCATTTTGTTCCTCCACCTCCACCTCCCCCATTCAATAGGGGCCAACCCACAAAGATGCTTGTTCTCAAGGGAATAGATGATCATGAATAGTTTTGGTATATGGTGGAAGTGATATGGAGTTCGTAGAATGTTACAGATGAAAACATGAAGAAAGCATAGTAGGTTACCACACTACAAGATATACCATTGTATTCATACATGAAATATGTTACGATGAATGCAAATGCTTCTTTGGTTGAGATGAAGACCACGCTAAATGTTGAATTCGAAAAACCAAAGTCACCACCCACCGCGCAGAGACAACTGTTTCCATTAGAGAAAAGGCTTTAGGAGAATGCCAAAGCAAAGGAAGTTGATCAGTATATCTTGGTGTCCTTTTTATAGACATGTATGAAATTTCTAAGGGGCCATAGGATTGTAGAAGGGTTGCAGGAGTTGATAGATAACTGCATTGGAAAGAAATGTTTGCATCTGGAACAATGTGCCGTAAAAAATGTATATAAGAACAAAAAAAGAACCGGCTAGGAGATTAGGTTGACTATGCATTTCATAGATTATGAGATGGATCAAGCCATTATGGTTCTAGGATCAGATGCCAATGTTATGCTAAAGCAGACATGGGAGCAGATGGGAAGACCTAAGCTCTAATGGTCACCAATTCAGCCGAGGATGGAAAATCATCAAAAGATCATTCCAATGGGGTGAATGTAAGGAATTGGCATAGATAATGATGGAGCTAGTGTGTTGGTCGACTTCAAAGTAATTAAGATCGTTGATGACAATAATCCATATCCTGTGTTAGGTCCCTATATTACTAGTATAGTCCCTTATTATGTTAGTGTAGACCCTCTTATTGTTATTGTTGTACCCCTCTAACCCCCATATTGTTATTATTATGCCCTTACATTATTATTTTTAGGTCGGCTAGGATTACATTGTGGCTCGACTAGGATTACATTGTGGCCCCATGGACTCCTATATATAGAAAGGAGGTTTTGTCATTTGTATAATCCAAGAATTATTCATTAATGTAATGTATTGGAGGTTTCCCCCTCAAAGTGGCTTATTTATAAGGCGCTGATATCTCTTTTCTTCTATTTTTGGAGCTGGTTTCATAACATTTGGTATCATAGCTTTGGATTATAGGGTTTCGCTGCTCTAAACAAGTCATCATGGCATTTTTGATATAACATTTTTTCTACAAAGGTTCAGAAGATGAAATTGTTAGAGCGCAAATTCACAATCCTGGGGAAAATCGTCGCAAAATTTCAAAGCTTGGTTTGCACTATTTTCGGAGATATGATCTGTGTAAATTAGGGAAATTTGCAGGCTCCAAAATTTAACCTAAACAGGGGATCGTGGAATTTTTGCTATGAATTTTTTTATGCGAGGGTTCAGAAGCTAAAATTTTCATAGAGTGAAGAAGAAATCCTGAGGAACCTCCTATAGAAAGTTCAGATCTTGTTTCATAATATTTTGTGAGATATGATCTGTGGAAGATAGGATTGTTTCACGCTCTTGAATTTCATCTCAAAGAGGTGACCGTGGGAAAAACGACATAACTCTCTCTTTGAGCATCGGATTGGGATTTTGTAAAAAGTGACCACAAGTACACAGACTTTATCTTTTTGCATATCAATTTCAGAGCCGAAAGAGGAAAAAGGGACACGTGGCAATTCGTACAATTTATCTCTACTGAACCAGTCCATAATTAGGTCATCGTGGGAGATTGGGCATAACGTTGCCTTGAAGAATCCAAATCCAGTCAGACCTATGGCATTCGAAATAATATTTAGACAGATACGTTAGGGCCAAATTTCAAATATTGAAGACCCGAAATCACAGAGATAACTCAATTTCAATATCGAGATCCTCAAAAGTAAGAAAAGGGTGTGTATTTTTTTTGAATTACATAAGTCTCGTTTGAAAAAAAATATTGAATTAGTTTGAATTTATTGAAAAGGAATATTGAGGAATAGATATCAGTAGTGGGTTCTAAAATTCCCCCTAAAAAGATTTCAACACCCATTAAGCCTTCAGAAGGCTCTACTATGACTCATGAAGAAGAAGAAACACAACATGAGATATCAAAATTACAAGAGCAAGTGCACCAAATTTCGCTATCTCAAAGAGTAACAAAAAATGAAATTGAAGTTCTGAAGAAAGGCATGGAAACTAAGATGGATGGTTTGAAGAAAGGTGTGGAAGCTAAGATGAATGGTTTGGAAGCTAAGATGGATGGCATGGAAGTGAGCATGGAAGCTAAGATGGATGGCATGGAAGCTAAGATGGATGTCATGGAAGCTAAGATTGATGAAAAATGAAAGACAACATGGAAAACATGAAGAATGATTTGGCAAAGTTGATACAAGAAATGTTTCCTAATGGTGAAAAGATAATAGAGGAAACTCATGATGAGAACAAAATAAATGTTAATCGTGATTTCATAAACTCTAATGTTGGATGGAAGAACCACCATATTCCAAAGATGGATATGAGGAAGTTTGATGGCAAGGATCTTGTAACATGGATACTACAGATGGAGCAATATTTTGATCTCAATAATGTGAAAAACACACAAAAGGTACGCATTGCAACTTTACATTTAGAACAAAATACATTTGTATGGTATCGATGGCTTTTCTCCCATAAAAAATTGTCACTTGGTCAATTTTTATGGAGGAAATGATAGCACATTATGAGGATACAAAGAGCAACACCTTCTTTAGCCAATTGATAAATCTCAAACAAAAGGTTTTAGTGGGGCAGCACATTGAGGACTTCCAAAAATTGAATATAAGGGTAACCGATATTGCAAAGGAACACAGGATTTATCTCTTCATAGGCACTTTAAAGGATAACATCCAACATGAAATTCACATTTTGGAACCTGATTCATTGGAGAAGGCATTCAGGTTGGCAAGAAAAGTTGAATGTAAAATTATGGCGACAAGGAAGCCTACCACTCAATTCTATAAAGAAGGAAGTGTTGCTACGCCTAGATTTCCACAACCTACAAGGTTGACACCACAACAATTGGAAGAAAAAATAGCAAAAGGGCTTTGCTACAATTGTGATAGCAAATACACTAAAGGTCATAAGTGTGCTGAGAAGAAATTATTTTACATAGATTGTGAAGAGGAAGAAGAAAATGAACAAGAAGAGGATATACACCAGAAACTAACCCTAGAAGAGGAAGAAATGAATCCGACCATATCGTGTAATGCATTGGCAGGAATTACCACTCCTCAAACTCTCAAGATACATGGACAAATCAAGAAGAAAAAGGTAATAGTGTTGATTGATTCAGGTAGCACCCATAATTTTATTCATTGTAAGGTAGCCAAGGAATTAAATTGTTTCTTATACCCAGCACCAGAATGGCAAGTGATGGTTGCAAATGGAGGAACTATAAATTGCTCTGGGAAATGCCATAATATCAGGCTAACCATGGGGGAATATGTATTGACTAGTCCAATGCTTTCCATTCCTATGGGATGTGCTGATGTTGTACTAAGAGTACAATGGTTACAATCTTTGGAGATGGTAGCTTTTAATTTTCAAGAACTTTTCTTGAAATTTTTTTCAGAAGGAAAGGAAGTCGAATTACGGGGTATTGCAGGGAAGCCGGGAAAGATAATAAGCTCTAATGTCATGACAAAGCTTCTAAAGAAAGAACAACGAGGCGTAATTGCACAATTATGCTGACTAGAAGTTCCAACATCAAAATCATATATTTCTACGTATCTCCAAAATGTCTTGGACAATCATTCCAAGGTGTTTGAAACTCCCAAAGGACTCCCACCTATTCGTGATCATTATCATGTTATTCATTTGATTCCAGAAAGTGTTCATCCAAACATCAAGCCTTACAAATATCCTTATGTCCAAAAGAGAAAAATTGAACGTATGATTGCAGATATGTTATAGGCCGGTATAATTCAACCTAGTCAATGTTCTTTCTCTGCTCCAGTAGTATTGGTGCACAAGAAAGATGGATCATGGCGCATGTGTCTAGATTATAGGGAGCTCAATAAGCTCACTGTTAAAGATAAATTTCCCATTCTTGTGATCGATGAATTATTGGATGAATTACATGGAGCGATTTATTTTACCAAGTTGGATCTTTGTTCGTATTATCAACAAAATTAGAATGAAGACTGAAGACATTCTGAAAACAACATTTCAAACTCATGAGGGTCATTATGAATTTTTGTTCATGCCTTTTGGCCCTACCTTCTACATTTGAAGGGTCGATGAATTCCATTTTCAAACCCTTCCTTAGAAAATTTGTGTTAGTATTTTTGATGATATACTAATCTACAACAGGTCTTTGAAGAATCATGTTCAACACGTTGAAAAGGTGTGAAAACTATTGGAGGGGAAATAATTATATGCAAAAACCTCCAAATGTTTCTTTGGAGTATAAGAGGTGGAATATCTGGGTCATATTGTATCTCACGAGGGTGTTAAGGTAGACCAAAAAAAATTAAAGCCATTAAGGAATGGAAAGTCCCCACAACCATAAAGTAGTTGTGAGGATTTCTCGGGTTAACAGAATATTATCACAAGTTTTTTAAGAATTATGGGAGAATAGCAGTACCTCTAACAACATTATTGAAGAAAGAGGCATTTTCATGGACTCCTGAAGCAACAAAGGCCTTTGAACATCTTAAAGAGGCAATGTGCCTAGCACCAATCTTAGCTACGCCAGACTTCACAAAAACCTTTATTATGGAATGTGATGCCTCAGGAAATGGAATTAGTGTTGTTTTAATGCAAGAAGGAAGACCCATTGCTTTTGAAAGTCATCCAATCAAAGTAAAGTACTTAAGGTAAAAGCTATTTATGAGAAGGAAATGTTAGTAATACTACATGCACTAAAGAAATGGTGACCTTACCTAATGGGATGACACTTCAAGGTAAACCGGTGAAACTGATCATGATAGTCTTAAACACTTTTTGGAACAAAGACTATCTTCAGAAGAGCAAAAAAAATGGGTCACAAAGATGTTGGGTTATGACTTTGAAATAATCTACAAAAAAGGGAAGCTAAATGTTGTTTCAGATGCACTCTCAAGAAAGAATGAAGAGGTGGAGGCATTTCATTGTACCATTTCTATTATCCAACCAGATTGGATAACTAAAGCAAGGGATGAATGGAAGAAGGATGAAGAAGTGTGGACACTCATTCAAAATTTGTATCAAGATACTAGTACATCTGATACATTTAGTTGGAAAAATGATTCCTTATGGTACACATATCGCTTATATATTTGTAAGAATTCCCAACTAAAACAAAATATTCTTTTAGAATTGCACACTTCTCCTTTAGGAGGACACTCAAGATTTTTAAAAAATTACCACAGGGTGAAGAAAGAATTTTTTTGGGATGGCCTTAATTCTGATATTCAAAATTTTGTGGCGGAATGTTTGGTTTTCCAACAAAACAAAGTTGAGACAATTAAGACCCCAGGTCTTCTACAACCTTTATCCATTCCAGGTCAACATTGGGAGGAGATTTTAATGGATTTTATCATAGGTTTACCTAAGTTCGAAGGAAAGAGTGTTATCATGGTGGTAGTTGATAGACTTACCAAGTATGCACAATTTTATGCATTATCTCATCCATTTAAAGCAAGTACAATTTCTACTACATTTATGGACACAATCCAAAGGCTACATGGAAGCCCAAAGGTTATTGTCAGCGACAAAGATCCCATTTTTACTGGAAATTTTTGGATGGAGTTATTTTCTTGTTTAGGTTCTCAATTATCTCATAGCTCATCTTATCATCCTCAATCCGATGGTCAAGCTGAGATAGTGAATAAATGTTTGGAAGGATATCTTCGTTGTTTTGTATCTGATAAACAAACATAATGGGTCAAGTGGTTACCTCTCGCTGAATGGTGGTATAACACTTCCTTCCATACTGCAGCAAAAATGACCCCATAATTGGCACTTTATGGATACTATCCACTGTCCATCACATCATCCTTAAGAGAAAATTCTAAGGTTCAAGAAGTGGAATATCACATCGAGCATCAACAATAAGTTCTCCAACTCTTAAAGGATAACCTAAATTTGGCATAAAATCGAATGAAACAACAGGTAGATCAACATCGCAGCGAGAGAAATTTTGATGTAGGAGACTGGGTATTTTACAGCTACAACCATACAAACAAATGTCCCTCAAGCAAGCTAAGAATGATAATAAATTATCGCCAAAGTACTATGTTCCTTACAAGGTGTTGCAAAAGATTGGTACTATGGCATAGAAATTGGAGCTTACTGCTTCTTCGTGAGTGCATCCAATTTTCCATGTTTCATGCTTAAAGAAGGTTATAGGTGAAAATCTTCCAGTTCAAACAATATTGCCAAAACTTGATGAGGAAGGAAAAATCATATTGGTACCTGAAGCAGTCATGGAAACAAGAAATCGACAGCTATGAAATCGATCAATTTCACAGTATCTCATTAAGTGGAGGATGAGAATTTTTTACAGAAGCACCTAGAGCTACTCAAGCGTTGAGGACAACACTTGTTTGAAGGAGAGGGGCATGTTAGGTCCCTATATTACTAGGATAGTCCCTTATTATGTTAGTGTAGATGCCATTATTGTTATTTTTGTACCCTTGTAACCCCCATATTGTTATTATTGTGCCATTACATTATTATTGTTAGGTCAGCTAAGATTACATTATGGCGCCACTAGGATTACATTGTGGGGCCACAATGTAATCCTAGCTAACCTAACAATAATAATGTAAGGGCACAATAATAAGAATATGTGGGTTACATGGGTACAAAAATAACAATAAGGGGGTCTCACTAACATAATAAGGGACTATAATAGTAATATAGGGACCTAACATGCCCCTCTCCTTCAAGCAAGTGTTGTCCTCAACGCTTGAGTAGCTCTCGGTTGCATAACTTCCTACATGGTTGGGATTTGACTAGTCTTACGACATGAATTTTATAATCAACCTAAAGAAGAGACAGATTATCTTTGAAAAGAATGGTGCCCGTGTGGTTGTGCCATTAGATCCTTCCAAAGGTGTGCGTTATACATAGTCTGTCCATCATGAGTATGGGGATGCTGTGATTGGTCATATATATAAGATTATTGTGCAAGATGAAGACTGTATTAATCCCATCTCGAATGATAGAATATATTTGGGGTGTGATAGTTTGTGCATTTCATATGCTGATGAATATTTGGAGCATTGGCATAATCATTTTCATGAAGTAACCACTAAACGTTGTAACATGGTTACCAAATCTCTCCGTTTTTTCAAGTCTGAAGTGCACAACTTGCCTTTTTATGATGGAATAGGGAATTTTGTCTTATTTTTGGAGGAATTTGATAAAATGGTGCCTAAGGACTAGATATACGAAGCTTTGGACATTGCATTGTGGTCTACTCCAGCCCGATGGTGGGGCGCACACAGGGAGAGTTTCAGAGGATGGAAGGAGTTTTGCAAGATGATAAGGCTGACATTTGGTCAAGTTGATATGAAGATCTTGGAGAATTATGATGGTCAGAAGGATCATTGCGAGCACTTGGCTCACTGGACTAAATCTTGGGGCATCAACCCTCAGACAAAAGGGGTGCACATGTTCTTTCATTCCTTGGATATGATACCTAAACAATGGTATCTTGAAATAGAGTTACGCGATGGAACCATAGATTGGGATGAGATGATAGATGGGTTATTATTGACATATAACTTTGTTGAGCATTGGGAGTGCATTAATAAGATCCTTCAAGAAGTGAAAACAAGAGTACTTCGCATTAAAAATGAGCCAAGGACGTTGGTACAACATGATTGGATAAACTCGACCAACAAGCTTGTGTTGGGGGAGGAGATTTTTGGGTATCGAGATGACCAGAAATAGAAGGATTTTTTTGAAGGATGGCTTCATTGTAGTCATAGTACTCCACAACAGTCTGAAGGTAGGTGCAAATGGAGGTTATTGAGCCAAGGAATGCATGACTTCACTAAGGAGGTGAGCATCATGGAGTTCATCCAAAATATGACCGTTGGAGCTGTAAAAGTTGATTGGATAATGAATTATAAGTTAAAAGGAGTAGGAGGGATGCAATTAATGTGCATATTTGGGCGGATCTACCACCAAATCATCATTTATGAGGAGTATCTAAAGGAAATGATTTAATTTGAACTCAAAATTTGAAGGGATTCTGCTCCCCATTCGAACACTTTTCACGCTAAGTGTTAGAAGTGAGAGTTGTTGTCTGTAAGAGAGTTGAACGAGTTCTTACATGTCAGATTACAGTTTTGCAGCATTGAGAAAAGCATTGATCAAGGAAAATATAGATGTCGCACTAGCTTTGTGACTCAAGACGAGTCACAGTTTTGTGTTGGGGGCCTATTGGAGATGGGATTCCCTCGAAGAAAGTAGTAAGGAAAGGCTTCGCAGATTGAGGAGCGTAGCGCGCAACGCGGATTCTAGTTTGAGTCATATGGGCTTTTGGGTAGTTCAAAGCCCCTTATTTTGTAATAGGATGGGATATTTTGTGAACTTTGGACTCCGCCCATGGTTTTGGACCATGGTATTGTAAATGCTAATTCTGTATAAGGAGTCTAGATAGAAGTCATAAGATAGAAAAAAGAAATGAAAAGAAGGAAAGTAAGATTAAATGTTAGACATTATGATATTTATTTGGATGTAAGATTGTTTTGATTCTGTGTTTTGGGTTAGATTAAAGGCTTCTGCAACTGTGTGCATAGAGACCTTAAGAAGTCTACAGCTGTATGGACAGACCCCTGCAACTATGTGCACAAGGCGAAACTCCATGTATGAGAAATATCCGACCATTAATGAGAGAAATATTGAGAAGATCTCAGGTGTATTAACGTGTTTTCTTTTTTCTTACTATTTATGAATATTTATGTTGAATAATATTTTTAATCTGTAATTGAATAATGAAGTCTTGTTTATGGTTATTTACTTTTCTTAATGCATGACGAAGTAAGATTGTGCAGTCTGTAGTAAGTTCAACATATGTGTTGAAGAACACCTATACTATTGATAGATTTGATCTACGAAGTGATGATAAGAATAAAAGCCCTAAAGCCACAATCCTCTATCCCTTTGGATGCAGAATCCTAGTTATAGCATCCCCCTATCTTGCCTCGGGTGAGACTTCAGTCTACGCAAGCATATCGTTTCCAAAAGGGATAGTAATAGTGGGTTTTGTTGGACTGTGCAGTCACTTCGAACCTGGGTCTAGGACCGATACAAAAAAACACTTATCCTACAACACCTCCCCAAGAATGCTGCCAAAATGTTGAGTAGTATAAATACAATATTTATATACCAACATTTCAATTCTCAATCCAGGTTGCATAATCTTAGAGGTGTAGAACATGAAATTCCATAAGAAGACTTTAGGGATGTGTGAAATAGAGATAAATATCTTGCAAAATTTTCAAACGCATCATTCAGAAAACAAGACTTTTCAAAGTAAGGAAAAAAAATTGTGAATCTAATTTTTGCTCTGCTTTTGGGTTGGGTGGCTCCTACATAAAGTATACCTTAGTTGTCCAGGGGATAAGGGAATGTAGATTCCACTCAAACTGAGAAACCATTGAGGAAATAAAGAATTCAAAGTCTCTTAAAGGAATATCTACTATATTGTAAATAAGGAAAGCATAAAATAAAACTGAGAATTACAAGACAAAGTCATTCCCAACTGATTCAAAGTGTATCCTAACCTGAGAAAATCATTAAATTCTTTCTTTCCCAATGTAGAGGTACTATTACCTAGAATCAATCTAAATTAGATATACATTGTTTCTCTGAAAATAATGTAGTATTCAATCAAGAGTTTAAGACATCAATTATGACCAGAGGTATTCTTAAAGAGTTCTTTTCGACATTTTACTATGCCAATGAAATAAGGATAAAATCTCCTCATGATTATCATGGTACCTGGATTATAAGAATGAATGTCGTTCTCTTAAGACTCCAAGATCATTTTCACATAATAATTTAAAGTCTTCATGAGTGCTCAAATAATATAGATAATAAATCATATAAAAACTCTTGATGATCATACCCCTACTTCGTGATAAGAAACGGTTTTCTTTGTCATTAAATTCTTGTAAACTAGAAGTAGATTTCGCTATGTAACAAATGATATCAAAGTAAACAATGCACTGATATTTTAATATAAATGAATGCAATAAGAAGACACTAAATAACTATACTGTATTTTCTGTATCTCATTTTACATATAAAATCCCAATGTGATGAACAATAATTAATTCCAAGAAAGTAACCATACCATCAAACTCATCAATCAAACTTGAGATATTTTAACATCAAATCATAAAGGAGAATAATGAAATAAGATTAAAATTTTCTACAAAATTACAATCTCACACTTATGCATTGATTAAATAAAAACTCAGAAAAATCCTAATAGGTATGGGGCAATAGACTGGTTGGTGGGCCCAAACCACCCAACTCGTTGCCCTTGTAAAGATTAAATCACTATCCTAGAATATTCAAAAGAATAGTAAACATGAATCTAATGCTAGCTTGTATTAATTCTAAAGAATTTTTACATAGAAATTTGAATAATGTAGAGCTTGGCTCCAGTGGTCCCCTCCAGGGATCATCTGACTGGGCACATGGTCTCTACCCTTCCTTGCCTAAAAAAATTGTCCCCTGTCTATCAAAATATAATCTTAAATTCCAATCCTTTATATCCTATAATGTACAAGGTTTCCCTATTTGTAACAACGATGTATCCTAGTCATCGTGATCAAAGGTTAACAACGAATACAATTTTAGATTTTGTAAATCGATTTCTGAACCAAAATAAAGAGTTTTTTTATTTTACTGGATCTCCATCAATCTGAGGTTCCATGTAAACACCATCACGGGTACTGAATCATGAAATCCTCACCGTAGTATTCATTCGAATATCATGTTGTTGATGATCCTTGTGACTTCTACAAAACAGTTTGACCACATCCTTTGACCTTCACTCTACACGTTGTCTTGAAGACCTGGGCGCAATTAGGGAAACACAACACCATCTTGAGCCTCTACTCCTGAAAATATATATGATCGTTTCCTATCATGGCAGCTGGATGTATGAAAATCATGAAGATGGGAATAGGATTTGAACTTCACAAACAAGAACTACACCATTGGAAGAGGAACTATGCTACTAGAACAAGAACTATACAATTGTCGCAAGGAAAACATGTTATTAGAGATTTTCACACAAATATATTCAAATCACTAAACCAAAGAAAATTCATAGTATAATAAAGTGTTACCTCTTAATTCCTCACTAATAATACAACAATGTATAGAAAAGGACAATAATAACTACAAACACTAGGTGAATGCATACGAAATTCTTAGAAAAAAGTGTGAAAATCTAAAGAAAATGGAGGCTCAACATACGTGTTGTGTTGTACACTAGGCGTATGTGTATTTATTGTGTGGTACAATGTGTGTGGATGTACGTGTTGTGATGTACATTGTGTGTATGTTTATCTGATTGAAGATAAGAGAAGGCATTAGGTGGTTGTCAGGTTTGGCAACCAATTCAGTATGTGTATAAAAAGGATAAAGAACAAAGGAAAAAGAAAAGAATTATTCAGTGGATAAGTATCAATATTTTATTTCAGTTTTTGTTATGCAAGTGATATATGATTTTTGTTTATGACAGTTGAGCTTTGAGCTAACCGGATGTGATATGTTTATACATGATGATTTGATCAAAGAGCTAGTTTGACTTGTTCTGACAGGAGGTAAACATAATTGCAAGTGTATCTTAATGATGAGGTAATAATGAGGTATGATTTCAATTTATTTCAATTCCTTTTGAATCAAATGGAAATTATGTGCTTAGTACAAGAAAGCATGGAAAATGCCTAGGTTTGGGTGGTTAGAATTGAATTCTAGATAGTTTGTAGCAGTAAAAGGAATTGGAACATGGAACAGTATGATCATAAAGCATTGGGGAGCAGGGACATTATGGAACACTTGTACCCAATAGTGTCTATTGAATTCCTTGAGCATGCTATGACTAGTATGATGGTTTTAAGGAGGGGATATTCCTTGGTTTGTGGCCATTCCAATGTGAGGAAACCTTTCCAAGGGATGGATCACCCAAGGAACTGTGTAGCAGAGAAGGTATGATAGTGGAACTTGGAAGGTGTGTGACTACATGGAAGGAGGTGACCATATTTCTCAAGGGAATGCGTAGCGGAGAAGGGAAGGTGGGGAAATGCATTTGTTTTGGTCATTAGCATTTATAGATGGAATCACAAGCACACTGGGAGTGTGCCCTAGAATAATGAGTCGATAAATTTTCATTGAGAGGAAAAGTAGCACAAGGATCGTAGCACCGAACATTGGATAGAGGTTTTAATTTTGGTAGAGAATTATGGAATTTCTGGGAAGGAGGTGAATCCTGGTACTACTTTTGATGGTGGAGGTGTGAGCCTCCAGATTCCCTTGTTGCTAATGTGAGCATCATATCATTTTATTTGTTGGTTGAACAAATGTACATATGTGTATACATGTATATTGTTGTAAATATTGTATTGGTTTGTGTTTACAAAGCTCTATAGACAGTACTATTATTTTCTAGTTGAAGAAAATGTGTATGAGTATGTACGTGATTGTTATTGTAAATATCATAATAAGTTGTGTTATAAAGCTCGAGTAAATTGTATGATTGTCATGTTTTTAGCAATTTATATGTTGTAAATATTGCAACGAGTTGTGTTATAAAAATCCATAGGTAGTATGTTTTTCTAGTTATAAGCATAATTGAATACCAAGGATGGTGGTCTACTAATGGGGAGGGGTTTGTAACAACCCTTGGTAAATAAAATAAGAAGAAGGTCACGGGACACGTATTACAAGCTTAATGGTGGGTATAAATTGTAGCAGGGATCGCATTCAGTTTATTTATGGGTAAGGAAATTGGCAAAGGTGAAGAGGAAATGATTGTCATTTAATTATGAAAATAAAGGAAAATAGGAGAAAAGGAACATGAAGAGGCAGATATTTGCATCTAAGGAAATTAGAGGAAAATGAAGGAAAATGAAGAAAATAGGGGCCTCAATGAAAAGAAGGCTTTTGAGGATCAATGCACATTTTTTTTTCAGTTTAGCATTGTTCTCTCACACTCTTGCACACTTAGAGAAATCTTAGATAATTCTTGGAGCATGCTTGGAGAACTATAGTTTTCACTTAGATTAGAGAAATAAGGAAAATGAAAGAAGGAACACTCAAGGGAACAATTGGATGAGAAACTACAACTATATTACATGGCATGTAACAGGTTGCATGTGTGATTTCCTTGTTGATTTCTAGATGCATGGTATATGCATGTGATTCTTTGGTTATGTGTTTTCATTGGCATGGAGTTTTTGGTAGAGTCATAGTGGGTTTATCCTTTCCTTTTAATTTCTTGGATATCCATTTTATTGTAAGTTTTTCAACTTTTTTTTCTGATTGGTGCTTAATTCCTTATGGTTATGGGTCGGAACAAATGCTATTGAAGCCCTAGAACAACTTGGGTTGAGTTACTAGTCTAGGAGCCTAGGTTGGGATAAACACTTTTGAGCCCTTGGTGGGTTGAGTTACTAGTCCGAGGAGCTGATTTGGAAAAATTCTCTAGAGCCCTCGAAGGTTGTTGGTTGAGTTACAAGTTATTGGAGCCTTGGAAATTTGGATAGAGATCGATCTAGTTGGTGTTAGTGATGTATGGACTGTAGCGGTGGAATAATAGTGGTTGAGGGTTGAGGTGGTTTGGCCTTTGCAAGCCTCAGTTGGATTTTTCTTGGTTTGTTCTATGAGATCCCACATTCATGCTTCGAATATTCCATATGGGTGATTGGGTAAAAGAGAGGTTTCATTCAACACAATGTATGGTCGAGTGGTATGTGGAAGTCCCTAACTTGGTTGGATTTTCCATATGTTAATATGAGATATTTCCTATTGTGATCTATGAGCATATTTTTTTATTATAATGGTTATCTTATGGTTGAGTTTCCATGGTTTCTATGTTGGTTATTTTTTGGTCATATGGTGGTTAGATCACATATACTTTTTATGGATCTGATTATGATTTGATATGTTAATGAATTTTTTATGAATGCATGGGATAAAAGTTGTTATTGCATCTATCATGAGATGGCATTAGACCTTCTTAGTGATTATAAATGAATTTCATAATATTATGATCAGATATGCATTCATGACTTGTAGCTTCTATGTTTTCCATGTGTTTGATTTTTTTTTGTCATGGCTAGGCATGGTTAAGTAAAATTCTTGTTCAAATTTTGTATGATTAGCATTTTTCACATATTATTTATGCTTCTGGAAATTTACAGGCAGTTCTAGGAAGTGGTCTAGAGGTTGGCTTAAAAAGTGGGTTAGCTCCCGGAATTGTAGGCACAAAGATGGAGTTGTTGGGACATAATCGCATGGAGGCAATCTTGTGAGTGCCTTTATAGCCTCATAACTGCATGGAAGCAGTGTCAATGGCATGGTTGTCAGTGTAGGTCAGTGAAACAGGGTTCCAACTTAGTGATTGAGCGCTTGGGGTGTTTTGTTAGCTCTTGGGTGATCTATAGTCCCTGTAGGATGTTAGTTTGTAAGCCCTACTTCCTTAACTGGAACTAGGAGGTTAGATCATGCCATGGTTACACTCATCTCATATTTTTATATATGGTTTTGTAGATGAAAATGTCAAGGACATTATTATTTAATTCGTTCAAAAATTTAATCCATCATGTTTACCTAAGACTATTAAGGTTTGAATTTAATTGGATGTCACTATAACCTTTAAGTCAATGTAACCAACTTGTAACCCAACACATAATAGGAAACTTAACCAAAAACATAATAGCTTACTTATGACTTAGGGAGACATACCAATAATGTGAACCTCTATCTAGGGGTCATCAACCCTT
The DNA here is from genome assembly GCA_034641835.2 of Pinus albicaulis. NCBI lineage: Eukaryota > Viridiplantae > Streptophyta > Pinopsida > Pinales > Pinaceae > Pinus > Pinus albicaulis. The sequence goes on from JAXQQM020058648.1 coordinate 298,290, forward strand.
CTAGCCTTATCACAATAAGTCAACATGTCCTTTGCAAGAATAGAACTGAGGTGGAAGGTAAAACAAATTGTTCTCCCAACCACCTAAGCTAGAACTTTAGACTTTTCAAAATAGACATGGGGGACATGGGTGTAGCTTTGATCTATTTATATGTGAATGAGTAACGAGACTATTAATATAATCTCTTTAGGTACAACCACTACCTCCAAGTATTCCCATGGCCTTCAGGGTAAAAAATTAAAGCTTTCCCAATAGTGAAAGTATCGTCACTTTTCCCCATTAAATTCACTTAAGTGCTATAATATAGTGTAGAGCCACTTTCGGTGATAATCACATATGCACATTTTTGTCGACATGTTTCAAACCAACCAGTGTGTTTCATCTTAAGGACAATATTAGGTATCAAATCATGGAAACAGATTTAAAAGGATAAAGAGAAGATCCAACTAGCCATTCTATTATAATGATTAGTTTGACTTAGTAAGGGAAATAAATAATTTTAATAAATTTTCATGAAATTATCCAATAATGTATTTATTACATATCATTTTTTGGGATTCAACTGTGTTACATAAGTCATTCATCTATGACCATTTCCATGAGAGGTAGTCGTAACTAACTAATTTCTCATGATTTTTGAATAGTCCACTTAGCACTCATTGTGTCAGGTGATTCTCACAGGGGTGAAGAAGTGGGATTAAAGCTAGTGAAATGAATCATAGAGCATCAATAATCACTTCTCGGGCTTGCACCCGATAACCAGGACTTCCTGGCAAGTCACCCATCCTAGATCGCCTCTAGCTCAAGCGCGCTTAACTGTGGATTTTTCCCCACAATCAAGCCCACCTAGCTTGCTACCCCATTTGAAAAATCTTAGCAAGTATTGTGCCTCATGAACCATGCAAATAGAGCTCCCTTCACTCTTTGTATTTAAGTGTTGAGGGGTTTGCGTAGTGCATTATATTAGATATCATTTTTTGGGATTCAACTGCGTTAAGTAAGTCATTCATCTATGACCATTTCCATGAGAGATAGTGCAAGCCCTGGAAGTGATGATTGACGCCATGTGATTCAATTCACTAGTTTCAATTCCATTTCTTCACCCCTGTGAGCATCACCCGATGCAATGAGTGCTAAGTGGACTATTCAAAATAATGAGAAATTAGTAAGTTACGACTACCTCTTATGGAAATGGTCATAGATGAATGACTTACTTAACGCAGTTGAATCCCAAAAAAGATATATAATATAATGCACTGTGAAAAGCCCTCAATACTTAAATGTATTTATTATTAGTTTTATAAAATATAATTTAATATATTTTATTATCATATTATATTTTAATTTAATTTATTAATTAAAAGATATTTTATTATAAGAATAATAATTGGAAAATATATTTTATTGATCTTCATTTATAGAGTTAATAATAAGTTTATTACATCAATCTTTAATAAAAATTTAATCTATTAATAATTATTTATTTATTTTTATTATTATATAATAACAAAACAGACACATAATTTTTTTTACCGATATCTAAAATATTTTAATAATATTGATTATTTTCGAAAAGAAATATTAATAATAAATTATTTTAAAATATTATAAATTTTAAATAATTTGATTATTAGTTACATAATTAAATGAAAAATTGAAACAACAATACTGGTTTTAAATAAAAATAAAAAAATTAAGTTGTTAGGATAAAAATAAAATTATTAATATTTTTAAATACGTAATTATTAATATTTTTAATAAAATTATTAATATGTAATTAAATTAATTCACTATGGAAGAAATACGTTAAGCTACTTTATGGAATAGAATAGTCAATTATCATTAATCAATCATGTATGAACCCTGTCCCTCCAATTGATCTCTCGACTCGCAACTAAACCCCTCCTTCTCATCCTCCCTTACAGAGGAATTTGATTTACTTGGCAATCGAGCAACAACTACCCACCCCACGTGCAATTCACATCATCGAAGAAAAGAATCAAAATCATCGTATTATAACAACTAAAAGAATCAAAGTCCATCCATGTACCATATCACAGATTCCAATTGCCTTTTTTTTTCTTAAGAAAAAAATGTGACATATTGTAATATATGTGACATAGTTCATGCATACACTCAGCTATGAAATATAATAGCGAGATTCTAATCATAATAGCCAGACATTTCCTCTCCCTCCAATGAAGTATGAGAGAGAAAAGTCGGCCTCCCCATATCAGGAATTATATCCCTCTCAGAATATCATTTAATGAGATTGGGACGATTACAATTGTTGAAAATGAAGACACCAAAGGATATTGGTCCTCTATACTAAAAGACAGAAATGATGAAGATTAATGATCAGCTATAGTGATAAATAGAAAGTTAGATGACCCATGTATGATCAGATGACCCGCCAATTATGAACAGAACAGTCCACAACCGAGCAGATCATACAATCCCTGAAATAAGACGAAGAAATCACTGCCATCCTTGACCCTTTGGACACCTCAGGCTCGCTTGCAGATCTAATCTCCATCCAGCAGATAAACCTGAATCCTTGCAATATAAACTTGCTTACCCTGTTCCTTTAAAGTTAATAACAGCTTATACATAGACAATATAAAATCCCTGTATTCATGCATCCAGAAAACATATCACTTTAAGCTGTCCGATCCCAAAAGAGTATCAGGGCAAACATTCTTGAGTAAGAATCCCTTGGCCCGCTTGACATAATATAACATTCTCTGCTATAGCTGATACGACCAGGCTCGCTTGACATGCATTTGATCTCGGTTGGTGCAAACAATTAAACAAAAACTGGATCGACTGCATATTATGAGTAGCGATGGATAATACCTGCCTACTACCGATGCCATCAAAACGAAGATTATATACCCTACACATATCTGTCGACACTGCAAACAAAACAAAAAACTTTGCACAATCCCTTTAAGGAATTTGGATAGCAGTTTGCCAAAATAATTGGCCATCTCTGTATAGTAGAATCTGCATAATCCCAAATTCCGATTCCAAACCCTTTCTGGATAGCCCGTCCGCTCTTGTATTCATTTCTCTGTATACGTGACTGATAGGCGGATTATCAAGTGTGTCCCACAGACCCCTAACTCTTTGTAGCCATCCCATGAGATCTGGCCTCGTCATGACCATGTTTCCAAGAACCCACCCAATCACCATCTGAGAATCTCCATATACATGAACTCCCTGCAACTGAAGATAAACCGCAACTCTAAGCGCTCCCCAGAGAGAAATCAGCTCTGCCTTATTGTTGGTACCCCGGCCAGCATTCCAGTGAACATGAATCCGTTCCCGCTGAGAAATTTTCACCCAGGCCCCACAACCCATCAGACCATTCTCGCATGCTCCATCAAAGTATATCGCCGGCAAAGATATCTCATGTGGCCTATATCGCTTTGAACAGTCCAGGACAGAAACACTATCAGAGGGGCGCTCCTCCATCCATCCAAGTATGAGAGCAAAAACCTGTGAGATCAGGAATGGAGTTCCTTCAAAAATCAATCTATTTCTACTCCTCCACACCTCCCATATAAAAAAGAATGGCAGCGATTTATATTTCCCTTTTAGTTTATCCCATTCAGCAGCAACATTCAGGAAATCAGATGGCACCCAGTCCGCACCCATGTGGTGATTAGAAAAGAGCTTCCACAATCGCTCTATGATAGGACACCTAAAAAATAGATGGTCTATTGATTCCAAATCTGCACAACAAATGTGACATCTAAAAGGCCCCATGAAACCTCTTTTAATAAGGTTTTCACCCGTGAGGATCCTTCCCTTAGAAACCAGCCAGCCGAAAAGCACAATCTTGGTAGGGATCTTCCTTCGCCAGATGGGATAGAAGGAGGTAGACATTTGATCCCTGTATGATTCCAAATTAAGGACCCCGTATACATCTCTTACCACAGACGCCCCATCCTGAGTGGGGCCGTCCCATTCAATTTTATCACCACCCGCGAGCCAGTTAAAACCTGCAGCTCTGAATGCATCCCGCAGAAAGTCCCATTCCCCTGCCACATGCTCCGGCAAACCAAGCTGATCCGCATTTTTGAACTCTGGTGCTCCATATGACCAGACCCTTATTTGACAACTCGTGAATTTGTCCAATTTGCTATGTCTTTGCACGGAGAAAAGTAAATCAATTTGTAACCAATTTGATTTGGATTGCTATGTCTTTGCACGGAGAAAAGTAAATCAATTTTCATCCATAGACCGCAGAGCCCCACGCGACTTCAACATATACGCCAGTTCAATGTCATAGGTTATATTTTATTTCATTTTCAATTCACGTGTTTCCATAAAATTAACAACAATTAAGTTGTTAAGATAAAAATAAAATTATTAATCTTTTTAAATCATTACGCCGAAAGCCTTATGTTGTAGGTGTTTTAGTTTGCGACACTATTCAGATTTGTCGTTTCTGATAGAATCTGAACAGATGTCCCCTCAACCCAACAGGTGTCCCCTCACATCCAAACTTGCCACGGCTGCTTCCTTCGGCGTTTTTTTCACATTCATGTGCAAATGCTAGTATATAATATTATAATAAATATGTAATTAAATTAATTCACTATGGAAGAAATACGTTAAGCTACTTTATGGAATAGAATAGTCCATTATCATTAATCAATCATGTATGAACCTCGGTGTCCCCCAGAACCAATCCTTCCTTCTACAGGAAATTTGATTCAACAACTGCCCCACGTGAAATTTAATGGCATCGAGCAACAACTACCCCACGTGCAATTCACACTATCAAGAAAAGAATCAAAATTCATCGATGCAACAACTCAAAGAATCAAAGTCCATCCATGCAACCAATCAATAGATTCAATTCAGTCTTTTGTACGAAGTTTGATTTGGATGGAATTTGTCCTATCCTTTGTACCCAATTTGATTTGGATTGCTATGCCTTTGCACGGAGAAAAGAAAATCAATTTGTGACCAATGATGTAGTTTTGGGATCTCATTGAGCCGAATATGGTATACTTTGTTTATATTAAAAGTCAAGTCAATGGATTTCATATTTTTTCACAAATATGGTACACTTTGTTTATATTAAGAGTCAAGTCAATGGATTTCAGCTTTTTTCACAAATATGGTACACTTTGTTTATATTAAGAGTCAAGTCAATGGATTTCAGAGTCAAGTTAATGGATTTCATCTTTTTCACATTTTTAGGTAAGCCTTCCAAAGCAATTTTTTCTCGTGTTTTTCTTTTATCAAAAATTTGGTAATTTTTTTGAAAAAACCCATTATGGTGTTCTAATAACAAAGACTTTATTGAATTATAGAATGATTGGTTATTGTGCACCATAATGAGAACTTGAACACATCATTTCCAAATCTTAGCTTAGAACAATTGAATCCTGAGCTAAGAAAAATAAATCATAATGCTAAAGTCCATGTATTCATGACTACTTTGAGGGCATTCACACATGATCTTCAAAGCGCCAGAAACTCCTCACGATTTTATCTATCAATTTTGTTACATTTAATCATGATATCCATTTCTAACGCACTGGGCCTATTAACTAATATTTATGATTATGCAAATATGATGTCTGAATACGATAAAGTTGGTCTAAATACAACCCAAATTAGAAACTTGAAAATTACCAAATAAGATTTGATAGCATTGTTTATTAATGTAGGTTTTAACTTTGAACAGGGATGATCTACACACGAATCTTATAACAGAAAATAAACAATAGCGAGAACATAAAACATAAAACATATAAACACAGAGATTTTCCCCTGGGTCCCAAATCGGGATGACTAGCTTGATATTCATTATATTCCTTTTAGTGTTACAACACATATATACATGCCGAAGCATACATAAACCCTAATCCATTAACCCTGGATTAGAACATAACTGTAGTTCCCTTGACCGGATCTACAAAAATATCAGGGGCCAAAAGCCATCATACCCAAAAACCATGTGCAAAACCATTCACAAAACCATGGGTGCGGACCGCCCACCAGAAATTAAGGACCCAAAAAAAAAATTTCCACAGCGCTGCCCCCCCTGTCACCCCCCCGTTGCGCCCAGTGCAAAGGCCGTACCTGATTAGTCATGGAAAGAATATAACACATACCCAACAATTAACTCAGGAAATATATTTATATGAAATGTTGCAACTACTGACCATCCTAACATCATTGGATGGATAGGGATAGGTGGCTCATGCTTTTTGATAAACATCCTTGTAATAATATTGAGGTGGCACTATATTTCTTGAGGAAATTATGGATAGAATTCAGATTAGGAATCCATGTCAACTACTTTAACATGCAAGAATTATAGGGGGTGAGTTGACTGAGAATTATGCAATGAAATAAAAATTTAAACAAAAACATAGAGCTACAATGAAAAATCAAATTCAATTAATTAATAGCAAACACTGAAAATTATTTGCATGCAGTGTTGAGATTCAACAAGATGATGATCTTGGTGAAAAATAAGCACCTACACTAGGTGGGGCTTGCAAGCTATTTTTATGTGTATGTCTATTTTTAGAATGTTGAGCAAAGTCTATTTATAACAAGAGTCTATTTATAAATGGTTGAGAAAATTCTATTTATAGATGAGTTTCTATTTTTAGATGCATGGGAAAAATCTATTTATAGATCGCATGTCTAAAAGTAGAATGCATGTCGATTATTATTAGCCCTTAATAATAATCAGACACTAAATAATAATCTATTCTCTTGAAGCACTTGATTTCAGTTAACTAATGTGGCAAACTAGTTGATTGAAGGAATTACGAGTTCCAAGGTTAGTTTTTGGGACATGCAATGTGGACTTCATTGTAACTGAGTGATACAAAGTTGTAACAGAGTTGGAAGAGTAGTTATGTGAGTTGTTATTTAGTTTAACTTAATTAAGTGAGTTAAACTCAGTTGTGCTAGTTGTAACTAATGATACACTAGTGAGAGATCAATAAATTAAATATTTAATTAATTCACAAGGAGTGGTCTCACATGCAATTGAAGAAATACTACTGTTAACTACATGCATGTCAGATCCAGTGGAGATTCAATGGAGAGATAGGTGTAAGGGTCTGGTTGACTATCAGTTGTGACTATAGTGGTGCATTCAATGCAACTACACACACATTGGAGATGCCAATGAGGATTGCGCAGTCAAGGCAAGGCAAGATCGAATTCATCAGGGATCTTCTTCAGCAGGGATTGCACAGTGGAGGCATGCTGTCAGGAGGTAGTAAATTAGTGCATGTGTGAACCAATTTTTGTATGACAGTGTGAGACAATTGTATATTGTACTGAGAGCTCTTGAAGCATAGATTTGTATGATATTGTTTCGTGATCCATGATATACATAATATATGATAGTTCGGGTTTTTAGCTTTATGCTTTCCCGTAAAAACATCTTGTTATGTGCGATTGATTTTTCTTCATGTGTTTGAAATCGGCAATTTAATTTCCGCAAAGAATTAAGTAGAAGGATTATGTATTTAACAGTGGATATAATTGTTAGATCAGGAGAGTCCGGTAATACGTCTTAGTATTTATTAAATTTATACATGGTATTGGAGCAGAGAAGATTTCAATATTAAAGCAGTGCTGAGTTTTGTTGGTGGAAACAATTCGAATTTGCTGTAAGAATTTCTGGGTGCAACAGTTGAGTAAACATCGAAATGGCTTTCAATGGTTTGCGGTTAAAGTATGCACTTGAAGGCAGATCGAACTACATTGCATGGAAGGATAGGATGGAGGTGGTGCTTGAAGATAATGGCTTGAAGGAATTCGTCGACAGTGATGTTCCTAAGCCCACTTCAAGGGATGTTGCATTACTTGATGCCTGGCAAAAGAAAGTTGCGAAGACGAGAAGGATTTTGTTGGAAGGTGTTAGCGAAAACCACTCCATTTGCAATGTGGAAGGCTTTGAAGAATCTTTTCTAAAGCAACAACAACCATAGGAAATTGGTGTTGAAGGATAAATTGGGAAAAATCAAGATGGAGAAGGGCGACAGTGTTCCAAAGTATCTCACAAAGTTTTTCCAATGTCGGGATGAACTCGGGAGTGTGGGAATTACGGTGGTTGATGATGATTTGGTGAGTTTGTCTCTCTTGTGACTTCCTAAGAGTCGGCACAGTTATTAAGACTCTGTCAACGGACGAGAAAAACTGCCAGATTGGGAATGAATATGGTTAGATCTAGTGCAGGAGGAGTTCAGGCAGAACACCAGGGATGGCTCTTCATCAAAGCATGATGATGAAGAGGATTGTGCTTTTCCTGCTAATGAAAAGAAAGGGAAGGGGAAGAAATTCCACTCAAAATCCGAAGCTAAAGGCAAGAAGTTGGATTTGTCCAAGGTGAAGTGATTTCACTATCACGAACATGGGCATCTCGCCAATAACTGCCCACAGAAAAAGAAGAACAAGAAGGTTGCTTGAGTTGCAGCTGGTGAGGCCCTTGCATCACAATCTGAATTTTTTTTCTCTTTGATCGCATGCTTGGTTTCAAGCGCAATGGGATTGGCATGGTATCTTGATAGTGGTGCTTCCTTCCACATGACGGGAGATAAGGAGCTTTTCAGTGACTTGGAGGAGAAAGATCTCTAGATGCATATAGAAATGGGTGATGAGGGACGATACAGTGCGACTAGAATTGGTACCATTACCTTTGAGAGGGAGTCAGGTAAACCATTTCTGTTGAAAGATGTTATGCATGTTCCAGGTCTAAAGAAGAACTTGGTCTTAGTCGTGATGTTGGAGGACAGAGGTTATGACATTGTTTTTAGCGATGGAAAAACTTTCCTGTGACATGAAACAACGGGTCAAACCAAGAAGATAGGGATTCGAGTCAAGAATCTCTACAAGCTGGAGGTAGATGGCTGTGCTCCAATGGTGGGCAAAGAAGAAGAAGTGGTGAGCCAGGATGAGGGCAAATTGTGGCACATGCGATTGGGCCATCTTCACCATGGCACCCTGAAGAGTTTGCAGCAGATTTATACTAGACTTCTCGAGGGAACACTTGCGTAGTTAGATCAGTTCAAGGGATGTACTATGGATAAGTTTGTGAAGACCACATTTCATGAAAATGAGAACCGTGCTTCGGTGATCCTGGAGAGAGTTCACACAAACGTGTGTGGACCATTCCCGGTTGTTTCAACAACATAAAATAGGTATTATGTTATTTTTTTATGACTATTCTCGTAGATGTTTGATATTCTTCATGCAGAACAAGGATAAAAAATTCTCAAAGTTCTATGAGTTTAAATCATTGGTGGAGAAAGAGTCGGGGAAGCAATTGAAGTCTCTGCAGAAGCGATAATGGTGGTGAATACATCTCGAACAAATTCAAAGACTTCTGTAGCAAAGAAGGAATTCAGAGAGAACTCATAGTGCCTCATAACCCACAATAGAATGGGGTTGCAAAGAGGAAAAACAAAATGATCATGGGTGCCGCACGAGCTATGTTGCATGATCAGGGCCTACGAATGCACTTGTGGGTGGAAGCATAAGACACTGCGGTTTATGTGCAAAACGGTTGTCCTCATAGAGTACTTGGCACGAGTACACTTGAAGAAGCTTTTACTAGTAAGAAACCTGATGTTTCTCACTTTAATATTTTTTGCTCATCTTTTTATGTGTATGTGACCAAGAACGCCAGGAAAAAGCTGGAGCCGACTGCTGAAGTTGGGATATTTGCGAGGTACAAAGAAACACCACATAATTATTGTGTGTATTTTCCAAACAGTCGAATGACTGTGGTGCAATGGGATATAAAATTCAATGGGGAGAAAGGCATGAAGTTGTCGCTTGAGAGGGACCTAGACTTACATGCAGAGGAGGAGATTTTGGTTCCCAAAGATGAGCCTGTAGATGTGGATCAACCACAGGAGGAGGATCATGGAGTGGAGGAGTCCACTCTCGCAGAGCCAAAAATCAGAATAGGCAGAAGGCGTACCACAGAAGCTGAGAGGCTGAAGCTTGATGCGGTGTAGAATGTAGGAGTCCCTACTTCACAGCACAGATAGAGACAGTCTCTTGACTGTTTCACTGGATACATGGCTCTCATGAGAAAATGTATTGTGACAGAGCCATCTTCCTTTCAGGAAGCAGTGCAGGAGCCCACATGTGTAGATGCAATGGTGGAGGAGTATTAATCCATTGTCAGAAACAGTGCTTGGGAAATTTTTCGAAAGCCAGTTGATAAATCAGTGGTAGGTTCAAGATGGATCTACAGGGTAAAGCAAGCTGCTAATGGGAGTTTTGAGAAGTATAAGGCAAGATTTGTGGCCCGGAGCTTCTCACATATCAAGGGGATTGATTATGAAGAAACCTTTGCATCTGTCACGCGGTATTCTTCCATAAGGACCATCCTTGCTCTCTCAGTGCAGATGGGTTGGCACATTCATCAGATGGATGTGAAGATCATTGAGGAAGAAGTGTACATTGAGTAGCCTAAAGGATTTGAGATCTTTAGCAGTGAGTCACATGTGTGCATAATCAAAAAAGTGTTGTATGGGCTGAACCAAGCACCCCATGCTTGGTACACTTGGATCGACAGCTATTTCACTGGACTTGGCTTCACCAAGAGTGAGGCGGATGCAAACCTATACTAGATTGTGGTGGAGGGTAAGCTTTTAATCATTGTTCTTTATATTGATGATTTAATACTGACTGGTGATGAGCAGCTGATACACTCATGCAAGGAGGACCTTGCAAAGGAGTTTGAGATGAAGGATATGGGCCTCCTTAACTATTTCCTTGGATTGGAAATATGGCAGCGAGATGGTGAACTATTTGTGTCTCAAGGCAAGTATGCAAGGGAGATACTTGGTAAGTTTCAAATGGAGGGCTGCAAACCCATGGATACTCCTCTTCTAGGAAATTGGAGGAAAGAGGATGCTACATCAGCAGAGGTAGTGGATGCTACTGTCTATTGACAGTTGGTGGGTTCGCTTATGTATCTAGTTAATACAAGACTGGGCATATTATATATGGTGAACCAGCTTAGTCAAGCGATGGTTAAGCCTACCAAACTCTTTTGGAAGGCGAGCATGCATGTCCTGAGATATCTCAGGGGAACATCTGAGTATGGCTCATGGTACAGACATACAGATGAGGTGAAGTTACATGGCTTCACGGATGCAGATTGGGCAGATAACCCAACGGAAAGAAAGAGCACATCAGGAGGGGTTTTTAGTATCAGATCTATAGATGTTTCTTGGTACAACAATAAACAAAGATCCGTGGCACTCAATTAAGCAAAACAGGAATACATGGTAGCAAGTTAAGTTGCATGTGAGGCTATCTGGATGAGGAAGATCCTGGTTGGTTTTTTTGGTTCTCATTTAGATCCTACAGTGATTCATTGTGATAATTAGATTTGCATTAAACTCTCAATTAATCCTATGTTTCATGATAGATATAAGCATATAGATATATGGTATCATCATATCAGAGATTGTGTGCAGCGGAAGATCATTTTGCTTCAGTACATTCCTACAGAAGATCAGGATGTAGATATTTTGACAAAGGCGCTCACTAGGAGAAAATTTGAATACCATAGAGGCATGATCAGGGTGAAGGATAATCTCTTTCTTGTTGAGAGGGAGTGTTGAGATTCATCAAGATGATGATCCTAGTGAAAAATAAGCACCTACACTAGGTGGGGTGCGCAGGCTATTTTTAGGTGTATGTCTATTTTTAGAATGTTGAGAAAAATCTATTTATAGCGGGAGTCTATTTATAGATGGTTTAGAAAATTCTGTTTATAGATGAGTTTCTATTTTTAGATTCATGGGCGAAATCTATTTATAGATCGCATGTCTAAAAATAGAATGCATGTCGATTATTATTAGCCCTTAATAATAATAATAAGAAAATAAATAATAATATATTCTCTTGAAGCACTTGATTTCAGTTAATTGATGTGGAAAACCAGTTGATTGAAGGAATTACGAGTTCCAAGTTTGGTTGGTGGGACATGCAAATTGGACTTCGTTGTAACTAAGTGATACAAAGTTGTAACAGAGTTGGAAGAGTAGTTATGTGAGTTGTTATTTAGTTTAACTCAGTTAAGTGAGTTAAACTCAGTTGTGCTAGTTGGAACTAATGATACACTAGTGAGAGATAAGTGAATTAATTATTTAATTGATTCAAAAGAAGTGGTCTCACATTTAACTGAAGAAATACTATTGTTAACTACATGGATGTCAGATTCAGTGCAGACTCCGTGGAGAGATAGGTGAAAGGGTCTGGTTGACTATCAATTGTGACTATAGTGGTGCATTCTATGCAACTGCACACACATTGGAGATTTCAATGAGGATTGTGCAGTCAAGGCAAGGCAATATCAAATTCATTCAGGGATCTTCTTCAACATGGATTGCGCAGTGGAGGCAGGCTCTCAAGAGGCAGTAAATTGGTGCATGTGTGGACCAATTTTTGTATGACAGTGTGAGACAATTGTATATTGTACTGAGAGCTCTTGGAGTAGATCTTTGTATGATATTGTTTCATGATCCATGATATACATAATATATGATAGTTGGGGTTTTCATCTTTATGCTTTCACGATAAAAACATCTTGTTATGTGCAATTGATTTTTCTTCATGTGTTTGCAATTAGCGATTTAATTTCTGCAAAGAATTAAGTAGAAGGATTATGTATTTAACAGTGGATATAATTGTTAGATCAGGAGAGTCCAGTAATACATCACAGTATTTATTAAATTTCTACATGCAAAATGGAAATAAACTAGCTTGGGCTATCACAACTTATCTCTCAGAAGAAATGTGACAGCTAGATGCCTTTTGAACAATCATACAATGAGGCTCGAATGCCTTTTTATTATTGAGGAGCAATGGAAAACCCTAAATATCCAAAAACCTAACCTTAGGAGATGAAGTGCAAAATTTTTGTGGGCCTCGTTGGGATTAGTTGGAAGACCAACTTCCTAGGGTCGTAATTTGGACATATCATCTTCGTTTGGCATGCATGATACCTTGTTAGAAATATCTATCCATGGAAAACACATTTTCCTATCAAGTCCTTGCCCTTTGGGAGAGTGGCTTGGAAATTTTTTTGAAAAAAACATCGTTTAGGGCCTCAAAACGGTTGTGGCAGTTCAATACCCGAAAAAATTACCACTATAAGGAAAATACCTTCTAGCGAAGGTTTTTGCAGAAGCACTTATTAGAGTAACCAAAAAATACATTTGTAGCGGAGGTCATTAGCAGAGGTGGCAGGCAGATGTTTTAGTGGATGTTTTTTAGATGATGTTTCTACAATCTATGAACATAGTAGTGCTTTACTATCCATACAAGCACTAGTGTCACATAGAAAATGATGCACCGTGGAAATTTTATTTTTATAGAGTAAAAAAACATAGTGCGTTAAATAAAAAAAACACATCGATGCTTGAATACTCAATAGAAATAGTGTCCTTCATGTAAAAAAATGCCCCAATGCATACTATGAAGGAGCACCACTATAGTCTTTAAATTTTAGAAAAATGTGGTGCTATTTTTCACTGATGCACTGGTGTAGTAAATGTATTAATATTTAAAAATAGAGCGGCACTATAGTAAAACAAAGTTTTGGTGCATTACTTGTATTACAGTTCCCCATGGCATATTAATACAAGAACCACAATATATTTTTTAATTTAAATAAAATGTGGTTCTTTTACATCTATTCTGCACTAGTACGGTTAAAGTAACACATCGAAGAAGGGTTTAATACACAAAAAAATGTCGACTGTAAATTTCATTTTTACCATTTACGGTGTTGGAGAGCTCTAAAGCACTAGTTCCACTCTTGTCTCATGCAAGAACCCTCACATTGGTGCTTCTCTTGCTCACCATCCTTTCCATACCATGCTCACTGCCTAATTTTCCATTTTTTTTAAACCATGGTAAAAAAAAAATTCCTCTGTTACGAGTCAACAATGCCTCCTTGATGAAAAAATGTCCATATAATGTTTATGTTTCTCTCTAATTTAATATTTTAGCAGATTAGAATTGCAAATTAGCTTAAATTTTCCATTTTTTTGGAGAAAACAATTTTCCTTTGTGGTACTCTTGATATGTTCGGCTCACACTAACAATGGTGGACCCTGTAAATTTACAGGTTCCACCGCATTTCAGTGCATGAAAATAATGCACTACGATTGTTGCAATGTGTTTCGTAAACAAAAGCATATCAGGAAAGGGATAAATTGTATGTCGGTGCATTAATCCCAGTGCATAAATTACATTTAGGAAATGTACCGCAAAAATAATATTTAAAAATATTTCTATAGCTCAGATCATTCGATAACTTGAATATTCCATACCAGTGTGAAAATGTTATACATGTGCATTAGTGCATAAGTGTGACACACCATAACGAAAAATTAAATTTGTGAACAAATACCAGTGCATCATACTTAAGTGTTCACTGATATCGGTGTACTTATGTCAGAAAATGCATAAGAGTCGGTGCATGGTTATGTTTTGAGCACACCGATGATTTTGTTTTTTTGTTTTTAATTGAAGTTATGTTTCCATATTTATAAATACATGTTCCATTTAATAATAAAAAATTGTATTTTATGTATGAGTCTCATGTATTTTATATTTCAATCATGTAGCAGAGATGTCAGCAAAGGGATCAAGAGCAGGAGTAGGAGCAGGAGGCAGACCCATACAATATGGTCTGACCATGGGAGGGAAAAGAGAGAGAGAGACGGGTTTATACCATCACCCTATTACTACAGCGACCCGAGCACTCTTAATGAATGTATGCCTCCTAAAGTAGTATGAGGAGGATACCTCTTTGAAGGCACACTCTGTATTATTGGCGCATTTGATCCGCAAATGGAGTGCCTAGGAGAAAAATTTATATGTTGATCCTAGGGCATGGTATAGGTCCTCTAAGGAGGACATATACTTTATCACTAACCTATGCAAGAGGAGAGGATTTTCCCCAGTTCCCTAATGTACCCCATGGGGTTGTAGTTGAGACTCATCTTTCATACACTCAGAGATATGTACGATCTCATGCAATACATCCAGTAGATTTTTAGATCTGTGGTGGAGAAACTATTTATTTTTTGTTGCAAATGAGGTTAGGTGCCTCTCGTTATTAGTCACCACCATTTCACACTAGAGTAGTAATGGGAAACACATTATTTTTCCTCTTTTGTGTTACTTTGATTCTTTGATCCAGACACCACATTGTATCATATGGTCTTCCATTTTTTTAAAGTATTTTTATATCGATGTAGATAGATGTCATGTGTTGAGAAAAGGGAGGGCGACCTACCCTTTTGCTTCAGATATTTTATGTTTAATTTTTTAGAATTTCCAGAGATGAGGCCTACATTTATCCAATTTCATACTAGGACAATCACTAAGGTACAAATATGCATGTGGGGCAGATAATTCCCAAGAGGTTCCTGCCAGAGTATCCAGCCAAGATTTCTGTCGAGGCACTGACGCTACTGGATAGTGAGGATGACCATGTGTTTATCGCATTGGCATTTCTATACACAAATATTCATTGGAGACATTATCCCAACATCCTCTTCACAATGACTAAGCCTCTATAAGATAGAGGTAGTATTAGTGCTTTCTATATATTTTTCTAGTTTCATATTACTATTTTAATTAATTAGAATAAAATTTATTCTAGCACGTTATTTAACTTGTTTTATTAATTTTTTTAATTATTGTTGTGTGCTACATATTTCATAGACATCAGAACATTTAATGGGTACATGCCTCCCCCCCCATCAAATGGAGGAGATGAGAAGATGGGAGAGGCCCAAGAGGGTGAGGCACATACTCAAAGGGGCATGGGCATCTGGGGCCATAGGGATGGTCTACAATTTCATATGGACTACTGTGACAAATTAGCTAGAGTTTTGGTTTACGAGAGATTGCACCCTGCGAGGGCTCGGGATATAAATGTAGATCCTAGGTTTGTTGATTTGTACACGGACTGTCCCTACGAGTTTATGTCTCTTATGTGTCATATCATCGAAGCTAGTAGTGTATTAAAAGAGATGAGGAATTTAAGGCATTCACAAATAAAATTTGTTCCTTAAATTGAGGAATAATCAATCGGTACTCACTCACATTCAAAATATTTAGAGACATCATTGGCAATTTATTTAGTTTTCCTATGCCATAGAATCATAAATATTCAAAACATACTTAAAATTGGAAAGCCTAGTTTCCCACCATTTTGGACGAAGGAAGGCCTCTTGAAAGCTTCTAGATATTTCATTCAGTAGCAACAAATTACAATTAATTAAATATTAGTATAAATTTCTTCTAGTCCATCATCCAAGAAATGTAAATGAGGAAAATCCCACTAATCACATACAACTTCCAACAACAGTCTAGAGCCTATACACTTGGGAATGAGATTGCGAGATAATCACACCTAAGGAAAAAATATTTGCAAAATTATAGGTGAGAGCCATTCAAATTGTGGAAATTTATGGTTGGACATTAAACTTTAAAATCAACCACTCGTAACGAATTTGAATTGTGCAATTCCATGGAATTTTGAGTATACAACTGTTGTCTTCTTAATTCTAAAGAGAAATAAAAAATGTTGGCATGAAGTAGCACATTCTGCCAAGTAAAGGGGACACTTGTGGGTTCAATTCCTATTGGATGCAAGGGAACTACACATATCCATTAGTTATGGAATGAGAATTCTGAAGAATAACAACAAACATTTGAAGAATACCAAACCTTTCATTTTATTGAAATTATTGATATTCTTCAATTAAGAAATATACGATAATAATTCATCAAAGTATTATCCATAATAAAACTTAACAAAATCTATGGTGGTTGAATGTCATGGGGGTTATATGCCACCAAGAGAGGTAAAACACTTGAAAACTAATGAGCCTTCATTCCAATGCTACACACCAACTCAATTAATTATTGGATAAGATATACAATATGGATTGTCTAAATTTACTTATGGTGTTACAAACTCGAGAAATAATTCATTGACGTTAGATATCTCAAATAATACTATTGATTCCAAAACAAAGGTTGGGGTACATCTAAATAAATTAACTTGGGATCACATGTATGAATCGTTATGACCTGCATGACCTGATGACCTGCATAAGAGAAGGAGAATCTCCTATGAGGAAAAAAGAAGTAGCATAATTTTTTGCAGGCTAATTCTATCCCCTAGTTGGATAAAAGCACTATGGCTCATCCCTACTACTTCAAACTTTCACATGACATGTGAAAGATAATTAACCAAAAAATACCACTCTACTTATTTTCAATTTCTAAAGTTTTATTGAGCATTTCTTCTCCTTACAAAGAAACTGCATCTGTTACGGGAAAAACCACAATACCATAGGTACTTACAAAGCTCCCTAATTCCCTAAAGATAAAGGGTTAGAAATTCTAAATTCTTGTCCTTTAAGCAATATATGTGATATCATCATAAGCTTAATTTATAGTGTACCATATATGGAAGGGATTGGTAATAGCATCTGACTCAAAAAGTTCATGTAGTTGAAACATGACATCTAGCAGGAAGATCCATTTAAATCACATTACCAAGCCTAAAAAATCTTTAATTCCATCCACATGGGTCATTTCCAAATGACGTCTTAATAAAATCTACCATGGGGCTTACAAAATTTTTAAATGCATTTGAAGCAGGACAAACTGTATCTTACAAAATGTTTGAGACAATTAATAGGAAGCCAGAGATTGATATCTATCATATAAATGGCTTGGTATTCAAGGATATTCATGGTGATATTGAATTTAATATGTAGACTTCAGGTATTTAGCATGGCCTAATGTTGAAAAAATTGTTGGGTTCTCACTAAGAATACCTAGAGGCACCACTGCAGTTTTAGGTGGAGAGAGAGGAAGTGGAAAGTCCACAGTGATAAGTGTCATTGAGAGATTTTATGTTCCAAAAGTTGGTGAAGCCCTTACAGATAGTTTCAATGTCAAGGAGTTTCAACTTCAATGGATAAGGAAAAAAATTAGACTTGTAAGCCAGGAACATGTCCTCTTTGCATGCAATATTAAAGAGAATATTGAGTATAGTAAAGGTGGAGCTATGATATAGGAAAAAAATATTGTTGTCGAGCTTGATAATGTAGAAAATAATATAAACAAGAAGCCACGTGTTTTTTTTTCTTTATATAGATCTTGATTATTTCTAAATTTCTCCATTGTGTAATATGTATTTCTTTGCAGATGGATATTGCATATGTTAACACTATTATAGTTTTTATTTCCATGGTTTCGATACAATGGTGGGGGAGCAAGGCACCCAATTATCTAGAGGCCAAAAAAAAGAATTGAAATTGTAAGGGATATTTTAAAATATCCTTGAATTATTCTCCTTTATGAAAATACTAGTGCCTTGGATATAAAGTCCGAAAAAATGATTCAAGAATCTCCTAATAGAGTTACGATATATAGAAAAATAGTTATTATTGTTTATCATCTGATCACAGTAAGAAATGTTGATATGATTGCTATGGTTAAGCATGGTACCATTGTTGAAAAGGTAAAATTTTACATTGCATTAATTTTTTCACCTTTCTCAATAGAGAATAGATCAACAATATAGTAACTAAATGAATTCTTCTCGCCTCGTGCCAGTGGTTTTAACATGTGTGGATATGAAATTTATATAATGGCTCTTTCAAACTTCTCATGTCATTATTTTTAAGTTTTAACCTGGGTTTGGTGACAAGTTTACTGGCAGGATTAATCTTGGTTCCCCATGCCAATCTATTAATTAATCTGAGAAATGTGATATTCACGTCCACACTCTCAACTCATAATGAACCCTTTAGGTTCATATTCATAGTTTATACATTTTCATAAGGTGCATCAATGATCAATCAAAATACCAACAATGAAATTATTCTGTTCAACTCAAAATACATTTGGATAATTCAAAATCTATTAGCAGGGCTGAGATTTAGAGGTCGACTCTTAGGTCTATAATCAGTGAGTCATTTGGTGTTGTTGGAAATCTCCGCTCCATTTTGTTTCCATCTACCTTTCCTAGTTAAAATATTCTCGAGGATGTGGAATATGGTCAACAAAATCTCATAAAATGTGTTCATGTTTTACGCTTATTTTCTTTCAACAAGAAAGAGGCTCCCTAGCTCATCTTGGGATCTATTGTCGCAATTTTAAATGGGTGATAATTGCTTGCTTGTTATCTCTTGCTTTCAAGTATCATGAATAGCTTCTATAAGCCTCCACATAATATTTGAAATATTCTAGTTTTTGGTCACTCTTTATTGTATCTTTCGCAGCTACATCCCTCCTCGTGACACCATTACAATTGTATTACTTCTTTGTTGTTGGTGGTAGGCTTGTGAGACACATTTAATCATCAACATTTAAAAATTTTATTTACTAGGAGGTTGGATGGTTTGATCATAGTCAGAATTCAATGTGATTAGCTAGAGAACCCAAATAATAAGAGTGATTTTATGTTAATATGTAGCTCGATATAGGTTGGTCATGGCCAGTGCACAAAAGTGACTTATCTCAAAATCAAGTTGGTTATATGCACAACATTTCCCTAATATGAATAGGAGGCCTCAAAGAGAGAGAATTACATAACAACTTTACCCCCTCATGTTAAGTGTAATGAATATGTCATATAAACCCCCCAAAAACACCTTATTTCCTGCACCAACAATTCACAACCTAACAAAGGTGGCCTTGAGTAAAGTAAGGAAGAAAGATCCACTAAAACATGTTGATCGACTAAAAGTAAAAAGAGTGGCTCAAGTTTTCCTTGAAAATAGAGTTGGCAGCCAAAAATATCTAGTGTCATAATGTGGAAAAAAAAAAGCCATTGTAATGGGTTGAGACTTCTTCATGGAAGAAATATCTATCAAAAATTGGTGGGGATAGATCCTCTAGACCTATAAGGTTAGGAATCATGTTTTTCCCCCTTA
The DNA here is from genome assembly GCA_034641835.2 of Pinus albicaulis. Lineage (NCBI taxonomy): Eukaryota > Viridiplantae > Streptophyta > Pinopsida > Pinales > Pinaceae > Pinus > Pinus albicaulis. The sequence continues at coordinate 318,284 of JAXQQM020058648.1, forward strand.
GAATAAGTGATCATAGGCTAACATATGTCCACATGAGTCAAGAATCATGCCTCCCATCACAATAAAGCAATGTATCCATTGTAAAACCACCTACTCCTAAAACATAAAAAAATCCAAATATGGTGGGGTTAATAATGATATTATCACAACATGGAACAAATAAGGCCCAATATGAAAAACACGCCCTCATATTTGTACTGTAAAAAGATCATATTAGGTCCAAGAAAAATGTGGAGGAAAATAATATAGGAAACCCTCATAAATTATTCAAAATATTTGTTGAAAAAACTAAGGTAAAACTCATCTAAAGAAAGGTTTTAAACCCTAGAATATAGATGATCCAAAAAACTTAGTTCCGGAGCGAAAGATCAATGCTACTAGAAAATAATATTCAGATCAGCCGCAAAATAAGGTTATTAGAAACCCCAATTATTTTGTCACAAAAAATATATGATGCTACCATCCAAAAGCTTAATATAGTTGTTGCAAAATATGGAATAGAAAAGTTCTAAAACCATGGTTCCATAATCACGTAAGAGTGATTCCACTAGTGAAAAATAACAAGTTTGCTGCTAGAAAATTTCCTGAAATAAAATAGCAGTAAACCTTGATGCAGGGCACTCCATAGTCCAATATTTCCCAAGTAGAACAAAAAAACACGCTTAAATAGCCTCAAATTAGATGCCCTATTCCAACTAATAAAATCACCATGAAAAATGAGCTTCTTCCAGAAAAATATATAAATTGCATAAAATTAGCCCTATATCATATTTTTTATCTATCAAAACTAGTCCCACCCAGTTAGCAGACAATCCTCTTAACATCAATGCCCTATTTGGATAATAATGGCACAAAAAATAGGGTTTGACAGGGTGGGAGTGGATCATCTTCAATCTAAAAATAAATAATGAAACTAAATTTTGTTGGGGATTAGGGAAGCTACTAATAATCAAGATGATACATTGGCACTTTGGCAAGGCCTTCAAAGTTGAGACTAAATAAGGACCAGGAACATTTTGGGTATACGACACTCAACAACCATTATTAGGGATATGAAATACTTTACAACCCCTAAGGACAAAAACTTAGCAAGGCTCATGCTCAGAAATCAAAAGGAAGCAATGGGGTTATAGTTGATAGAGTATTTTGATGTGCTAAGGGCACAAAATATCCAAGTGGATTGATTGCCTAATCATTCAACTCATCTAGATGAGGAAAATTTAAAGACAAAATGGGGAATAATATCTTCATCACATATCCCATAGACTAATTTATATTAGCTACAGTTCAATAGAAAATGTCAAATTGCAATGAATAACACAAGTAGAGACAAGGTGGCATAGTGCATTCAATCAGAAATGATGGGTATTAACAAACCACAATCCCTAATTACTCTCTCATATATCACTTACAATGGATTTGTAGGACCTTAAATGGCATAAAATGTTTATGGATATTGCAAGTGAAATTATTCTGGATTGTTTTGTTCTGGAATGTGTTGGGTTCAATGACAATAGTGGCTTTCAAGGATCAGACCCCTCCCTTTAGTTTATATTTTGTTAGGTCACTAAGATGTTTTCTATGCCTTTGTTTTGGAAAACTTGCTACCAAATCTGCGATCCACCATTTTGTAATCATTTCAGGTCTGGAACTATACATTTTCAAGCTCATTTCATGAAATTCTTAGAGGGTTTGGAGGATGGTTTGGCACAATCATTCAAGTCAGTTCTTTTCATGTGAGCCATCATATTCACATCATGCTGGATGTATAATGAATGCCTCCTCATTAAAAATTAACTGCCTATATCAAATACGAATAAAATAATTTCTACTGACGTTGGAGATCAATGTTCCAAACATGAAAAATTACAAGAGATTGTGAAAATTTGGAAAAGGAAAAATGAGAAGTTTGAAGCTAGGTATGGTATGCTTTACCAATTGGTCATAGGCCTCATATTTCTAAATCTTTGGTTTCACCCAAGGATATCAACTATTCTTCTCCAGAGATTGAAAAAGTCGAAAAAAATTGTCATCAAGCTCTAGTATATTTACACATATAGCATGTGAAATTCATTTATTGACAGATATCCAGAAAGAAGCCAATAGCGGCCATTTTTTTCTGACTCTAGGTTTATCTATGTTTGGTAAGGTATATCTGATACTAAGCCAGTATATTAGGATCTAAACTAGCAGAACTCTATGCCATATCATTATGGAAGTTACAATGACCCAATATATAAGAAACAATTTAAAATTTTGGAAGCTTTTTGAAAGACTCGCTTTATGGAAAGCCCTTTTTGTTTGCACTATTATGTTGTATGGTGCGACTGCAACAACTTTTTAACACATATTATAACCATTCCATTTTTTACAAAATTACCACCAAAATCATGTCTGTTATAGGTCAATTTGGGCACCATTCCCAATGACCTGATTAACTGGGCATCATCTCCAGGACCGATGATCAAGGGTCTATCATTCCCTATCATCTCAGTTGCTATATGCCCTAAGACAGGAAACAACATAAATCAAACAAGACTTTCATTAAGCAATGGTTTCCATGGTTTGAAGCTTATTATTTAACATATGAGAGCTCACCAACACAGGCTCTAAGGGGCCTAAGTGCGTTGCATATGCAGGTAGCCGATTCAAGGCTGCTCTGTAGAGAACTTCCCAACATTCAAAGGTGCGTTGGTCACATTGGGAGAGAAATTCTCATTGTTCCGGAATCTCCACTTGGCCAGTGTCTTCTAGAAGGGTTCACATGTGTCAAGATTCAGATCCAAGTGTCCATTTGACATCTACATGACTGGAAACATGTCTTGAATATTTTTGGAATGTTATTGACTGCAAAAAAGCCTACAATTCATCTATAAATTGAACACAGATCTAAGTGTTTGAGGAGGAAGAATTTGAGTAGAGAAATGCTAGAAAGTATTCAATTGAGAGTTTGATTTGTGGAGCTGCTGCTGGAGATATTTATGTTGTGATGAGACTTGGGAACTCTGCTGGAAGGTCACTTCAAATCAGTCACTAGGTTGTAACCTCTCCTTCTATCATCAATAAAGAGTACTTATTATTTTCCCCTACATGCATCTATGTTAACTTTGATTTCCATGTTGTAAGATCTTGGTTGATGAATGTAGTTTATGCTTAACTTATTTAGCTAACTAGCTTGAATAGATATCTATATTATTGCATCTTCTGTTGTTTCAGTGATCTTCCTTGCAGAAAGCATTCATCCAACAAACCGCTTGAAATTGAAGCTGTAATAGAAGCGACAGAAAGGAGCCATTTGGAAGAGACTAAAACAAGTAAGCCTCCAATCCTCCCTGTGTATCTATTCTGAGTTAGGAGAAATGGTAGTATAGTATTTCACCTGTTGTTCTAGACTAAACATCGGTCTAGTGAAGCATAGTTTATCCGTAGATTACAATTCTGGCCCAACAAACTGGCGACTTTGCTGGGGAAAATTTCTCTTAGTTCTAGGTGTTTTAGTCTCTAATCTGCTTTCTAAATCTACCCAGTAGCTGTTTCACATAAATATTATACTTTTTCAGAGCTTAATTTGCAAAGACAGTGCACCACATAATAGCTTTTTCTTTGTTTACTGGGCCCAACACACCCTTAGTCAGCAGACAGTGCTTTGCAGAGCACTGTCTCCCTTCCAAGCCCGTGTTGTAGAGCATTGTCTCCCCTTGGAGACTGCGTTGGCTCTTGAAAGGGACCAAATTCCCTTAAATTTTACTTTGCAACTTGATTTAGTTTTGTTTGCTGATTTGTTCTAAAAATTTTGATGCTCAATTGACCAGTAACTCTATATACTTCTTCTCCTTTGACTGAAAATTTGTTCAATGTTGTTTTAAAAAAGTGTTTCTTTATCATTGACAAGTTGATTTCAAAGTAATTTTTATGGTCGCATTAAGAATCATTTTCTTTCGAAATAGGAAATTGTCGTAAAATCTTCATTTCCATGATAGGAGAAATTGTTGTTGAAATCCTCGTTTTTCCTTCAAAAGAGAAATTGTCGTTTGTATTCTTCATTTCATGAAAGTAAAAAGCATTTGATTATTGATCTAGTGCACCTAGTTTTTTTTTCTGCATTTATAACATTAAGGAAACTGAAAAGAAAAACTTGCATTTGCATGTAGGATTGTGTGTTTTTTGCAAAAGGAGCATTAGGAAATCTGCATTTAGTTTGAGATTCATTGATTTTGTTTTTTTTCATTGATTTTTTTGCTCTCAAATTCTTTGCTCTCTTCCCTTATTAGCTAGGTTCTTCATTGAAAAAGCTGAAAGTGAAAGTTTGTTTATCATTCTTAGCTGCATTTTAGGAATTTCATACACATCATCACGGTGAACTTGAAAGGAAAATTGTTAAGGAAGATCAACATAAAATAAATCTCAATTTACTTAACAACGCTTTGGAACATTAACGATAACATTTAGAAGTTCTAGGCTAGAGACGTGTTCCCGCGTCATAAAACATAGCAGCTTTCGTTAACTTGTCTGCGATACATTCCAAGTGTGATACCTCATTCCACATACATAAGTATATCGTAGCTCGTCCATATACTCTCAGGTATATCGGGCAGTGTTACAGTACGATAAGTATGAGGGGGTGCTCTCACTATGCGGTTTCGCATCAGACAACACTAATACGAACTTGGGCCTCCACGTACCTTTGGATATATTTGGGAGGACAACTTTTAGGTGATATCCATCCATAGTGAACCGAGTCAGCCACCATGAAATTGTGATACACCGAACACAGCATTCGGGGAGGTTACCTGCCCCTACTTCTTGGTTCACCAGGAGGTATTATGCAGTTCACAGTTTCTTGGTAAACCCTTTTGCCTAGCATTACCCTTTTTTTGTCTTTTTTTTTTTGGATAAAATAAATCAGTAATCGTGGAAGAACACAATCCTATCCCCTGTCGTTCGTGTAGACATTGTTCTACTGAAAACAATACCATCAGTACCTCTGGTGAAGCATCATCTTCCCATATACCAGAGTTGGCACAAGTTGTTTCTACAAATCCTGGTTTGTCTACTGTTGTCGAGACAGAGTCCTCATAGCTACCCGTGGTCACAATCCATCCAATCTGTGAGACCATACCTCCCGAACCCAACGTTGTTGAACTAGAAGTTGATCCAAATCCCATTGTGCTTTAGGGGGTAGTTTTTATTGGTCAAACTGGACATCATCCCCAGGACCAATGAAATAAGGCCTATCATCCCCTTATATTTCAATTGCTATCTTCCCTAAGAGGAGAAAATCTTGATCCCGAAGTCAAAAAATCAGAATTTGTTCCTGTATTGGTCACTCCAAAATATATTGTAGCCATTGAGTCTCCCATATCGCGCTGTCAACCACTTGAAATATAATTCGTGTTATATGGTGAATTTATTCCACCTTGTTTGATTTCGATTGAAGAAATATCACAAGACGAGACACCTTTAACTCCAACTCATTTTTAGTAGGAGCTTTACCTGTACAAGTCTTTTCCTCAATCACCTTTCTTTGCTTTTGTTGATCCTATTTCACTTCGAGTTCCTGTAGATTTTATAGGGTATACATTGGGTCAATTGACCATGGCTGAGATAACATCCCAGACTGAACTATCTATTTCAGTTGTGACAACATCTGTTTTTGCTTCATCTTTGATGTTTTGAACATTGAATTCACCCATGTCATCATCTAGAATACCATCTGGTTCCTCCTTTATGAATATTGAACGACTTGATCAATATCAAGTTGATCCCATTAGTTATTCTCCTTGGTGGCTGGTGATACCACATATGTTACCCTCGGACATTCCTAAATTCAATGAAAAAGTTGGAGAAGACCCATCAACGCATGTTATAACTTATCATTTGTGGTGTTAATCAAACTCCCTCAATGATGATTATGTTCGACTACGTATTTTCTGGAGCACACTCACTACTCCAACTACACTATGAGGATAGTTCTTTTTTCTTGTGTCAACCTCATTAAAAAATGAAACAAGTGCCTATGAGGATGGTTCTTTTACTGTGTCAACCTCGTAAAAAAATGAAACAGGTTCCCATGAGGATGGTTCTTTTTCTGTGTCAACCTCGTTAAAAAATGAAACAGAGTTATGAGGATAGTTACTTTTACTGTGTCAACCTCGTTAAAAAATGAATCAGGTTATGAGCATAGTTCCTTTTCTTGTGTCAAGATAGTTAAAAAATGAAACAAGGTTCCATGAGCATAGTTATTTTCCTATATCAAGCTTGTTAAAAAATGAAACAAATCCTCTCCTAATTACGACGATTCTTCCATTTGATCTCGTAAATGAACCTTCATTCCATCCAACTATTAGTAACCAGTAATCTACATAGGTGAATGAAATGAAGCTTGGGGGGCATCTTCTCTTGTAGGGGGCATTTGACATGTGCTCTTGCAGGGGGATTTCAAAACATTATTACCTATTGCACCTAATCAACTGCTGAAGTTCGGGGGAAAAATCAGGTTCAAAGCTCCAAAATGCAAATGGTAACTATGGAATGGTAAAAATGAATAGTGAAACTACTTTATATAGTCATTTAATTGTTTGCAACTTAAATTTATTTCTATGACTATAGTTTTATTATGTTTTTATCATGAAATAGGTATTTTTAATCCATTTGATGTTGTTCTGAATAGGAAATACAACTGATGAAAAGATTAGTCGTGTAGATTTATTTTAAGAATGATTTGACCACAAAGCATATTTTTTCTCCTTATTTTTCGAGCTTTGTTAAAAACGAAAAAGGATTTGAAGCACACTTTTATCTCTTTTTCAAGCTTCTATAACAGCAAAAAAGGAACCCCTGGAGTCTTCTTTCAGCTCTTTTCAGACTCTGATAATGTGAAAATATTGACTCTGATAATGTGAAAAGATTTCCGATCACTTGCCTTTTCAAGCTCGTAAAAGTAAATGAACTGATATCTACTCAGTATAAGTTTAACCCTTTTCCATCTTGAGATAGATTCTTTACGAAAAATGAATACCTTGGTTAAACATGACCAAAGAGGTTCTTTCAGATATTATTTTACACTTTTCAGATCTGAGAGAAAAATTTACGAAAAAATACTTTTGGAGTTCTCTTTCGTCCTCTTTTTCAAACTCTCTAAATATGAAAAAGGACTGGGCTATCACTGTCGTTAAGCTCGTTAAAACATAAAATAGTGACAGGCTTGTTTATCATGGTAAGAATCGAGTTTCATTCATTTCTAGACTCGTTAAATTATTAAATAGCGATACTTTATTCGCTTGAAGGGTTGAATTATAGATCAAGCAAATGTTATCCTCCTCAAGATTGTTAAAAAATAAAGAGGTACTGGTCGAAAAATGACCAGGGAAAATTTGGGAAAAGTAAGCAAACTTTCATTTGGTAGCAAGTCGCTCTTGAACATGACACTTCTTTCACTCCATGTTCGTGACTATTTGGGTTGGGTAATCATCTTGATGGTTCATTCACACCTATGGTTCATCATACCTTCGCTTCGGTTTTGGGTCAATGCCACCAACTCTGATCAGAGTGTTTCCGATATGTTCAATAGAATTCATCCAGTGATTAAGAACTCATCCATCTGCAATACTCGTAAACCTTCATTTTCATGACCGTCATCCCTGAAAATTGCTATATCAAGTCATACCCTTGTCTCTGAAATCAGTAACTCCAGTTTTGCAATAAGGTGACTTCCTGTTGACGACAAATCAATATCCAGTAAGTTCACTTAGAAACATTAGATTCCAGTACCATGAGGCTTGTTACAGCATCTACAATATCCTCACTTTCAAACTTTTGACTGAAAGGTTTTGTTTGGCGTTTGAAATCAAATCATCTATTCATGCCTTATTAAATGTACTGCAGTACCTTGAGGGCCATTAAAATTAATTGTGGTTCTCTCACATTTGTTAACAGCTCACATTATTGGCTGGTAATCAAAAAATGTCTTTCCATGTTCGACTACAAATCATATATTTGCATGGCTAGACTTGTACCTGAATGATCGAGTGAATGAGATAAGAAGACCCCAGATCTAGTTTCAACCATCCGGGTTGCGATTTCAGGATTGTTGTACACATCATATGTATGGTGACCTTACATACAGATTGTCATCTAAACATGGGCCTATATCTGTAGGCATGTCTGCATCTGGGCAACATTCCAATGTAGATGACTTTCTGAATTATGTACGTGTTATTAGATTGTTTATGTGCTGACTATGGGAATGCCTACCCTAAACAATTATGATCAATAGAGGATATATCATGATGTAATGTATTTTAATATTGATGCAGGTGATCATTCCGCTTTGTTTCCAGGCTCATCATAGTGTAAAGCAACTCAATCAAATGTTCTTATTATTTGGATCTCATGATTTAGGGGAAAATTGTTATAGGTCAATTTGGGCACCATTCCCAATGACCTAGTTAACTGGGCATCATCTCCACGATCAATGATCAAGGGTCTATCATTCCCTATGATCTCAATTTCTATATTCCCTAAGACAGGAAACAACATAAATCAAACAAGACTTTCATTAAGCAAGGGTTTCCATGGTTTGAAGCTTATTATTTAACATATGAGAGCTCACAAACGCAGGCTCTAAGGGGCCTAAGTGCATTTCATATGTAGGTAGCCCCATTCAAGGCTGCTCTGCAGAGCACTTCCTGACATTCAAAGGTGTGTTGGTCACATTCAGAGCGAAATTCTCATTGTTCTGGAATCTCCACTTGGCCAGTGTCTTCTAGAAGGGTTCACATGTGTCAAGCTTCAGATCCAAGTGTCCATTTGACATCTACATGACTGGAAACATGTCCTGCCTATTTTTGGAATGTTATTGATTGCAAAACAACCTACAGTTCATCTATAAATTGAACACAGATCTAAGTGTTTGAGGAGGAAGAATTTGAGTATATAAATGTTGGAGAATTTTCAATTGAGAGTTTGATTTGTGAAGCTACTGCTGGAGAGATTTATGCTGTGATGAGACTTGGGAACTCTTTTGGAAGGTCACTTCAAATCAGTCACTAGGTTGTAACCTCTCCTTCTATCATCAATAAAGAGTACTTCTTATTTTTCCCTACATGCATCTATGTTAACTTTGATTTTCCATGTTGTAAGACCTTGGTTGATGAATGTAGTTTATGCTTAACATATTTAGCTAACTAGCTTGATTAGATATCTATATTATTTCATCTTCTGTTGTTTTAGTGTTATTTCTTGTAGGAAGCATTCAGCCAACAAACAACTTGAATTTGAAGCTATAATAGAAGTGATAGAAAGGATCCATTTGGAAGCGACTGAAACAAGTAAGCCTCCAATCCTCTCTATGTATATATTCTGAGTTAGGAGAAATGGTAGTATAGTCTTTCACCTGTTGTTCTAGACTAAACACCGGTCTAGGGAAGCATATTTTACCCATAGATTACAATTCTGGCCCAACAATGTCAGAAGAAAACATTAGTAGACAGTGAATATGGGCTCATATTAGTGCCCTCTAGCTATCGGCTTAACTCGACAAAATTACTAGAAATAAAACAATGCTAGAGAAAACCTAGAAATAAGGGATGATCCAAAAAATATTCAACAACTCATAATCAATTTCTACTAGTAAAAAAAAATATAAATCAACCATTGAAGACCTTTGAAGAGGGTTTAGACCATAGGGAAAATCGTAGGAAATCCTAAACAAAGAAACAAATCTAAAAACCCTAGATCCATAACTCTTATTTTAATGCCTCTAGCCAAAAATCTTCAAATCAGATGCACTAAGTAAAATGAAGGAAGTTCGTGACTGCACTAATACAATGTTAGAGATCCATAGAAAAAATGAGAGGAAAAAAAAAACCAGCAGCAAGAATTTGATCCACAATCCTTACATATGTACAATTAGAATATGAACCAAAACTATTGTGTAAGCTAAAGGAGAAAAATGCATGAGAGAGAGAGATAAAGAGAAATAGAGAGTCATACCCGTATCGATAAGAGGAGACAAATTGACCATCAAAATATATATCAACACATGATATGTACCGATAGACTAAAGAATAAGGAAATTGTATCATTGATCAAAATGATATTATAAATGGCAGTTGGGTTTATACATAACTCAAAGGTCATTTCCTCAAGAGAGGATATGGATACACTATGATGACTAGGTCAACATTAATTGCCTAGGTATAAAATAATTGACTGGTGACTAGGTTTTATTTAAGCTAAACCTAGTAATGCAATAATAATGATTACGAAGTGAAGTTAATCTTGGTCTCAAGTAAATCTTACAGCATCATCTCACCAGTAATGTTAATAAATTTTTATATCCACAAGGGATGTCTTCTATGTAGTAGGATAATGATATACTATAAAGTCTCTTTATCTTCCAATATTTCTACATATGGTGAACTCCAATTTTAAGGGAAGAAATCTGATAAGTCTAATTAATCCAAAGTCTTAATATCCCTAGCTTGTTCATCTTCCAACTTCATATATTATAAATTTTCATAATATGTCGTTCTCAAAAGTATGGGAGTTCCGAAGGTCACTAGAAATTCCACTATGAGTGAAATTGCACGTGGCTAGAAGATCATGATCAAAAGTGCATATAGAGATAGTGCAGGCATCCCAAGTCAAGGTGAACACATAGTTGCCTCGTAAGCATGGAGTCAAGTTTTGAGCCCTAACCTTTGACAACCAAATCAGAAAATGTGGTATTTTCCCATGCATAGAAAGATATCAGAGTACCATTTTGGGAGGCTAAGTTGCTCCTAAGTAATTATAATGAAACCCTATTTTATGTCCTTATCCAATGTACATATATAAAATTCATTTTTCTATCCAAGAAAGAATCCAAAGCATGACAATTAAAATCCAACAACGATATTCCACTTGTGGAAATGATTTCATAGTTGAAGTAATTTAACATATATTAATTCAACAAAGGGTGTGCTCAAACTTTAATCTCCCATAAAACCCATACAAATACTAATTTTTTTCTGAACCCAATACATTAATTTCATACAAATAATATGCTTACACCTAACAATTAATATAGCGAGCTAATAAATATGACTTACAAGCTCCATCCACAATCTATGTTCTAGTGAAGTAGCAGTTGTCAGTCTTGTCAATCCCAACCAAGGTGTTGAGGCATAACCAACCAATGATCCTTAATAGAAACTTTTCTATGGCTTATTTCTACTCTATATATCATACTATTTTTCATGGGTTGCCTGGAGCTCCACCTCCCAAAAAATACATATCCAATACATGTATGTAGCCCAAAGATTTATAAAAATCAGTGTCCTGAATTTTGTATTTAAGAAATAAAGGATTCCTAAATAGGTTGCAGGGTTAAGAAATTGTCTAACAAAGGCTCTTAGACTAAATAAATAGGACTTACAAGCTCCGTCCACATCCTCTAACTCAAGTTCTTTGATACCAACTTTTCCATGGCTTATTTCTACTCTCTACATCATATTATGTTTTAGGGTTCCCTCGAACTCCACCTCATAGGAAAGACACATCCAATACATATTTGTAGCCCAAAGAGTTGTGAAATTCAGTGCCCTGATTTCTTTTATTTAAGAAACAAAATATTCCCACATAGGCAGTAGGGCTAAACAATTTTCTAAGAAATACGCTTTTTTAGGAAATTTTCACTTACATATTATTTGATGCTCTTCCATACTGTGTCATGCCCCCATATATTGTTACTTTTTTATCCATTAATTGCAGAATGGTCGAATATAATCTCAACATAGGCAACTATGTTTATTTTTCATGCCAGAAAATAAAATAGGTACTTACAACACTTGTGGAGACCAATTGTTGCTGGTAATGGTAAGAACCCCTCATCCAAGCCAATAATTTCCTTCATTCGAGAGAATGTGTTTAAAACAATCACAACCCATGATAAGAACACCCTCATTATTTTCAAAGCCTTTTTTTGACTCCATTACTCACTACAATAAAAAAGGACATTGGTGAGGTTCATGCTTGTGACGGACCTTTAAGGTCCGTCACCAGTGTCACATATGGTGATGGTCATTAAAAAAACATCACTATAAATGTAAATAGTGATGGTCCTTTAAGGTTCGTCACCAAAGCCATTTTCAATGACACTTTTGTTGAGGGTCGTTAAAGGCCCATCACTAATTCTCTCTTTGGTGACACTTCTAGTGATGAACTTTTAATGACCCTCACCAATTCTCTTTTTTTTACTTTTGGTGACGGTCAAAAAATGTTCGTCATCATTGATCATTCCATTGAGTTTTTGACGACGCTATGTGCCTGTTAATATATTTTTTGTCAAAATATAATGATTTAATACCATTATTGGGGAGTCTTTTTTATAATATGCCCGACGCCATAGTGGTTAGAGTCAGTCAATTTGTTAAAAAGTAATTAGTGTGTATCATTTCCCTCAAGTAATGACTAGTCTAATAGAGTTTTCCTATGAGTCAACACATGATCCATATCTATTAAGTTTATTATCTATAAAATTCCCTTTAGATAAAGTTCCACTAGTCTATGTAGGAAATATATTATTTAATACTTAATCAAACTCTATCAATTTTATTAATGAGAAATACCTAACACTCAATAATCTAGGCATACCTTAAAATAATGCTTTGGCACACACTAACATTTCTTAGCACCTCACATGTCTTGGAACCTCTTTGTACCAGGAACATATTGTCATGACACTAACGCCAAAGCAGATGATGGCATGTGCTAACACAACATAGAACTCTCCTAACATGTGTTGGCATGCATGTAGTCCCTAGCATGCCCTGTAACACCTTGGTTGCATGCATTGACATACATTAGCACTTGGCACACAATGCCACTTGGCATGTATTGGGACCTATTATTAGTGTTCCTAGCATGCCCCTTTTGAAAAAGATAAATTCTTGACTTACTAAGCCTCTCATGTGTTCATTTCCTTGCATTTTAGCTTGGTTCTTCCTTTTGTTACCTTGACACTTCTTGACACATATTGACATACCCTGGAACCCTACACATCCTTAGCACGTGGAATATATTGGCATATCTTGTCACTATTTGGCACATATAATTAGAACAACCTGGAACTCCCTAGCACACTTTGGCACTTCTTGACATGTCCTGATATTCCCTAGCATGCCTTACTAATGCTTTTCATACTTTTTCACTCCCTCCTTGGCATGACAACTAGTACTCATTAACACTAGTCCCTCAGACATGTTCCTCATATTCATTAACTTCCATGAATTTTGACCTAGTTCTCCCTTAATGTTTTGTCCTTGTACTCCTTAACACTGCTCAACATCCATTAGCACTCTCTAGCACACCTTAGCACTCTTCAACATGCCCTTCCACTTCATAGCATGCATAACATTCCCTCACACATATCTTCTCTTGGCACGTGTTGGCGCTTGGAAATTCTTAGCATGTATGGAATACATTGAGATGCCTTGGTATGATTTGGCATTGTTTAATATTAAATTTATTTGAGATCAATTGTTGGAAAGTAGATGAGAAGAAACAAAGGAATACTTGGAACTTAGAATGCACTAAGACTTTGCACTTGGCACCTATTGGCGCCTATTGTTGGTGTGCCTAACATGCCCCTCTTGGAAAGGTAAATTAATGACTCATTAACTATGTTATGTGTTCATTTCCTTGTAGTTTAACATGTTTCTCTCTTGTGTTTCCTTGATAGTCCATAGCACGCATTGACACACCCTTGCACGTCTTGGCATGCCTTATCACTTGGCACATCTTAGCATGTTTGACATGAATTCACATTATCTGACACATATTAGCATTCCCTAGCACGCTTTGGCACTCATGTCCTCATAGATATCCTTTACGTTTTTTCACAACTTGGGAACCCAATAAAGTCCTTGGCTACTGCAGTTCATGTGACAACATTGGCCTGCTTCAACTGAAACAACTTGACCAATTGCACCTACTACAAGTAGATTATGCCTTGTTTACCTAAGAACTTCCTATAACTCATCTTATGCCAATCATCTGAAATCTCAAATTGTCCCACCTAAATATTTACTAAGACAAGGATCACATGATCTAGCAATGTTCATAAAAAAAATAAGCAACATAGCTTACACAAGAAATATTTCACATGTATGTTCAGTTCATATAAATAGTAGAACATGAACTAAGAGTTTGAAAGAACCACAAAATTCACAAGGCACAAAAAATATAAGTTGATACAAGCTGAGTACCCTAAAACTTATATACAACAATGTACAATATGCAATTATCTAGAATATTTTAAAACATGAGCATGTAGCCAAAGTGTTTCACGTCTCATACAAAAAAAAAATAGCTAAAGGAAAAAAAATGTTGTGCCTAGCACAAAGTGATCTCCCTTTGTCTAAAACTTCTATGTCGAGCCCCGTATAACCACCATAGGCTTGCCTCCTATAAATATTATTCTAAACATATCCTAACACAATTCATCCTTAGCACACTTGAATTTTCTAACACTCCCTGGCACACACTCTTATTTGTTCCTTTCCATGCATTTTGACCTAGTTATCCCTTGATATGCCCCGACGCTCCCTAACACTCTATTTAAGCATGCATTTTTATTTTCTAACGTGTGTTAGCATGCCTTTTCATTCATTTTCATGCCCTGACTCTCCCTAGCTATCATTCCCTCACAATTACCCTTACTTAATTTAGAACTTGGGAACCCAACCAAGCCCTCACTTGACTACAAGAGATTGACCAAGTTACAGTTACTACAACTAGACTATGTTGTTGAATTGTGTAGCTTGGGAGGTACACCACAATCCTAGTGAGATGGGTTTGTGTGAGATTGGTCAAAAAAGGATTTGTGGGAAAAGAATCCAAGCAAAGAGATTTGGACCCAAGATGGGGCTTAAAATCTAAAAGAAAATTAAAAAGGAAAATTAATATTTCCTAAGGTCTAAGTGGATAAAACCTATAATTTCTAGAGGGTTCCTAAGAGGTCTATAAAAACTATTTAAGGAGTCCTTAGGATGAAGGAAAGAACATCAAGTGAAAAGGAGCTCATTTGATAAAGGGGTCGAAGAGAGATGTAGTCCTAAAGAGGCCATGATCATTAGCATGTCTAGCATTCATTAAGATGCCTCAGTATGCTTTGGCATGGTCTAATATTAAATTTATTTGAGATCAATTATTGGAAAGTAAAAGAGAAGTAACGGAGGATGATTTGGCACTTAGAATGCTCTAATACTTTTCACTTGACACTTATTTCCACATAGTGTTGGTGTGCATTGTAGGAATTTACAGGGTAAGTTCCTTAGATCAAGAACCAAAGGTCACTGCTCACAAACAAATCACAAATTAGTACACTAGTATAATAACATGGTTAAAACCCACAAAGAGGGAAACAGTGCACGACCTGAGCCCACGCAGCCACTTCAGGAAATTTATTAATATAAAAAGAAAAGTTACATATGTTTCTCTCATAAATGGTTACCAGACAAATGACCCTCCATGCTCTTTAAATAGAGATCATGGACCAATCAGGTGTTAATCCACAGATCAAGTGTCGTTAATACCGAGGTGAGAGATAATCGTCGGATCACTACAAATCATGACCGTCGGATTATAAGTTACAAATGTACATGGTAAAGAAACACACTTTACCTAAATATACACTAGACTAAGTTATTCTTAACTATTTCCTATGTGTCGGAATATCCTAACACCCCCCCTTAAGAACAACTTGAGATAGGATTGAAGGATTTACAAAGGTGACACAAAAGGAGCCTATTTCCTATGTGTCAAAATATCCTAACATCCCCCCCTAAAGAACAAATTGGGATAGGATTGAGGGATTTACAAAAGTGACACAATAGGAGAAGGAAGGAGGCATTAGAGCCTATCCCCCCTTAATGAAAACTTTCTTGAACTCCAAGCATGGATCAAAGTTTGGTAAACTTCGCTTCTGTGAGAGCCTTCATAAAGATATTAGCTACTTGATCTTTGGTTGGACAGTACTGCACTTCAAGAACATGATCATGAATGAGCTTTCTGATGAAGTGTATATGGATTTTAATGTGTTTCATACACTGATGTTGAACTAGATCTTTACATAGCTAAATGGCACTCTGATTATCACACCAAAGTCTAGTTGGATGTTGCTGATGAAGACCAAATTCAAACAGGATCAGACGAAGCCACATGGCTTCCTCGTTAGCTTCAACTGCACCATGATACTCTGCTTCTGCTAAAGAAAGAGAGATGGCACTTTGTTTCTTACAAGACCAAGTAATCGGTCCTGAACCAAGAGTGAATACATATCCTGCAATAGACTTTCGATCATTAGGGTCAACAACCCAATCAGAATTAGTGAAACCAACAAACAATGGAGATGCTCTTGCACTGTAATGAATCCCAAACTGAACTGTACCTTGAATATATCGAAGTATTATTTTAGCTACTTTCCAGTGACTTTCATGAGGTTGGTGCATAAACCGAGAAATAAGACCAATGGAAAAGGAAAGGTCAGGATGAGTATGGGTTAGATACAGAAGTTTACTAACAAGTTGACGATATAAGGTAGCATCAACTTCAGGGGTAGTACAATTGACTGAAATCTTGACTCCAGACTGAAAGGGAGAAGGGGCTGGCTTATAGTCTTCCATATGAAAGTGGTGTATAATATCACAGGCATACTTGGACTGAGAGAGGGTAATGCCTTCCTTGGATTGCAAGAATTGAAGACCAAGGAAATAATAAGACCAAGGAAATAATGCAAGTGTCCTAAGTCTATCATTTCAAGCTTCTTTTTGAGACTAGACTTCACATGGTTTATATGGTTTGGATCACTACCAGTAAGGATGAGATCATCAACATAAAGAACAAGGATGGTGAAGGACTTACCCACTTTCCTGGTGTAGACAGTATTGTCAGAATGACACCTAGAAAATCCATTATCTAATAGAAATCTATCCATTTTGGCATACCAAGCCCGAGGAGCTTGTTTAAGACCAAAGAGAAACTTCCTAAGGCGACAAAAAAGGCTACAGTCATTTTGGATAAAGCCAGGGGGTTGTTCCATGTAGATTTATTCATGTAAATCTCCATGTAAGAAGGCAGATTTAACATCCATCTGATGGACTTCCCATTTAAAGGAGGCAGCAAGGGAAAGAACAAGGCGAATAGAATTCATTTTGGCAACAAGGGAGAAGGTTTCAATGTATTCAATGCCTTCAACTTGTGAAAATACTTTAGCGATAAGACGAGCTTTATGTCTATCCACTTTTCCATCTGGTCCAAACTTTGTTTTGTAAACCCATCTGCATCTGACAAGTTTTCTTCCTTTTGGAAGAGGAACAATATCCCAAGTATCATTCGCTAATAAGGAACGATATTCTTGATTCATAGCTTAATCCCAAGCTGGATGACCAGAGGCTTATTTAAATTTTTCTGGATCAAGATTTTCTAGAGCTTGAGCCAATAAGGAATAAGCTCTTTCGAACTGAGAACGTGTATGTCGTCGATCGGCAAGGTCACCTGCAAGAGAACCTGCTGCATCCCGAGTAGAGCGGACCCATCTTGGAAGAGGTGGAGTATAAGGAACAATTTCAAGAGGTGGAGGAGGATTTTCATCCTCATTGTCATCATCTAAACTAGAAGGAATGCTATTAAAAATAGAAGAGAGAGAAAGAGAGGTGGCACATATGCCGAATCAGGCTCGTAGGCCAAAGGTGGCACACCTGCCGAACTAGGCTCATAGGTTGATATATTTTCATCAAATTTTACATCTCTTCTAATGATTATATTTTTGGATTTTGGTTGAAGAAGTCTATATCCTTTGACACCTTCAGAATATCCAACAAAAATGCATTTTTCACTCTTAGGTTATAAGGCTTTATGTTTCGCATCTAGAATATGGGCCCAAGCATCGCTTCCAAAAACACGAAAGTGACTTACATCTGGTTTTATTGAGCTCCAAGCTTCTTCTAGAGTTATATTCTTTAAAACCTTAGTAGGAGTGTGATTTATTATGTAATTTATATAGTTAATGGCTTCTACCAAAAAATTGAGACCAAGTCCTTTAGATTGAAGCATACAAATAGCCATTTCTTTTAGGGTATGATTCTTCTTTTCAGCTACACCATTTTGTTGTGGAGTATATGGAACATTATGTTGCAATTGAATGCCATGCTCAATGCAAAAGTTGATAATTTTTTTGTTAACATATTCTCCTCCATTGTCTGATATTAACTTAAGAATTTGATGTCCAGATTGTTTCTCAACAAAGGCCTTAAAGGCCAAGAACATGTTAAGAACTTCACTCTTGAGTTTTAAGAAGTATACCCAAGTGCTTCTGGAAAAATCATCAATGAATGTTAAGAAGTAATTTCAACCAGAGAAAGAAACAACAGGAAGAGGACCACATAAATCACTTTGCACAAGCTGCAAAGGGGCTGAAGCATGCCAAGAGGCACGTTTGTCAAAACTATCCGATTGATGTTTTCCGAGTACACATCCGAAGCAAACACCATCTCAGCAAGATACCATAGGAAGACCCGTCACCATATTTTCCTTACATAGAGTTTGAAGAGAGGGATAGTTTAAGTGACCAAATCGCTCATGCCAAAGTTTGTTCACTTCATCATTATGAGCAACAAAAACAGAGGGAAGACATGATGATCCAAATTTGTCAAACTTGTACAACCTTGTGGAATCATTAGCAATGAGGGTAGCTAAAATATGTTTAGGATCTTTGAGGTCCTTGATTACAAAATCATGAGGTGAGAATTCTACTATTTTCCCTTCACTTGAATGAGTGATCTGATAAATAGAGAGAAGGTTGCATGACAAGGTAGGAACACATATTACATCATTAAACTGACCATTATCGAGATGAATGGTCCCAGATCCTACAACACTAAGAGATCTATCATCACCAACATAAATAAGTTTGGTGTTACAATAATTTAAAGAAGAAAACATGGCTTTATTTTTGGCCATGTGATAAGAAGCTCCAGAATGAATGAGCCACTCATGAGAATGAGAAGAGGAAGATACATTTAATGCATAAACAAATCTTTATGCTTGAAAACCACAAGCAGAAAGTGCCATTCCTGAAGATGAAGGTGAAGAGTGCTCCAAATTGATGTTGTGCTTCTTCATTGATGCTTCTAAGGCTTCCATCTTCTTAAAATATTTGGACTCTAAATGGCCATCATGATTGCAAAAGTTGCAATGTCTATCTGTCTTCTTTATTTTATTTTTATATGCCTTATCATTTTGGTGAGTTGGTTTTTCAGTTTGCGGTTGAAATTGCTTAGGACCCTTGTTTGGTTTTGGACCATACATTTTAGGATACTGCTTCTTGGGATTCTTTTGATATGATTGATTTGGGCTGCTAAGGCTTTCTTAGAAGCATTTCCAAAAGTGATAAGACCAAGGTGCAAGAGTTTTTCTTGTTCTCTTATCAAAGAATCACAAAAGGCATCAAAATATGGGTTATTGTAGATGGTTCCTGAAGAAATGATGGCTTCTCTAGTGGAATGGAAGGCGGAAACAAATACAGAGTATGCAGGGCTAAACTTAGTAAGAATGCAATAGATGAGGCTACCATCTTCCTTTTGACCTTACAACCTTATAAAAGAACTTTGAGGGTCTTGAATTTGGAAAACAAATCTTCAATAGAGGAGAAATTATTGGGGTCCAAGGTAAGCAACTCATTTTCAAGCTGATGGGCCCTGATTTGATTTTGAATGCCAAAGACAATATTTAGCTTGTCCAGGGCTTCATGAGGGGTGTCAATGTCAAGGATAGGAAATCGAAGATCTTGAGCAATGGACATTCCTATCAACCCTCGTGCTTGATCTTGTTTATTTTCCCATTTAGCAACTTTATCATCATGAGAAGGTTTAGTTTCTAGCCCTGTGGCTATTCTATAAAGCCCTTTACTTCTAAGTATATCTACCATGTGAGGTAGCCATTGGAAATAATTGGTTTTGTTAAGAATAATCAAGCATGCACTTTCCATTTTTTTTTTTTTTAACTAAAGCTGAGAAAAGCTAAAACTAATTTCTCCAATGGAAAGATCTTGAAAAATTAGGCCATTTCAAAAAAAAGGCTCGAAAAACAGCTTTCAGATGAAGAAGTTATGCCTTATGAAAACTCTGAGTTGTAGATGTCGAATAGATATGGGAATGGGATGAAGTGCGGCTTTTTTAAAAAAAAAATTGCCCCTTTTTACAAAATAAGTTTGAGAAGGAGACTTGAACCAAAGACCTCTATTCTCATAAACTAACCCCTCACCAAATGAGATAAAAAAAAAACAAAAAAACAAAATGCAAAGCCTTACGGCAGAATGTTAGATTTTCGGTTAGCCTTACTGACAACTATCACTCTTTTCACTATTTCTAATTTCCCAAGATCACACAAAGATGCGAGGAAAGAGCATACGTAGCAAAAAAAAAAATCCCTTTTCCTGCTTCTGATTTTCCGAGATCGCCCGCAGCGCACAACAAAGAGAATACACAGAGAAGAGGGTATAGATCCAGAAAATAAATAAAACCTAAAAACCAAAAATAAAATGAAGGAACCGAAATAAACAGAACTATTAAGAAATATAACTGCAAAACAGATGCTTTATACCTCCAGATCTAAACTGTCATAACTTGGGCAGCCGGAAACCTTTTCGCATGAAACAAAAGGAATTCCTTACTGTAACAAACACTCTGGACACAACCAAGCAGTTCTCCAAGCCCAAAAATGTTCAAAAATAGTATATCAACAAAACGACATTAGCATGCAGTCAAATCAGCTTCGGATTTTGATCAACAACAGACACGACCCTCAAAATAGCTCTGATACCATGTAGGAATTTACAGGGTAAGTTCCTTAGATCAAGAACCAAAGGTCACCTCTCACAAATAGATCAAAAATCAATACACCATTATAATCACATGGCTAAAACCCTTAAAGAGGGAAACAGTCCACAACCTGAGCCCACGCAACCACTTCAGGCAATTTATTAATATAAAAAGAAAAGTTACATATGTTTCTCTCATAAACAGTTACCGGAAAAATGACCCACCATGCTCTTTAAATAGAGATCAAGGACCAATCGGGTGTTAAGCCACGGATCAAGTGTCGTTAATATCAAGGTGAGAGATAACCGTCATATCACTACAAATTGTGACCGTCGGATTATAAGTTACAAATGTACATGGTAAAGAAACACACTTTACCTAACTCTACACTAGACTAAGTTATTCTTAACTATTTCCTATGTTTTGGAATATCCTAACATGCATAGCATGCCCCTCTTGGAAAATGTAAATTGATAACTTATTAACCCTATGATGTGTTCATTTCCTTGTAGTTTAATCTTTTTCTCATTTTTGTTGCCTTGATATTCCCTAGCATGTATTGTCACACCCTTGCACATCTTGGCATGCCTTCACACTTGACACATCTTAGAATATTTGACATGCCTTCGAACTATCTCACACATGTTACCATTCCGTAGCATGCCTTGGCACTCATGCCCTCACAGATAGCCTTACATTTTTTTACTACTTGGGAACCCAATCAAGTCCTTAGCTACTACAGTTCATGTGACATTAGTCGGCTTCAGCCGTAACAACTTGATCAATTGCACCTATTATAAATAGATTGTGCCTTGTTCACCTAAGGACAACCTATACCTCATCTTAGGCCACTCATGTCCAGGCTGAACTTTTTCCACTTAATAAATTACCAAGACAAGGATCACATCTAGTCATGGCCATAAAAAAACTAAGCAACATATCTTACATAGGAAATATTTCACATGTATGTCCAGTTCATATAAACAGTAGAGCTTAACTGAGAGTCTTCAAGAACCACAAGATACACAAGACACACAATATATAAGTCAACACAAGCCAAGTGCCCCGAAACTTATACACAACAATGTACAATATGCAATTGTCTAAAATAGTTTAAAACATGAGAATTTGGCCAAAGTGTGCCACATTTCATATAAAAATAATAGATAAAGGAAAAATAGTGTTGTTCCCAACACAAATTATCCCTTTGTTTAAAATTTCTTTTTCGAGCCCCTTATCGCAATCGTAGGCTTGCCTCTTGCAAATCCTATTATGAAATTCTTCTAAGACACTTCATCCTTGGCATACTTTAATTCACTAACACTCCCTGACACACACTCTTATTTGTTCATTTCCATGCATTTTGACCTAGTTCTCCCTTGTGATGCCTCGATACTCCTTAACACTCCTAAACATGCATTGACATTGTCCAACATGTGTTGGCATGCCTTTTCATTCCTTGGAATTCCCTAACCCTTCCTAGTTATCATGCCCTCACAACTACCCTTACTTAATTTTCAACTTGGAACTCAACCAAGCCTCGCTTGACTATAGGAGTTTGACCAAGTTACGATTACTACAACTAGACTATGTTGTTGAATTGTGTAGCTTGGGAGGTACTCCACAAGCCTAGTGAGATGGATTTGTGTGATTTTGGCCACAAAAGGCTTTGTGGGAAAATAACCCAAGTGAAGGGGATTTGGACCTGAGATGGGGTTTAAAATCTAAAAGAAAAAATAATATTTCCTAAGGTCTAAGTAAATAGAGTTTGTAAGTTCTAGAGAATTATTAAGAGGCGTAGCTAGGAAAATATATTTAAGGAAGCCTTAGTATGAAGGAAATAACATCAAGTGATAAGGGGCTCATTTGATCAAGGAGGCCAGGAGAGATGTAGTCCTAAAGTAGGTCAAGTTAGAGTGTTGAGTAAGCGTTGCTAAAGGGAGGCCATGATCATCCACTAAGAGTAAGATCATCATCTGAGGGCTCACAATAATGTCACATACCTTAATGGGTTCGAGATAGGAAGTAGGATGGCATATTTTTGGTTCTCTTATGGAAGATCAATCTTAAGAGAGGCGATTCATGAGAAGTTGGGCTTGTGATTTCAGTGGTGTTTCTGTGTGAAGGCTGCATCAAATTTTGAAATAGTAGAGAGGGTTGAGACCCTACCTTTTGGTGGTTACTAGGTTGCAAGGTCTATGATAAAGACCAACACAAATGGAGGATGGTCTACACTAGAATTTAGGGCCAAAACAGAAGTAGTCGCAGGTGTAATATTGACTGAGGTAACCATAGTTTGAGGGTCATATTGATCTAAATTTTAGGTCAAGATTCAGTCAAAGAAATCACCGGAATATATGGATCCATGTGAGCTACGCCGAGTCTCTTATGGAGAAGAATCAATGTGCCATATGAGGAATGGATTGACATGAAGAGGATTTGATTTTTTTGGACTACCCATAGAGTTTTGGAAAGAGATCTAAAGCAACCTATAAACAGTTAGTCAATGGAATGTTAATGGATGATTTGTGACCCTAGTTCAATCATCTACAAATTGTTAGAAGGATGATAAGATGAGTAGTTCAGATTTTTTCATAGATTGGACAACAAATAAATTGGTACACAAGAATAGTGATTTTGAGAGGACTCAAATCACTATTAGGTGACATATTTGAAGAGCCCTAGATGAGGGCAGTGTTGTGGGCACTAGATCAGTAAAATAATTTACTATGGTTGGGAAAATTGGTGGCAGTCCAAGTACAATTGGATGGTTGTTAGGTGATTGTCAAAGAAGAGTTCTAAGTCCTATACTTGTGAAGGAAAACAAGACTAATAGAAGGTTAGGTGTATTGGGCTTAATGACATGAAGACATTGAAGGAATAAAGTAGTAGTCAAGTGGGCTAGCCAACTAGCCCTAGCTCACTATATTGTAGAGGATTGCATCATTGAGAAGAAGGGAAACCTCCATATCCCTAGACTTTTCATCTTGGAGCAACATTATGGAAAAAGTGGGCAGACAAAAGAGTTGTTCATAATGGAGTTGTGAACAACTGATCGAAAAACTTAAGTGTTGTAGACATTAAAGGAAAAAATAGGTAGATAGAGTGAAAAAAAAAATTGAGCCAAGTTCAGTAACATAAAGGAGTTGAGTTCATTGATAGAGGCAGATTGAGGAGTTGCATAATGGGAGGCAAGAGGACCTGCCAAATGTGTTCAATACATGTGGATTGAAAGGGCTATGCGTGGCCACCATAAAAAAGTGGGTCAAGTGTTACCTTGTTCAAGGTATATTGGTTGTCAAAGGACTAACACCAAACCCTAGTTGTATTCACTGTATCAGTGTGATTGTAAAGGGCCATCATACTTGGTACGAGAGATCTAGCCTATTCTATTAGAGTTTGTAATTTAATGAACAACGGTTTGAAAAAGTTAAAAAATTTCATGTGCACTAGTTGATTCCCTGATGTGTGTAGATTTCGTTGTGCAAAGTAGATGTGTTGTGGCACTTGAGTGTGTTTGCATCAAATATTCTAATACCAAACCCAAATTATCATGTGTCGTGGAAATTCAACATATGCCTTGTTCACCTAAGAACTACATGTGACTCATCTTAGACTACTCATGCCCAATCTCAACTGATCCCACTTAACAAGTTACCAAGACAAGGCTCATCACATCCAAATGTGGTCGTAAAACAACTAAGAAACATAGTTTACATAATGACATGTCTTAAATGCCTTGGGATTATGTATCATGTGTTAGCATCCCCTACATTCCTTGACATGATTTTACACTCCCTAACACACCCTAGCACTTCCTGACACACCTTGCTAGTTTAACATACCTTGGCATTGCCTAGCATATAAACTTGTCACTCCCTCCTTAACACACCTATAACTCATTGACACTCCCTCACACTCTTATTCGTTAATTTCCATGCATTTTGATCTAGTGTTTCTTTTTGTTTACCTAACACTCACTAGCACACATTGGCACACCCTAACACCTGGCACAACTTGGCATTCTACCCTAGGACTCTAGCATTCCTTGGCACTACCTAGCATACCTATTCCCTCTCTCCTTAGCACATCTAGAGCTCATTTAAACTCCCAGTCACAAAATATTATTCATTTATTTCCATGATTTTTTACATAGTGCTCCCTTATGTTTCCATACCATTCCTTAACACTCATTGGCACGTGTGTGTACACCCTAACACCTAGGGAATATTGGCATGTCGCACTGGCCTCTAGCATGCCTTAACACTGCCTAGCATACCTTGTCACTCACTCAGCACACCTGGAAGTCACTGACACTTCTAATCACAAACTCTTATTTTTTCATTTCCATGCATTTTGACGTATTTCTCCCTTGTGTTTCACTAGCACTCCTAGTTAACACTTCCTTTTACGCGTTGGCACATCTTGGCCGCATGCCGCCCTAGCACTCTATCATTCCTTAGCACTGCCAAGCATGCCTAGTCACTCCTCCTTATCACACTTGGAACTCGTTGAAAATCCTTTTCACACACTCTTATTCATTCATTTCCATACATTATGACATTGTTATCTCGTGTTTCTCTAGCACTCCCTAACACTCCTTGGCACACATTGGCACACCCTGGAACTTTGCACCTATTAGCATGCTTTCCTAGCACTCTATCATGCCTTGGAATTTCCTAGCATACCTTGTCACTCCTTCCTTAGCACACCTATAAATTTCTAACACTCCTTATCAGACACTCTTATTCATTCATTTCCATGCAATTGAAACTAGTCCTCCATTATGTTTCCCTGGCACTCCCTAGCATGTGTTGGCTCCAAACCCTAGCACCTAGCACATATTAGAATGCCTAACATGCCTTGGAATTTTCTAGCATGTCTATCACTTCCTAGGATTCGCTACACACCTTCACACTCCCTAGTTGTCATGCCCTCATAGATAACCTTACTTTGTTTGCAACTTGGGAACCCAACCAAGTCATTGAAAAAACAGTGTTGTGTCTAGCACAAAGTCTCCCTTTGTCTTAAATTGCTTTTTCCATCCCCTTATCACAATCATAGGCTTTCCTCCTTCATGTCCTATTATGAAATTCTCCTAACACCCTTCATCCATGGGACACCTGGAATTCACTGACACTCCCTAACAAACACTCTTATTCATTCGTTTCCATGCACTTTTTACTATTTCTCCCTTGTGATGCCCTGACATTCCCAAACATTCCTTTTCATGCATTAAAACTAACTGGAATGTGTTAGCACACATTTTAATTTATTGGGATGCCCTAGCACTCCTTAACTGTCATGTGCTCATAACTACCCTTATTTGTTTTAGACTTGGGAACCCAACCAATTCCTGCCTCGACTACAACAACTTAACCACGTTTCATTTACTACAACTAGACTATGCCTTGTTCACCTAAGAATGGCTTATTACTAATATTAGGTTACTCATGTCCAATATTAACGCATCCCACTTAACAAGTTACCAAGTCAAGGCTCACGTCCAATCATGGCCATAAAACAATTGAGCAACATAGTTTAAATCTTGACATGCCATAACACCTAGAACATCTAACAATCCCTTGGCACTAAGTGGCACGTGTTAGCATCCCTTGCATTCCTTGAAATGCTTTGGAACTCCCTAACACACACTACCATTGCCTGACATGCCCTGGAACTCTAGCATGCCTTGGCATTGCCTAACATATAATAACCTTGTCATTCCCTCCTTAGCATAGTTGGAACTCACTAACATTCCCTATCACACACTCCATATTTATTCATTTCCATGCATTTTGAACTAGTTATCCCTTATGTTTCTATGGCACTCCCTAAAAATTCCTGACACACATTGGCACACCCTGGAACTTGGCACATCTTGGCATGTCGCCCTGGAAATCTAGCATTCCTTGGCACTACCTAACATACATTGTCACTCCCTCCTTAGCACACCTATAATTTGCTAACAATCCTTGTCACGCACGTTTATTTATTCATTTCCATGCATTTGAAACTATTTCTCCCTTGTTTTTCCCTGGCACTGCATAACACTCCCTGACATGCATTGGCACACCCTAGCACTTGGCACATCTTGGCATGTTTCTCTAACATATAGCATACCTTAGCACTGCATAACATATCTTTTCACTCCCTCATTAGGACACATATAACTCACTGACACTTCTTGTCACAATCTCTTAATCATTCATTTGCATGCATTATTTTCACCCAGTGCTCCTTTGTGTGTCCCTGGGACTCCCTAACACTTCCTAGCATGTGTTGGCACACCACCTCGCACTTGGCACATGTTGGCCACATGCCACTCTAGCACACTAGCATGACTTAACATGACCTAACATAACATGTCACTCCCTCCTTAGCATACCTGTAACTCGCTGACACTGTCTGTCACACACCCCTGCTTCTTGAGGTTGTGACTCAACAACTGGTCACAACTGGCCAAAGGTAACACCTCCCAGTTGTTACTTGAGGGTGAAACTCAACAACTAATCTGTGGCCTTGGTAATGAATCCAATGCCATTGATGTGAGTCTTAACTAGATTCAACTATAATTTGCGAGGCATACTTACGTGCCAAATTCATTTAGCCAATTCGACATTTCTGAAACAGTGACTGGATGACCTCCTTTCATACTATCCTTGAAACGCTAATGAGATCGGTGTTGGAACTGGGTGATACATACAGGCAAGTAGAATTTTGAAAATATGTGATATATCATCGAGGACCACCTTCAAAGATAGACTTAACATTCTCAAGGCATCGAAATGAAGATGAATTGCTTCACTTTTACAAAAATGCAATATTCGATTAGTTACACATCTAGAAGCAAGTAACTCAATAATCTTGCCAACATAGTTGCAAACAAAACCTTATAACTTGGAGTATAACCCCCCCCCCCCCCCCCATCACAAGACACAAGGCATCATGGGCATTACTATAGTAAAACATGCCTCATCTGAAACATGATTTAGACAAGTGGACAAAGATAACTATTGTTCATGTTTCCAGAACCCATTGCGACCACTGCAACACTGCTTGCATTGAGCTTAAAGATTTTGATTCATATTCAGGCCCAAAAATATGGTGTGCGATCATAAATTCATTTCCTGCAGCTTGAATTCTCCAATGCATTGGTTGCATTCACAATTGAAGAGGTTGTATGGTCGCACCATTCGCTGGCTTACTCCAAATACTATTATGTAACTTGGAAACCTAGGTGGGAGTGAAACTCTTTGGAAGTCAGAGAGTTGCAGCATGGATTGGTCGCACTTCTGAGCTTCTCCTTGGAGCTCTGACACACAACTCTATGAACCATGCAACGATCACAAGTGGGATATGTAGTCAGTCTCACTTCTCAAGGATAGCATGGGTCACATGAAGCTCTAGCCTACATTTCTACAGGAATTCTTGAAGATATTTTCTCACAGTTACAACTTATGTGTTCAGAATCTCCAACATCTCAATGAGATGAATTAGAATTTACACTATGAGGAATGGCTGACATCCCAATCTTGGTCTAGACGTAGCAGCAACAGGAATAAGTTGATTCCCTGTGCCACCACATTCTGATGTTGCCCATGGAAATTGTCAAGGGGAATGCTTAAATGGTGCCATCCAGTGGTGAATATTGGTGATTTTGAGAGATGGTTGCTACTTCTCCTACCTTGGCTTCCTCAACTAGTTGAATATAGCAAATATCTATATAACTAAAGGCCATGTAAACGAGAGGGAAAAGCCTCATGGTTAAAGTATCATCCCAGGTTTTCAATGTGTTGTCATTTCTGTAAATTAATGGTTTATCAACAACCTTCACGTGCCTCACGTTATACATACACTCAATATATTTTAATAATTTTCTTCCACTGGCTCTAATTTCGCACCCAAATCACCAAAGGAATTCATCTTGCCAGGATTTTTAACAGTGAAAAGTCGATCTTTGTAGATACCTCAGCATTTTGAGCATTATAAGCATCCAAACAGACTTGTGTTTCACCCAGGTGGACGTTAGTTCTAACACCTATGCAATCCTTTTGGAGCCTTAGCATTATATTTTAGAAGCCAACATCCACTTCCAGAAGATTTTTTTTCTTAACGTCTTTTTTGATCTGTGGCTTCACTTGCACCCTAATAACTCATTGTCATCATTAAAAGGTCCTTCTTATGGGATGTTAATAATATACATACATACGTGTCATATTCACATGGCATCTGGCTTGTATATAAATGTTCATATCACCCAAAAGAAAAGTGTAACTCGTCCTCTCTCTCTCTCTCGTAATGATCAGAACTCGTTAACTCCCTTTACCATTTGATTTTTATGCTCTACTTTGGAGTGCGCATCATGTTGTGGTGACCACCCAGATTTTGAACAATAGTTCTTTACATGCGACCTTTGGATGCAATTGTGACAATCCTCACATGTTCGTCCAATAAATCCAAAACTCCAAACATAAGCCACTTTACTTAAACACCTTCCAATCCCTGAAGCCAATATTTATTATTTAAATAAGTCTTCTTCCTAAGTGGTTCCTTCTCACCATATCGTTGGATTTCATGCTTCTTAATATGTATCCAAGGCGACTCCATATAAAGATCAATTTTTCACTCATCAGGCTTAAAAATTTGACTCGATAAGTCGAGTCTTCGATTCCTCGTTTAAATTTTTCTTTACATGTAACATACCATGTCGGGGAATGCCCTCCTTAATGCAGAAAACCAAGTCTAGTTTGGCAGCCAAAATAGTTGCAATAGAAAATGGCGTTGGTACATAAATGACTGATGCATTTGCCTCTTCTTTAGTCGTTTCTTCTGCAGCCGTATTAAAAGACTAGAAGACCAAGTGTTTTGTTTCTCATAGTCTCGCATGTTCACCCTTAGCCAATGCTTTATCAGTGACCAACGTCTTGGTGCTTTCCAAATTTTCATATGAGGCTGAGTTGGGCGGTGCTCGTTTCATTGTTTGGGGCAATGATTTTAGCAAAAACCCTGGGTTGGTTTATCCATGTGCACTCATGCCAACCTCATGAGAAGAAGTGGCCAAATACACATATGGTCGAGAGCCCTCTTGTATGTAGACCACCGTGCCTTTGTTCCTTTTGAATTGGTGGTCCCCCCTTAGTGGTTTAAGAAAAGACCTGCGATGCCACATAAGAAGGAATGAGCCACAACATAAAATAATACGAATACTAATACAAATAGTAAGTCCCTTTATGGCTCTAGGGTATCACTATCCAAAGTTGTTTCAAATTCGTAATATAAAGATGTGGCTATCAACAAAATAGTAGAATTTTAGGCATGCATTAAGTAAGGACTTCAACGAGCATGATCAGGTCATCCTCAACTTAACTATATCTTGCAATGATTACACTAAAGACTTTCAGGTGGTTTTATCAACCATTATGACTTGAATGTTCAAACATTCCTTCTAAGCCTAATGAAATGAGAGGGAATGAGGACTAATGATATATGAGGTACCTTGTAAACCCTGATGCATATGAGTGATCTAGTTTAAGGTAAGATGTGAAGGTGAAGATGATAAGAACCCTTGAGAGTAAGGATTAATTCACGGTAGGGTTGGACCCTCAATCACCAATGCCTAAGGTTTCAAGGATGCCAGGGAGAATATATAATTCTCTCAAACCCTAATGAACATGCTAAGTCATAGGACCAGTCAAGGGCCTAGGTCGACATGATATGCAATAAATCTCACCATGGTGTTGTGTGATGTTGATGAGACTGTTCCCTTAGAGGCATAGGTTAAAAACAAAAAGGGGGTCACTTTCTTTCCAAATTAGGGTTTCTCGCAAACCCTAGTATAGTCAACATAAGGGGAGCCAAAAATCAAATCTTGCTTTTCCACATACAGTGCTTCTTTTGGTTGCGATACATACTAGGGAAAGATAATTTTTGAAGTAATGGAAGTCCCTTGGTGCGTCACCAAATCAACACACCTTCAAAACCCTAATGTAGTCATAAGGTCAACATTTGAGGCAACACATGATGTGTGGGGGCAACATGTAAAGTGCGAATGGGGACAACATCAAATTTCAACAAAAAAGGGGAGAGGAGAGTAATCTGTTAAGAGTCTCATCAAAACCCTAATGGGTTGAACGAGCAAAATGGGGAACCCAAAATTTGAATATGCCCAAAATTTTGGGTGGTGTTGTAGTAGCTACAACACTCTCATAATGCTAAATCTAGGCAATTGGCCTCATTCTGATAGGTGGAAGCTTAGTCCAAAAAAAATAATAACTATCAAACCTTAAGAAAAGGCATTTTATCATACCTTTTTATATCTGTATTAAAACAAGAAAAAACCACATAAATTTAATTTTGAGTCTTTTAATTTAAATATTACCACATAAATAGCTATAAATACTAATTAATTATGTTTATAAGTTTTACATATTAAATAATTTATATACAACTTAATATCTTATTTATTTATATTGAATTTTTAATTTAATACTGTATATCATTTTTTTTAAATATTATTATTCACATTTAATTTTTAATTTTTAATTTTATTTTATATTAATTCCAATTCCTACCTCCAAAAATTCTGCCCTTTCACCCTCGCTCTTAGTTGACGATTCAATTTGAATACATCTGAGGAAGCGAAGGATTCTATTTTTAATTTTTTGATAATTTTTTATTCCCGCCTGCAAAAAAATCTAGGAGCAGGAGCAAGTGGAACCTTGTGGTGGGAATCCTGTCAGATTTCGAAGAGCGATGCGCTACTCAGCTGGTTCATGCCATAGTTGTGGAGATGCATGCGGGATTGTGGAGATGACAGCGGGATTGGCCTAAGGGGAAGTAATCTCAAGATGTTTCTCATCTTGGTCGATAGCATGTCCACTAGAAATTTATAAAGTGAACCTCCAGAAATGACAAAGTTGAATATTTTTCTAATTTTTTATTGTGTTTAACTGGTCAAAACCCATATTTTAATTCCTTGGAAGCAAATTTATTGAACTTGTTTGATTTATATTTCTTGAATCTGAGTTGTATGTTGCATTTGCAGTAGTCTCTAACGTATTTTTTTGGTCTAGTTTCCATATTGATGTGTCTGTGTCCTGTCAAATTATTGATAGAGATATTTAAACTCCTGAGGCCTTTGAGAAAACCAAAATGTGAAGGAATTCTACCGCATAGCGTATTGTTTGACAAGTCGATGAAACCCTCAGATAAATAAAGAATTTGAAGTTGAAAATTTTGTTCGTTGAAGTTGAAAATTTTTTTCCCGACCCTTGAAATTGAACATAGAACATATCATCAGTCTTGTCGGAGCTAGTGAAACCATTAGCAGATAGCGCATCAAAACTTTCCCATAGACTTTCGTCCTGAGAGCATGCCTCTGATGGACTGGTAGTAGACAACGCATCAAAACTTCCCCACATATTTTCATCCTAAGAGTTGAGCCTGCCTCTGATGGATTGGGTGTAGTCCAGAGAGATTACAATTCAGACACTTGGATGGGAATCTCTCCATAAAAAAATTTATTGGATAAACTGAGCACGTGCAAATCCTTGAATTTCCAGATCCATTATGGAAGAAACCCTGTCAACTAGTTATGTTCCGAATGATAACAAGTGAAAAATCAGTATGCCCTTCCAACTTGTATGTATTGTACCAATTAAACAATTATGGTCCAAGATAAGCTACTCAGATTTCCAAATGAAGCTAGAACAGTTCCTGTGAGGTAGTTAGCTGACATAGACAATACCAAAAGGCTTTTCATTAAGCCAATCTGAGGAGGGATTTGTCCTTCCAACAAATTCTCTGGAAAATGTACTATCAAATAATACATATGCTTGCACTACCAGGTTCCATGTAACCTATGAAGCTTCTCAGCATGGTTTAAAGCATGCTACCACGAAGCTGTGGATCGATTAACTGTTCAATTCCAAAATCATTAATATGTGCCTCAAACTTTTCATCAAGAAGAATATTGTTGGGCTTAATATCACAGTGTACAATCTCCCTAATTCCACATTCTTCATGTAAATACACCAGTGCCTCTGCAATGCCCATAGGAATTCTAAGCCTTGTCGCCCAGTCGAGCTGAGTATATTTCCCATGTAAATGCATGTCTAAACTACCATTGGGCATGAATTGGAGTATAAGGATTTTGGCATTCCAATTGGAGATTACACCCATAATTTTCACTAGGTTCTGATGCCTAATTTTACCCTGTATCTTGCACTTTTTCCATAAAAAGGTTGTGGGCCTCTTCTTCTAATTCAACTTTGAGCTTCTTGATTTCCACTATCATCCCATTAACAAGCTACCCATTGTACACTTTACACAATTACACCAACACAAATCAGGCATAGAAACATGAATATGCTTAAGGCACCATTGTTGATGATAATTCTCTCGCTATATCCTTCTGTCATCTTATATATATCTTTCTCGCTCACCTTCAAGAGAGACTCTTCAAAGTAACACATCTCCAAATTTGCAGAATCAGAAGGGGCAGAATGCCACATTCAGCAAATGGAAACCCCCACGATGATGAAGAATATTGTGAATATTGTTCTATTGATCCTCATTTTTGAATTAGACTTAGAATGAAAGAGGATAGAGGAGAATGGCGATGTACCTATGGGAATGGAGCCAGAGAGATTGTTATGAGAGAGAGTCAAAATTGCTAGGGATTTTATCTTGATGAGCTCCTGTGGGATTCGACCGTCCAACGCATTCCTTGATAAATCTGTGATTCTAAAATGGGAAGATTCCCAAGTTCTGGGGGAATATGTCTTGTCAACTTATTGTTGCAGATATTTAAACTCCTAAGTCCTTTGAGAAATCCAAACTCTGAAGGAATTCTACCACTTAGCCTATTGTTTAGCCTATTGTTTGACAAGTCGATGAAACCCTCAGATAAATAAAGAAATTGAAAATTTTGTTCCTGGCCCTTCAAATTGAACATAGCATCGGTCTTGTCGGAGCTAGTGAAAGCATTTGCAGACAGCGCATCAAAAATTCTAGACAGATTTTCATCTTGAGAGCCTGCCTTTGATGGATCGGGTGTAGTCCTCATCATAGTTACCAAGTTCAAATTTGAATTCGTATTTGAATTTGATTTGGTACAAAAGAAATTAGATCCTTTAAAAATCAATATGGCAAAAATTTGGGAGTATATATCTTATAAATATTCAATTTTTCTTTTTTTGAGAACTGGAAAGGAAAACCCATGAAACTCATAAAGTCTCCAACATTGCTCTATATTGCTTAAAATGTTTAAAAATGATTACGGGAAAAATTGGAGTATACATCTTATAAATATTCATTTTATTTTTATTTTTGTGAGAAATAAAAAGGAAAACTCCAACATTGCTCCATATTGCTTAAAATGTTATAGACATTTTTAATTTAAAATAGTCCAAAAATACTAAAAATTGAATGTATCAAATTTACTATTAAATATTAATAAACACAAATATAATGTAAATTTTGTAATTTACAATATAAAATCTCAAATATTTAGATATAAATAATATGTTTGAAGTGATCTCCACATATTCAAAAATATTTCTAAATATTAAATAGATTTATAACACAGTAAAACTATCAAGTCTACTATAAAACTATTTAGTTATATAATATAAATTTATTCAAAAATAATATAATAATATACACAAACTAAAACTTTTTAATTATGATCCAATAAAACTATATTTCTATTTTTTATAATGGTTCACAATTTTTCAATGAACAGGAGTTGGTAATCACAACCACAATTTATAGCACTTATTATTTCAGTGGATAAGCACCTGTATAGCTATTGTTCAAAAAAAATTTCGCCAAAAAGCCATATAAGTTTTAGTATACCTTTTAAATTTTTTAAACCAAAAATATTTGGGCAATATTACTGTACAGTATCCAAAACTACGTATTAATTCGCCAATCGAATCATATCATCGACTTATCATATTTTTTATGCCAATTCGGCTGAACTTGGTAACTATGGTCCATAGAGCTTGCAATTTAGATACTTACAAGTTTTTACAAGTCATCTCTCAACTTTTTCACTCAATGTGAAGAATAAGGTTTCTCTTTATCTTCTGAATTTTATTGTGCTTTATTTTCTGAATTTTATTGTGTATGGTTCTACGAAGAAACACATGTGTCTTGAAAAATAAAGATTCTTGATGACACTTC
Organism: Pinus albicaulis; assembly: GCA_034641835.2. Lineage (NCBI taxonomy): Eukaryota > Viridiplantae > Streptophyta > Pinopsida > Pinales > Pinaceae > Pinus > Pinus albicaulis. The sequence goes on from JAXQQM020058648.1 coordinate 353,335, forward strand.
AAATTCCCATTTATATTGTTGTTTGAGCACGCTTTTCACAAGATGGTCTTTCTCATTTGTTTTCTGCATTTCTTTTTCTACATTTGCTTTTGTGTAATATTTAATCAAAAATTGTTTCAGAATATTGTTATGTTTTCTCTACTCCAATTGTTTTGACAAAGGTATCTCACTGTTGAAATACAATAATTCTTTATCTGTATTAATTTTCTGGTCTAAATTCCATAGCTATTCACAATGTTCTGTGACTTCTTTGGTTCTTTCCATGTTTTCTGCTACAAGTAATTTTTAAAATTCTTGAATGAAAATTTTCAGGATACAATTTAAGTACTTCATATTGATCATTTTAAATAAAAAAAGAAAATATTTTTGGTTGTGGGTGTGGGGATGTTATTTTTGAAAATTGGGTGAAATGGTATTTGGAGGGTGATTTGCTACATATAAAGTACTTCGAAAAATTATAATCGAAAATACATAAAATCAAATGTAGAATATTATGATGATGACAACCTTATGTTGTATAAACTATTTCCAACTTGCTTTCAAAAGTTGAACCACCTTAATTTCTTTTAATAATTCAGTTGAGGTGTTACTTGTGTTCCTCCAAGTTTCTGGAATGTAATAGTGAAAGAGCATGTGGATACAACCCCCAAATTTTAGGGAGATTAAATGATATGTAAAAATAAATATACATCTAGTTGTATTTGATAACAAAATGTTTGATAATGGAAGGAAACATAGGTTAGCCTCATGGATTTTCATCTCCATAACCCTGGGTACCCAATTTACATATTTCAAATGTCCCTCATTAAAAGTAAACATTTTTGCATCAAATTTCACTATTTTGGGGACACTGCAAAATTTTCACTTAAAGTTTCATTGTCATGGAAGTGTGGGGATCGTGACCCAAACCTTGGTGAGAATTTCACTGTGTAACATTGGGTTGTACTCAACATTGGATCAATGTTATGAGTATTGATTATGACTTGTAAGAGGGATTTTCCTATTATGGGGGGCTTAAAATATTGTGACAAGGATTTTTCACAAGTGGTGACATCCCCCTAATCAAGATTCATTATAGGGGTTGATAGCCCTATACAAGGGATTTGTTATTTATTCTGCCATTATAGATAAACTTTAAAACACAACATACATCAAGAGATATAGGGACAGAGTCATGAAAGTGGAGAAAAAAATTTTGAGGAATAAAAAAATCTAGGTCTATTATTGTAGAGAAGTTACATCATCACTAAGTGAATACAAAGATACATCCTCAATTAAAAGTTATCTATTCATCTAAATCTATAATCAAATCCTTCCTTTGTGGGATCTTATGTTTCAAATGGAACTAAAACCAATAATAAACAGTCCAACTTCATTATACCATATGGTTGCTGAAATTTTGTTATTTTAGTCTTTGGGCATAATTTCAAACAATTGGCGTACATCCCATTCCAACACTTGTTTTGAGTTAAGAAAACTCCAATAGTTAACGTAATTGAGCAACACTATGTAGAATTTCCTTGAAAATTCTACAACTATAATTATGAATAATCTGATACAACTTCTATTCACCAAGAGACAAATTTTCTCTACTAAATCAGCAGAGGAATAGAAACAGAGATAAAGAACTAGTCACACACAATAACACAACATTTTTCTAGGGATACTTGATGATATGAGATAAGATAAATTTATTAGTGTCCAATGAATGACCACAACAAATAAGTCATTGGGATTCAAAACTGTTGAGATTTAACAAGATGATGAGCTTAGTGAAAATTAAGCACCTTCACTAAGTGGGGTCCACAGACTATTTTTAGGTGTATGTATATTTTTAGACATGGTGAGAATATTCTATAAGTTGCAGGATGCTATTTGTAGATGGTTGATCAAGTTGGAAAAATAGATGAAATTCTATTTTTAAAATATTGGTTGAAGTCTACTTATAGATCGTCGATCTAAAAATAGGTGCATGTCGATTATTATTAACCCTTAATAATAATCCAACAATAAACATCAACTTATTCTCTTGGAACAATTTATTTCAGTATACATATTTGGAAAATGAGTGGGCTAAAGGAATTACGCAATTCCTAGGTTTTATTGGTGGCTCATGTATGAGGACTCATTTAGAACTAAAGTGACAAAGTTATGACAGAGTTGGAAAAGTAGTTATAGGAGTTGTTATTTAGTTTAACTCAGTTAATGGAGTTAAACTTAGTTGAGCTAGTTGTATCTAGTCTAACTGAAAGATATACTAGTGAGAGTTAAGTGAATTAATTAGTTAATTAATTCAAAACTAATAACTCATTAACAAATGAATAGATACAACAGTTAACTATAGTGCATGTCAGCTCTAGTGGAGATCCAGTGGAGAGATAGGTGAAAGGGTGAGAACGACTATCCGTTGTGACTATAATGATGCAGTCAATGCATCTGACACAAATTGGAGTTTCTAATGAGGATTGCGTAGTCAAGGCGAGGTAAATTTGAATTCATTCAGAGGTCTTCTTCAACAGGGATTGCGCAGTGGAGGTGGGTTGTCAAGAGGCAAGAAATTGGTGCATTGAGATGCAAATTTCTACATGATAGTGTGTAATGAATCTACATTGTGCTGAGAGCTTGATGTACTAAGATTTTTATGAGATTATTACATGATTCCATTGATATACATAATATGATAGTTTGGTTTTTAGCTTTAATATTTCCCATTAAACAACTGTGTTATGTGCGACTAAATTTATTCACATGTGTTTGCAATTGAGTTTTAAATTTCCCCAAGTTTAATTAGTGGAAGTTTTCTATATTTTGCAAGAAGATAAATATTGTGAGATCAGGAGGATCCAGTAATACATCAGTATTAATAAATTTATACATATTATCAGAGCATTTTTCATTATTGGAGATTGCAATTGTGAATAATTATTGAGTTTTGTGCTGGTGGAAAATTCGAATTTGCTACAGAAATTTCTTAATGCAACAGTTGAGTATTCATTGAAATGCCTTTCAATGGGTTGCGATTGGAGTATGCCCTTGATGGTAGCTCGAATTACATAGCCTGGAAGGATAGGATGGAGGTGGTGCTTGAAGATAATGGGTTGAAGGAGTTCATCAATAGCGATGTTCCTAAGCCTACTTCTAGCGATGCTACAGGACTTGACGCATGGCAAAAGAAGGTAGCAAAGACAAGAAGAATTCTGTTGGAAGGTGTGAAGGACCATATTGTGTCAAGCCTTGATGGGAAAGCCACTCCATTTTCAATGTGTAAGGCTTTGACAGATCTTTTCCAAAGCAGTAACGACCAGAGGAAGTTGGCGCTGAAATATAAGCTCAGAAAAATAAAAATGGAGAAGGGCGACAGTATTCCAAAATATCTCACGAATATTTTCCATTGTAGGGATGAATTGGGAAGTGTGGGTATTATTGTTGATGATGATGACTTGGTGAGCTTTCCTCTCCTTAGGCTTCCAAAGAGTTGGCATAGCTACGAAGACTCTGTCAATGGACGAGAGAAATTGTCGGGTTGGGAGAGACTTTGGTCGGATCTTGTGTAGGAGGAGATAAGGCAAAGTACCAAGGATGGCTCTTCATCAAAGAATTATGATGAACAAAACTGTGCTTTGGATGCCAAATAAAGGAAAGGAAAGGGGAATAAATCCCATCCAAAATTCGAGGCTAAAGGAAAGAAGTTGGATTTGTCCAAAGTAAAGTGTTTTCACTATCACGAACATGGGCATCTCGCATTAACTGCAGTACTGAAACTCCATCTTCACTGAGAGATCAAGTCTTCACATTCATCTAATGAATGTGCCAACCCATCTTCACTGAGAGAGCAAGGATGGTCGTTATGGAAGAATATTGTGCGACAGGTGCAAAGGTTTCTTCATAATCAATCCCCTCAATCTGTGAGGAGCTCTGGGCAAAAAATCTTGCCTTATACTTCTCGATGCTCCCATCAGCAGCTTGCTTTACCTTGTAGATCCATCTTGATCCTACAACTGATTTACCCACCGGCCTTGGAACAATCTCCCAAGCATTTTTTCTGACAATGGAGTCATACTCCTCCACCATGGCATCTACCCATGTGGGTTGCTACACTGTTTCTTCAAAAGAAGATGGCTCTTTCATGACACACTTGCTCATAAGAGCCATGTACCCAGTAAAATGGTCAGGTGACTATCTTTGTCTGCACTATGATGTAGGTACTCCTACATTTTGTGTCACATCAAGCCTCAGTCTCTCAGCTTCTGTGGTACACTTTCTTCCTTATCTGATGTTTGGTTCTGCATGAGTGAACTCCTCCACTCCATGAATCTCCTCTTGTGGCTAATCCACATCTAGAGGCTCATCTTTCAGAAAAAGTAGCTCCTCCTCTAAATGCAAGTGTAGCTCCCTCTCAAGAGACAACTTCATGGCTTTCACCTCATTGAATTTTATATCCCGTCGCACCACAGTCCTCCGACTTTTTGGAAAATACACATGATAATTATGGGGTGTTTCTGTGTACCCCACAAATATCCCAACTTCTGCAGTCAGCTCCAATTTCTTCCTGGCGTCCTTAGTCACATGAATGTAAATAAATGAGCCAAAAATCTTCAAATGAGAAATATCAGGCTTCTTACCAGTAAAAGCTTCTTCAGGTGTACTCATGCCAAGTACTATATGAGGACAATGGTTTTGCACATAAACCACAACGTTGCATGCTTCTACCCACAAGTGCATTGGTAGGCCTTGGTCATGTAGCATAGCTCATTCAACACCCATGATAATTATGTTCTTCCTCTCGGTGACCCCATTCTACTGTGGGTTATGAGGCGCTATGATTTCTCTTCAAATTCATTCTTTGCTATAGAAGTCTTTGAATTCGCTCGAGATATATTCACCACCATTATCGCTCTACAAAGCCTTCACTTGCTTCCCCGACTCCTTCTCCACCAATGCTTTAAACTCATAGAACTTTCCAGCATCTATGAGAATAGTCATCAACAAAAATAACATAATACCTCTGTTTTATTGTTGAAGCAACTGAGAAAGGTCCACACACGTTTGTGTGAATTCTCTCTAGGATCACCGAAGCACGGTTCTCCTTATCATGAAAGGTGGTATTCACAAAATTACCCATATTACATCCCTTGCACTGATCTAACTGCACAAGGGTACCCTTGGGAAGTCCAGTAGAAATATGTTGCAAAATCTTCAAAGTGCCATGGTCAAGATGGCCCAATCTCTTGTGCCATAATTCGCCCTCATCCTGGCTCACCACTTATTCTGCTTTGCCCATGATTGTAGCGTAGCCATCTACCTCTAGCTTATAGAGATTCTTAACTCGAATCCCTATCCTCTTGGTTTGACCCATTGCTTTATGTCGCAGGAAAGCTTTTCCATCGCTAAAAACAACATCATAACCTCTGTTTTCCAACATTGTGACCGAGACCAAGTTCTTCTTCAGACCTAGAACATGCATAACATCTTTCAACAGAAATGGATTACCTGACTCCTTCTCAAAGATAATGGTCCCAATGTCAGTCGCACTATATCGACCATCGTCACCCATCTCTATATGCATTTGGAGGTCCTTCTCCTCCAAGTCACTAAACAACTCCTTGTCTCCCGTCATATGGAAAGATGCACCACTGTTAAGATACCACACTGATCCCATTACACTTGAAACCGGGCATGTGATCAAAGAGAAATCAAGTTCAAATTTCAAGGCTAAGGCCTCACTTGCTGCAACTCCAACAACCTTCTTTTTCTTCTTCTTCTGTGGGCAGTAAGTGGCGAAATGCCCATGTTCGTGACAATGAGAAAACTTCACCTTGGAAAAATCCTGCTTCTTGCCTTTAGCCTCAGATTTGGAGTGGAATTTATTCCCTTTCCATTTCCTTGCTTTGGTAGCCAAAGTGCAATTCTCTTCGTATTCATTCTTCAATGAAGAGCCATCCCTGGTACTTCGCCTTATCTCCTCCTACCCAAGATCCAACCAAAGTCGCTCCCAACCCCAGAGTTTCTCTCGTGCATTGACAGAGTCTTCATAGCTATGCCCACTCTTCAGAAGCTTAATGAGAGCCAAGCTCACCAAGTCATCATCATCAACAATAATCCCCACACTTCCTAGTTCATCCCTACAATGGACAAACTTCTTGAGATATTTTGGAATACTGTCGCTCTTCTCCATTTTTATTTTTCTGAGCTTATCTTTCAGGGCCAACTTCCTCTGGTCACTGCTGCTTTGGAAAAAATCTATCAAAGCCTTCCACATTGCAAATGGAGTGGCTTTCCTATGAAGGCTGGATATAATATGGTCCTTCACACCTTCCAATAGAATTCTTCTTGTCTTTTCTACCTTCTTTTGTCATGCATCAAGTAATGCAGCATCACTAGAACCAAGCTTAGGAACATCGCAATCGATGAACTCCTTTACTCAATTATCTTCAAGCACCACCTCCATCCTATCCTTCCAGGCTATGTAATTTGAGCTGCCCTCAAGGGCATACTCCAATCGCAACCCATTGAAAGACATTTCAATGAATACTCAACTGTCGCACCAAGAAATTTCTGCAACAAATTTGAATTGTCCACCATCACAAACTGAGCAATTCTTCACAATTGCAATCTTCAATAAGTAACACTGCTCTGATAACATGTAGAAATTATATAACATATGCATGTATATATCCAGATTATCCTGATCTAACAATATTTATCTTCTTGCTAAATACAAAATCCTTCCACTGTTAATCTTTTGCGGAAATTTAAACTCAATTGCAAACACGTGAAGCAATAAAAACAATCGTACATAACACAATTGTTTAACAGGAAAGCCTGAAGCTAAAAAACCAAACTATCATATATTATGTATTGTGGAGATCATGTAACAATCTCATACAAAGCTTAGTACATCAAGCTCTTAGTACAATACAATCGTCACACACAATCATGAAGAAATTTGCATCTCAATGCACCAATTTCTCGCCACCTAACAGCCTGTCTCCACTGCGAAATCCCTGCTGAAGAAGACCCCTGAATGAATTCGAATTCTCCTTTCCTTGAATGCGCAATCCTCATTGGCAACTCCAATGTGTGTGTGATGCAATCAATGCATCACTATAGTCACAATGGATAGTCCATCTTACCCTTTCACCTACCTCTCCATTGGGTCTCCACTGGAACTGACATGTACTGTAGTTAACTGTTGTATTTGTTTAGTTGATTAGTGAGTTATTATTTGTGAATTAATTAACTAATTAATTCACTCCACTCTCACTAGTGTATCATTTAGTTAGACTAGATACAACTAGCTCAGCTGAGTTTAACTCCAATAACTGAGTTAAACTGAATAATAACTCCATGAACTACTCTTCCAGCTCTGTCATAACTTTGCCACTTCAGTTCTAACTGAGTCCTCCATGCATGAACCACCAATAAACCCTAGGAATTGTGTAATTCCTTCAGCCCACTAATTTTCCAAATCTGTATACTGAAATAAAGTGCTCCAAGAGAATAAGTTGTTGTTTATTGTCGGATTATTATTAAGAGCTAATAATAACCAACATGCATCTATTTTTAGATTGATGATCTATAAATAGACTTTACCCAATATTATAAACATAAAATTTCATCTATTTTTCCAACTTTACCAACCATCCACAAATAACATCCTGCAACTTCTGAAATATGATCACCATGTCTAAAAATAGACATAGTCTAAAAATAGACTTACACCTAAAAATAGCCTGCGGGCCCACTTAGTGAAGGTGACTGATTTTCACTAAGCTTCATCATCTTGTTGAATCTCAACACTCCCTCTCAACAAGATAGGGATTATCCTTCACCTTGATCCTACCTCTATGGTATTCAAATTTTCTCCTGGTGAGTGCCTTCGTCGGAATGTCTGCATCCTGATCTTCTAAAGGAATGTACTGAAGCAACATCATCTTCCGCTACACACAATCTCTGATATTATGATACTACATATCAATATATTTAGATCTATCATGAAACACAGGATTAATCAAGAGTTTAATGCAACTCTGATTATCACAATGTATCACTGTAGGATCTAAATGTGAACCGAACAAACCGACCAGGATCTTCCTCATCTAGATAGCCTCACATGCAGCTTGACTTGCTGCCATGTATTCTTCTTTCGCTGAACTGAGTGCTACGGATCTTTGTTTCCTGCTATACCAAGAAAATGTTGTAGATCTGATACTGAAAATCCCTCCTGATGTGCTCTTTTTGTCCATTGGGCTGCCTTCCCAATCTGCATCAGTGAAGCCATGCAACTTCACCTCATCCGTTTGTCTGTACCATAAGCCATACTTAGATGTGCCCCTGAGATACCTCAGGACATGCTTGCCTGCCTTCCAAAAGAGTTTGGTTGGATTACCCATCACTTGTGAAAGCTCGTTCACCGCATAGCACATGTCCGGTCCTGTATTAACTAAATACATGAGCGAACCCACTAACTGTCAACAAACAGTGGCATTCACTACCTCTGTCGATGTAGCATCCTCTTTCCTCCAATTTCCTAGAAGAGGAGTGTCGATAGGCTTGAAACCTTGCATGTGAAACTTCTATAGTATCTCCCGGGCATACTTGCCTTGAGACACAAACAGTTCACCTTCCCACTGTCATATTTACAATCCAAGGAAATAATGAAGGAGGCCCAAATCCTTCATCTCAAACTCATTTTCAAGATCTACCTTGCATGAGTGTATCAACTGCTCATCACCCGTTAATATTAAATCATCAACATAAAGAACAATTATTAAAAGCTTACATTCCACCATAATTTGATACAGGTTTGCATCCGCCTCACTCTTGGTGAAGCCAAGTCTGGTGAAATAGTTGTCGATCCAAGTATACCAAGCACGATGTGCTTGTTTCAGCCCATAGAACGCTCTTTTGAGCCTGCACATATGCAAATCACTGCTGAAAATCTCAAATCCTTCAGGCTGCTCAATGTACATTTCTCCCTCAATGATCACATTAAGGAATGCAGTCTTCACATCCATCTGATGAATGTGCCAACCCATCTATGCTGAGAGAGAAAGGATGGTCCTTATGAAAGAATATCATGCGACAAGTGCAAAGGTTTCTTCATAATCAATCCCCTCGATCTGTGAGAAGCTCCGGGAAAAAAATATTGCCTTATACTTCTCGATGCTCCCATCAACAGCTTGCTTTACCTTATAGATCCATCTTGATCCTACAACTGATTTACCCACCGACCTTGGAACAATCTCCCAAGCACTGTTTCTAACAATGGAGTCATACTCCTCCACCATGGCATCTACCCATGTGGGCTCCTACACTGCTTCTTCAAAATAAGATGGCTTTATCATGACACACTTTCTCATAAGATCCATGTATCAAGTAAAATAGTCAGGTGGCTATCTCTATCTACGCTGTGATGTAGGGACTCCTAAATTTTATGCCGCATCAAGCTTCGGTCTCTTAGCTTCTGTGGTACGCTTTATGCCTTGTCTGATGTTTGGTTCTGCATGAGTGGACTCCTCCACTCCATGAATCTCCTCCTATGGTTGATCCACATCTAGAGGCTCATCTTTGGGAACAATTAGCTCCTCCTCTGCATGCAAGTGTATCTCCCTCTCAAGAGAAAACTTCATGACTTTCACCTCATTGAATTTTATATCCCATCGCGCCACAGTCATCCAACTGTTTGGAAAATACACATGATAATTATGGGGTGTTTCTGTGTACCCCACAAATATCCTAACTTCTACAATCGGCTCCAACTTATTCCTCGCGTCCTTAGTCACATGAATGTAAACAGATGAACCAAAAATATTCAAATGAGAAATATCAGGCTTTTTACCAGTAAAATCTTCTTCAGGTGTACTCATGCCAAGTACTCTATGAGGACAACGGTTTTGCACATAAACTGCAGTGTTGCATGCTTCCACCCATAAGTGCATTGGTAGGCCTTGGTCATGTAGCATAGCTCATGCAGCACCCACGATCGTTCTTTTCTTCCTCTCTTCGACCACATTCTGCTATGGGTTATGAGGTGCTATGAGTTCTCTTCGAATTCCTTCTTTTCTACAGAAGTCTTTGAATTCGCCTTAGATATATTCACCACCATTATTGCTCCGCAGAGCCTTCACTTTCTTCCCCGACTCCTTCTCCACAAATGCTTTAAACCCACAGAACTTTGAGAATGTTTCGCTCTTCTTCTGCATGAAGAAGATCCAGCATCTACGAGAATATTCATCAACAAAAATAACATAATACCTATGTTTTATTGTTGAAGCAACTGAGAAAGTTCCACACACGTCTGTGTGAATTCTCTCTAGGATCACCGAAGCACGGTTCTACTTCTCATGAAAGGTAGTATTCAAAAACTTACCCATAGTACATCCCTTGCACTGATATAACTGCGCAAGAGTACCCTTGAGAATTCCAGTAGAAATCTGCTACAAAATCTTCAAAGTGCCATGGTGAAGATGGCCCAATCTCCTGTGCCATAATTCGTCTTCATCTCGGCTCACCACTTCTTTTGCTTTTCCCATCATTGCAGTGTAGCCATCTACCTCTAGCTTGTAGAGATTATTAACTCAAATCCCTATCCTCTTGGTTTGACTCGTTGTTTTATGTCACGGGAAAGCTTTTCCATCGCTAAAAACAACATCATAACCTATGTCTTCCAACATTGCGACCGAGACCAAGTTCTTCTTCAGACCTGGAACATGCATAACATCTTTCAATAGAAATGGATTACCTGACTCCCTATCAAAGGTAATCGTCCCAATGTCGGTCGCACTATATCGACCATCGTCACCCACCTCTATATGCATTTGGAGATCCTTCTCCTCCAAGTCACTAAACAACTCCTTGTCTCGCGTCATATGGAAAGATGCACCACTATCAAGATACCACACCGATCGCATTGCGCTTGAAACCAAGCATGCGATAAAAGAGAAATCAAGTTCAAATTGCAAGGCTAAGGCCTCACCTGCTGCAGCTCTAGAAACCTTCTTTTTCTTCTTCTTCTGTGGGCAGTTAGTGGCGAAATTCCCATGTTCGTGACAATGAAAACACTTCACCTTTGACAAATCCTGCGTCTTGCCTTTAGCATCAGTTTGGAGTGGAATTTCTTCCCTTTCCATTTCCTTTCTTCAGCAGCCAAAGCGCAATTCTCTTCATCTTCATTCTTCGATGAAGATCCATCCCTGGTACTTTGCCTTATCTCCTCTTGCACAAGATCCAATGAAAGTCGCTCCCAACCCGGCAATTTCTCGCGTCCATTGACAGAGTCTTCGTAGCTATGCCAAATCTTCGGAAGCCCAAGGAGAGCCAAGCTCACCAAGTCATCATCATCAACATTAATCCCCACAATTCCCAATTCATCCCTATAGTGGACAAACTTCGTGAGATATTTTGGAATACTGTCGCCCTTCTCCATTTTTATTTTTCTAAGCTTATCTTTCAGCGCCAACTTCCTCTGGTCGCTGCTGCTTTGGAAAAAATCTATCAAATCCTTTCATATTGCAAATGGATTGGCTTTCCTGTGAAGGCTAGACACAATATGGCTTCACACCTTCCAACAAAATTCTTCTTGTCTTTGCTACCTTCTTTTTTCATGCGTCAAGTAATGCACCATCACTAGAACTAGGCTTAGGAACATCGCTATTGATGAACTCCTTCAGTCCATTGTCTTCAAGCACCGCCTCCATCCTATCCTTCCAGGCTATGTAATTTGAGCTGCCCTCAAGGGAATACTCCAATCGCAACCCATTGAAAGACATTTCAATGAATACTCAATTGTCGCACCAAGAAATTTCTGCAGCAAATTCAAATTGTCCACCATCACAAACTGAGAAATTCTTCACAATTGCAATCTTCAAGAGTTAACATTGCTCTGATACCATGTAGAAATTATATAATATATGCATGTATATATCCAAATTCCCCTGATCTAACAATATTTATCTTCTTGCTAACTACAGAATCCTTAATCCACTGTTAATCTTTTGCGGAAATTTAAACTCAATTGCAAACACATGAAGCAATCAAAACAATCGCACATAACACAGTTGTTTAACGAGAAAGACTGAAGCTAAAAAACCCAACTATGATATATTATGTATCATGGAGATCATGTAACAATCTCATACAAAGCTTAGTGCATCAAGCTCTCAGTACAAAACAATCGTCACACACTATCATGAAGAAATTTGCATCTCAATGCACCAATTTCTCACCACCTGACAGCTGGCCTCCGCTGTGCAATCCCTACTGAAGAAGACCCCTGAATGAATTCGAATTTCCCTTGCCTTGACTGCGCAATCCTCATTGGCAACTCCAATGTGTGTGTGATGCAATCAATGCATCACTACAGTCACAACGGATAGTCCATCTTACCCTTTCACATACCTCTCCACTAGGTCTCCACTGGAATTGACATGCACTATAGTTAACTGTTGTATTTTTTTAGTTTATTAGTGAGTTATTATTTTTGACTTAATTAACTAATTAATTCACTCCACTTTCACTAGTGTATCATTCAGTTAGACTAGATACAACTAGCTCAACTGAGTTTAACTCCAATAACTGAGTTAAACTAAATAACAACTCCATGAACTACTCTTCCAACTCTATCATAACTTTTCCACTTCAGTTCTAACTGAATCTTCCATGCATGAACCACTAGTAAACCCTAGGAATTGTGTAATTCCTTCAGCCCATTGATTTTCCAAATTTGTATACTGAAATAAAGTGCTCGAAGAGAATAAGTTGTTGTTTATTGTCAAATTATTATTAAGAGCTAATAATAACCAACATGCATCTATTTTTAGATTGATGATCTATAAATAGACTTCGCCCAATATTATAATAATAGAATTTCATCTATTTTTCCAACTTGACCAACCATCCATAAATAGCATCCTGCAACTTATGAAATATGATCACCATGTCTAAAAATAGACATAGTCTAAAAATAGACTTACACCTAAAAATAGCCTGCAGGCCCACTTAGTGAAGGTGACAGATTTTCACTAAGCTTCATCATCTTGTTGAATATCAATAGTGAATATATCTCAAACGAATTCAAAGAATTCTGTGGCAAAGAAGGAATTCGAGGAGAACTCATAGTGCATAACCCACAGCAGAATGGGGTCGCGGAGAGGAAGAACAGAACAATTGTGGGTGCTGCATGAGCTATGCTTGACAGGGAGCTAAACTCACATGTAGTGGAAGAACTTCCAGTTTTGGAAGATGAGCCTCCAGATGCATAGCGGCCACAAGAGGAAGTTCATGGAGTGGAGGAGTCCACTCATGCAGAGCCAAACATCATAACTAGCAGAAAGCATACCACAGAGGTTAAGTGACTAAAGCTTGATGCAGCACAAAATGTAGGAGTCCCTACATCACAGCGCAGATAGAGACAATCACCTGAATTATTTACTGGATACATGGCTCTTATGAGCAAGTGTATCATCACAGAGCCATCTTCTTTTGAAGAAGAAACGTAGGAGCCCACATGGGTAGATGCCATGATGGAGGAGTATGAATCCATTGTCAGAAAGAGTTCTTGGGAGATTGTTCCAAGACCGGTGGGTAAATCAGTGGTAGATTCGAGATGGATCTACAAGGTAAAGCAAGCTACTAATGGGAGAGTTGTGAAGTATAAGGCAAGATTTGCTACCTGGGCTTCTCACAGATTGAGGGGATTGATTATGAATAAAAATTTGCACCTGTCACACGGTATTCTTCCATAAGGACCATCCTTGCTCTCTCAGCGCAGATGGGTTGGCACATTCATTATATGGATGTGAAGACTATGTTCCTTAATGGGATCATTGAGGAAGAGGTGTACCTTGGGTAGCCTGAAGGATTTGAGATCTTTAGCAGCGAGTCACATGTGTGCAGACTCAAAAGAGCACTATATGGGCTGAAGCAAGCACCACGTGCTTGGTACACAGGGATCGACAACTATTTCACTAGACTTGGCTTCACCAAGAGTGAGGTGGATGCAAACCTGTACCAAATTGTGGTGGAGGGTAAGCCTTTACTCATTGTTCTTTATGTTGATGATTTAAAACTAACGGGTGATGAGCAGTTGATACACTCATGCAAGGAAGATCTTGCAAAGGAGTTCGAGATGAAGGATTTGGGCCTCCTTCATTATTTCATTGGATTGGAAATATGGTAGTGAGAAGGTGAACTGCATGTGTCTCAAGGAAAGTATGCTCAGGAGACACTTGGTAAGTTTCACATGGAGGACTGCAAGCCCGTGGATACTCCTCTTCTAGGAAATTGGAGGAAAGAGGGTGCTACATCGACAGAGGTAGTGGATGCCATTTTTTATTGACATTTGGTGGGTTCGCTCATGTATTTAGTTAATACAAGACTAGACATTTTCTATGCAGTGAACTAGCTTTCACAGGCGATAGTTAAGCCTACCAAGCTCTTTTGGAAGGTAGTCAAGCATGTCCTAAGGTATCTCAGGGGCACATTTGAGTATGGCTTATGGTACAGACAAACAGATGAAGTGAAGTTGCATGGCTTCACGGATGCAGATTGGGCAGGTAGCCCAACAGATAGAAAGAGCACATCAGGAGGGGTTTTCAGTATCGGATCTACAATAGTTTCTTGGTACAACAGGAGAAAAATATCCGTGGCACTCATTTCAGTGGAAGTAGAATACATGGCAGCAATTCAAGCTGCATGTGAGGCTATCTGGATGAGGAAGATCCTGGTCAGTTTGTTCAGTTCACATTTAGATCCTACAGTGATACATTGTGATAATTAGAGTTGCATTAAACTCTCGATTAATCCTGTGTTTCATGATAGATCTAAACATATTGATATCTGGTATCATCATATCAGAGATTGTGTGTAGCAGAAGATCATGTTGCTTCAGTACATTCCTACGGAAGATCAAGATGCAGACATTATCATGAAGGCACTCGGCAGGAGAAAATTCAAATACCATAGAGGCAGGATCGAGGTGAAGGATAATCCATATCTTGTTGAGAGGGAGTGTTGAGATTCAACAAGATGATGAGCTTAGTGAAAATTAAACACCTTCACTAAGTGGGGCCCGCGGGCTGTTTTTAGGTGTATGTCTATTTTTAGACATGGTGAGCATATTATATAAGTTGCAGGATGTTATTTGTAGATGGTTAATCAAGTTGGAAAAATAGATGAAATTCTATTTTTAGAATATTGGGAAAAATCTATTTATAGATTATCGATCTAAAAATAGGTGCATGTCGATTATTATTAACCCTTAATAATAATCCAACAATAAACATCAACTTATTCTCTTGGAGCACTTTTTTTCAGTATACAGATTTGGCAAATCGGTGGGCTGAAGGAATTACACAATTCCTAGGGTTTATTGGTGGCTCATGCATGAGGACTCAGTTAGAAATGAAGTGGCAAAGTTATGACAGAGTTGGAAGAGTAGTTACAGGAGTTGTTATTTAGTTTAACTCAGTTAATGGAGTTAAACTCAGTTGAGCTAGTTGTATCTAGTCTAACTAAAAGATATACTAGTGAGAGTTAAGTGAATTAATTAGATAATTAATTCACAACTAATAACTCATTAAAAACTGAACAGATACAATAGTTAACTGCAGTGCATGTCAGTTCCAGTGGAGACCCAGTGGAGAGATAGGTGAAAGGGTGAGATGGACTATCCGTTGTGACTATAGTGATGCAATCAATGCATCTGACATGGATTTGCCAATGAGGATTGCACAATCAAGGCAAGGCCAATTCGAATCCATTCAAAGGTCTTCTTTAGCAGGGATTGCGCAGTGGAGGCAGGCTGCCAAGAGGCAAGAAATTGGTGCACTGAGATGCAAATTTCTGCATGACAGTGTGTAATGAATCTGCATTATACTGAGAGCTTGATGTACTAAGCTTTGTATGAGATTATTACATGATTCCATTGATATACATAATATGATAGTTGGGGTTTTTATCTTTAAGCTTTCCCATTAAACAATTGTGTTATGTGCGACTGAATTTATTCACATGTGTTTGCAATTGAGTTTTAAATTTCCGCAAGTTTAATTAGTGGAAGGATTATGTATTTTTCAAGAAGATAAATATTGTGAGATCAGGAGGATCCGGTAATACATCAGTATTAATAAATTTCTACAAAAACTAGATAAGGTTTAAATGGTATCATAGTGTCAGGGAAAACGTATCTTATAGTGTTACTCTATCAACTATAGAAAAAGAGGACAATTTCAAAAACAAACCTAGGGTGATTAGATAGGATGTCAAGCCTCAAGGCATGTGGAACTATAAGCCTTAGATAGACTGTAGGGAAGAGAAGGTGACTCCTTAACCATGTCATCAATCATTGTGAAGGGTTGATGCATGGTTTGATAATGTTGTCTGGAGAGTACCAAGTATTAAGGAGGCTTTTCTATTTAATCTTGGGAGGATTCCTAGATTAGGGAAGTCCATTCTTGGCAGCCAAGGTCTAGCAAAGAATTTTCAAATGGAATATTGGTTGCATGATTGAACTGTTAAATTTCCTTAACCCCAACAAACAATTTTTTTGTTGTAGAAAAAAAATGTAATTTTTATTAAGAAGAAAAAAATAACATTTTGTAGAGATAGAGTGTGTATGCATATAACATAAAAAATCTAGCTTGTATTTAGAGCACAAAAAGCGAGTTTATGGTCCTATATTGTTAGAGAACCATTTTGCATATAAGAAAAACCTGTTGAGGGACAAAGAGTTTGAATACATATATATGCAGAGTACCATATCAGTTTTTAAACAACAAATAAAAATGAGTGTCCTAGAGATAAACATAATTATGTAAAGTGTTGTCTATAATGGACCCCCGGTCAGCTGAACATGAGGATCCCAAAATGGCCACTGAGAATAAGTGTGACTGGTACCTTCGCATTCCTCTCTAATTTGCCACATTCCATAATTGAAATATAGTGTTTCTTTGGAGATTTGATCAACATCCTGGTTGTGTTCCTTGTAAACTTTAAAGATGATGGCATGAAAAAGAAATAATTGATTTCTTTAGTTGAATTGTTTCTTCCAAAAAGGGAGAAATATTTATATTGCAGCATGATTGTATACAATTCATCCAATTAACCACGAGTATGGAATGAAAATTGAATTTGAGAGACCCCATGATCAATTGTAAAAATTAGAAGATTTCTGCATGTTTGAAGTTTACTTTGATTGTTTGTGTTGGGCCCAAGACCCATGGAGACATGATGGGATTGGGAATCATAAATATATAAAATGAAACCACCCCTGATATTTTTCCCTGAATCAGTTGATGCCCCATATAAAAAGGCCCATGGGAGCGAATAATCAGTTTGTATAACTTCAATAACTCGAACTGTCCAAACATATTTATTGTTTCGGGGAAATTATGAAATAGATATCCAAATAGATTGAAGCATAGTATAACTAGTCTAGGCACATTTTCCATTGTTATTTTCAACTACAACATTGTAGGCCGATTTCTTCCAACATATAAACACTTGTAGCAAAAATTACTTGTCCTAGAGCATATTATGTTATGGCATCTCTTCACTATTAAACAAGAAATTTGCATAGCATTTCCTATAATGGACATATTTGAAACCCTCTAAAATAGACATGAAGGATCATTTCCAACACATAGTTGTAACATCAACACATAAATTCAATGACATGTTTTAGATCGATTTTCAATTACAGTGGTTACAAGAAAAGGGATTTAACTCAACTTTGGTTTGACAACTCAGATCTAGAGCAAAAAGATGATGATCATCCCTACTCATTATGCTAACAATTTTAGGTTAGCCCTACTATTTTAGGTCAGTAAAAAAGGAAGTTTAGATTTCATTCAAGCAAATATTGAAAAATCATTTTGAATTTTCCTATGTTGTGTGCGAAAATATTTTGCATACTATCCTATGGTAGGATATTTTGAAAATGAAAGTCAGTTTATAGGGTATCAATAGCGCATCATATCTACTTTTGAGACAAAATTCATAAAAAGGTTTAGGTGACATGTGTTTAAATGATTAGTCCCACTACTTCCTCTAAGATTGCATTTGATATGGTGCATATGCCATGTTTTTAAGATATATTGTTGTCATATCTCATAGCCCTCAAATTATAGTTGATGATACATTCCAGAACAGTAAAGTGTTAGTTCAATTATACGAGCAACAAGGTGCTCAATATGAGCCTATTGCAAGGGACCTGATTAGCCAAGAAGAAAAATTATCTCAGTATATTCATGAAAATTTAGAAATAATTTTGAATAAGGACTTCAGAAAAAATTACTAACTCTATTTTGAAGTTGACGTATGGTTTTTCAAATCTGTAGTGATCCATAGCTTTAGCATACGTTATACTTGGGAAAGGAACAAAAAATTAAATATCTTTAATCTCATTTCTATTATACACCACCTCACATCCTAAGGCTCAAGCAGTGGGAAGATCAGACACCAACAGAATATTCAAAAGGAGAGGAATATGAACATGGTAGGGCCTTTAATGTAGATCAAAAATATATTAAGTTCATAAAATATAGAGAAAATTACTCCTAATCCAAGCACAACATAGATAACACAGTTTGAGAAAATCCCCATGGAGACTAACACATTCACCACAATTACAATCAACAAGAGGAAAACATCAATGCGTCTAATAATGGCAATACATACCCAACTATAAATGAATATGATACATTTCTAGATCTTATGAATCACGGTGAGAAACTTTGCAATTGTAAGTTTCTTACCTGCCTATGTCCTTGCCTTAGAGTTCACTATTGCAGCTTTGGAAAATAGCCAAAGGGTAATCAAGAAAGGAGAGTAGAATGTCAATGAAATAAAACTTTTAGATAATTTCATGCACACATGTTTAGTAAAATCTCTCTTAAGCAGCCTAGATGCCTCTTCTACTAATATAAACCTAAAAGACAAATTTTCAATCACAGATTCATCTCAAAGGCATTGGAGAGAAGGATTTTTCATACATGGATTTTTGAGTAGTGCTACAATTACCAATAAGACTAAGGAATTGGAGTGAAGGATTTTGATGGCTTCTCTCAAGATCTCTGATGCAGTTAGAGAGTTGAAGCATTGTTGTGTTTGAGCTCTCAAAAAAACTCTATGGAAATATATGATGGTCCTTTGTTCTGTTATCTCCAATGCTATTTTTCATCCATGATCCATTTTTCCAATAAATAAATTTATTAGTGTAAGGCATTGGGCTCAATGGTCTCATCAATGAGAGGCATTGTTGAAAAATTCTTCAAGATGTTTCTGCAGTAAACATTGTTGGGTTTTGTTTTTAAGTATCACAATATAGACCCAGTTGAGATCTTATGTAGATATGGACTGGGGATTCTATTGTTAATACATATTGATGGTCTACCATGTGCTAGATATACATTTTTAGTCATGGAATAACGGATCCAAAATGAATTGGGACCTGGAACATATGTACCTTTATTTGGAGAACACTCACATCAATAGCATTGAATGTCCTTCAAGCCCTTCAAGGTCTTCCTATTTTAGACCTAACAATTCTCATTCAAGTGCTTAGTTCATGTCAGTTGGGAACAATTGATTTAGGATCCTTGTGACTTGTTGGCATATCTGATGGGAAAGTATGCATGTCCTTGCTACTCAAAAAATGGATCAAAACTTGTTAGGTTATATAATAACCTTTGGATTTAATAAAATATAGATAAATTGTTAACCCCTTTCATTATTTTGTCCTTCGAATCGCTCATTCAAATTGTTATGGGTGAGTATTTAATAATTTGAAAATAATCAGAGATTGATGCTCTCATACTTTGTTTTTTTCAAAAAATCATGCCTTGCAGAACATGTTCCAAAAATTTCCTACAAGATGGTCCATGTAATATGGACAAACTCATTATTTATCCTCTGATATGCCCTTATTGGCTATGTTTATTGTCATTAAGAGTTTAGAACCACTCAAAAATAAATAACAATAGGAATCTTGTCTAAATAGATGTTTATGATCTATATATTATATACAATGAATGATGCGCACACCAATTATAGAAACACCAACTTTTGACATGTAAATCTACCTTCAAGATAGCTTGAAACTTCAATGTTGTTGGAGCTTTCAAGAGCTACATGTTTTATTTAGCAAGCTGAAGTCTCTCTCTCTCTCTCTTTCTCTCTCTCCCAGTATCTATATATAATAGGCATCCAACAAGGGAGGTAGAAATACTCAAAGGATATGGTTGGATTCTAGTCCAACAACTCAAAATATTGGAGAAGACAAGTGAAGCAAGACTAAACAAAAAATTATATTTGTCATATTTTTCTTCTACATCACAATGAGAAAGGCACCATCCCTTGGATGCAAGTATGCAGAGATCAAAATGAGTCAAGGGTTAGTTTTCAGCTCCATATTTAAAATTCATCAATTCCAAATTTTATGTATTTTCTAGTTCAAACTTATGAAGTCTATTCACTAATTTTTCCTTCAAAAGAGGTTGTTAAATACTGAAAAATATGGATGTCTGGATATGGAAGTTAGTGATGGAGTGTGTTGTTGAAAAAAATTTACATTGTTGTTAGTCATTTTTATTTGTGATTTAGTATCAACTCTTTTTCTCCATTAGAATTAAGTCCATTTTGTAATGGTAGATAATTGAACACATTGTTTTTTTCCATTGTTTTGCAGTATTAAAGTTAACTTATAACTGTGTTATTTTTTGGTGCTCAATGTTGAAAAGAGATACTCTTATTGTGATAGGTTTCAATTTTTTTTTATTTGTTACATTTACACATAAGTTTAGATATCATTCAGATATGTAAATTTTCTAATTTTTTATTTGAATATTTACATGATAAAGGAAGGAAAAAGGTCCCAATTATAAAAATTCACCCAACAACAACAACATAGATATTTTTCTTTCATTCAACATGTAATATTTGCATTTGCCTTCATCAATTCTCTTCTTCCATATGTTATCCACTTATGAAATTTCCTTTGCAATATTTGGTGCATTTATGAGTTACAAGTCATGTGTAGGCTATAAATGTCTTCAGAGTTTCAATTCTAATTGAGTATTCAACTTAAAATATTGAGTCTCTTATACGTAACTATTTTCCCCTCCATCCACTTTTCATAACTTCCATAACCATTAGGTAGGGACCTACAACTTCGATGATGTTCTTCTTGTTTAGTAAAAGATTGTCGAGACTTTAATTTATTGAAAGTTGTAGAACTTAAAATCTATAAATTTTCAAGATATAATTTTTAAAAGTATAATTCTTTAATGGGTTCTAGCTCAATGGAAGAGCACCTGCTTTACAAGAAGGAGGTTAGTGGATTGATTCCATCGTGCCCTAATATTCATATGGAATGGCGGTGATCAGTTTTTGGTGACGGAGACTCTTTTGACCATCACCAATGAGCTTATGGTGACCTTTTTTGACCCTCACCAAAATATGAAATGGTGACGGTCAACGAACGCACCATATATATGCATCAATAGTGATGACCATTAAAGGTCTGTCACCATTATAAATCATTGTTGTTGATATGAAATGGTGAGGGTCACTATTTTTCAATATGGTCATTATTCGTGACTGAACTTGATGTCACCAATGAGCTTATGATGCCATTTTTTTACCCTCACCAAATATGAAATGGTGACAGTCAATGAATGTCACCATATATATGCACTAATAGTGACGGCCATGAAAGGTCCATCACAAAAAATATTTGTTTTTCATATGAAATGGTGACGGCCACTATCTGTCATTATAATAAATATTTGTGACGGACTTTGAATGTCACCACAACAAATACTTTCGACGACGACACCTTTGGTGATGTTCAATTTTTTAGTGATGGAGGCTATTTTCCATCACCATTGCTCATATGAAATTATGATGGTCACTATCCATAATTATAAATCATTATTGGTGATGGACCTTGAATTTCACCACAACACCTATACTTTCGATGATGCCACCTTTGGTGACGTTCAGGTTTTTTTTACAATGGCTCTTTTGGCCCTCACCAATGAGCTTATGGTGACATTTTTCGTCCCTCATCATTGTCCTTTTTTCTTGTAGTGACTAGATATTTACCTTAGCTATATGCTCTAAATTATGCACTGAGCTATCATAAATTGGGATTATAAGCATAATTTTGGTTTCTCTCTGTACCCCTGGATGATCAGAACCTTGTTCCAACCTCTCCATGGCACTGCAGAGCAACAGGGTTTCTTCATCATATCATATCTTGAAATCCAAATTATGGTTGTTTGAACATTTTTTATGCTCACATAAGTGTCCTTGGTTGATTCCTTGTCACATAAGTGGCCTTGGCTGATTACTTGTCAACCATGTCCCTGCGCAGGGTTAGGGACACTAATTCTACTGGTGGGATTCTAGTTTAGTTAATCTCCACCCATGGTCCTATGGTGTTTCCGCAAGGTAAGTGACTGTGTTTCTCCTTCGAGAGCACACAAAATCACCCAACCATAGAAGAGACAAAGCTTGAACCATCCTCGAGCTCCCAATGGAAGCACTACCAGTTTCTTCTTCAGAAGTGCAACATTTCGAACTGTGGGCTGACCATGGAAATGGGTGGCCTTTTTTATTTCTTCTCATAATAGTGCATTCCCTAATAGCAATTGTGTGAATGAAAAATACATTTCATTTGACTTGTATTGAATCAACAGTACAAGCATTCTCTCTCGCAGATGTCAAATTCTATGGAATTTTTACAAGTTAAAAAGTCTCTAAAAGGATTTGAGAGCTATTTTTTATTTAAAATAATTAAAAATAAAATATTTGAGATAAAAAAAAAAAATTTAGGACTAAATGATAATTATCTTTTTAAATGAAAGTCTTAAAATACCCTTTTGTGTAGTAATGAATTATGAGCCTATTTAAATTTTTTGTGTTACACTAGCTTGGATCTGAACCATGTTCCCTCCAAACATGAACTATACAATGCAAACAACAACTAGCATCATGGGATATTTGAAATTCAGAAGACTATAATGAGTGTCAAATTCATATGTGTTATTTTCCCTAATGTGCATTAATCAAATAACGGACCCTAGTCAAAATAAATCTGAAAGTCAGAGATTTACAATGAGTCTCCATGCATATGTTGCTTTTCTTAGTTTTTTTATAAAAAATTCTTTGTGACTTAATTTTGGTCAATCATCTTTAAGAAACACCTGAGAGACATAAAAATATATGATTAAAATTAAATTATAGCTAAAATATTATAATTTTAAGAAATTAAAATCTCAAAAGCTTGTAAACACCCCAATTGAGTAATTATAGCCAAGGTCAATGTGAGGAAACAAAAAATGTCTCCAAAGAATCATATATGTAATCAATAAACACCAATCTACATTCATAATAAATGGTGCTCAATATGAGAAATCATTTCACTAATATTCTTTTGTTTCTAAGCACACAGCAAGGTGTCACACCGAAGACACTTATTATCTATGATTTTCAAGAAAAGCTAAAAGAGTGCAACATTTTTTCCAAAAAACATAAGGAAACATATTTCCTATAATCATATTATAAAACATTAATTTAATATATTTTAATTTTAGAATGTTTCAGGGAGCCTGTCCAGTATAAACGATAGATAATTTTGACTGAAAACCTCTTCAATTTTGTAATAATCAATTAGTAAAATTTATACTTGTTATAAATTTCAAATTTATGAATGGCATGTCAAGAAAAGGTATCATGTATATATTTAACATTGCATGTATTAAATCAATATAGAATTTCATATCTTTAAAAATTGCACCACTAAAAGTTGCACCAATGCTCGAAATTTAATTTGAAAGTTCCAAAAAACC
Source organism: Pinus albicaulis (assembly GCA_034641835.2). Classification (NCBI taxonomy): domain Eukaryota; kingdom Viridiplantae; phylum Streptophyta; class Pinopsida; order Pinales; family Pinaceae; genus Pinus; species Pinus albicaulis. The sequence continues at coordinate 377,187 of JAXQQM020058648.1, forward strand.
AACTTTCCCATTCAATATGAAAATGATAGATAGGAAATGTAGGTGAAAAATTTGAAAAGCATAACCACTTAGTTCTTTCTCATATAGCTTTTCATGATGAATGAAAACAATGTATTCCTTTGTAGAAAAGCATGAGCTCTAAAATGATCCATGATAATTGCAGATTCTTGGGGCTTGCTTTCAAGGAAAAGTTCAACGTTCACTCTAAACTAAACTATGATCATCAATAACCACTTGGTGAATGCTACTAGTCAACCAATAAACCAACCACACTAGAATTTGAAACAGAATAGGTCAAACTGAAAATTAGGTATGTTAACACAAGATTTCAATAAGCACTTGAATTTGGTTACTCGTCCCTAATAGGGATATATTTCCATTAAAGGAAATCATAACACATGCAGCAATAAAACAAATATAAGTGATATGAATGATGGCATTACCAAAGATGTAAGTGAAGGACTAGGAAAATTTATGGTGATAAAGGGAATGATAGATCTCAAAGACAACATGATGATGTTGTTGGAGAGGGCCATATCACTGTGGAGTGAGGGTTTTAGTTTCTAAAAGGGTCCCAACTCAGTCTACTCAATTGGATGGGTTTCTTATACAGTTAGATTGGTTAAATTCATCTTATCAGGTTCATGAGGGTAGGAGAGGGAGGTAGAATGGGGATGGGAATCTTAACAGTCCTCCACAAGGAAAATATATGCTTGAATGTAAAGGAAAATGGAATTATAGGGGGGATTTGATGAAAATAAAGGGTGAATTATGCCTCCCTGGATGCATATCATGATACTGTGTTTAAGCTTTTCCATTCTGAAGTTGTAGGAATACTAGAGTTTAAGCACAAGAGAGAAGCTAAACATATTGTGGTTTGAGAAGAGGGCCAAGAAGGCCCTTTCTGGTTCTTCCTCTTTGAGATTGGAGACTTAATATTTAAGAGTGTTTATAAGGAAACAATAAATATGAGATGGATTGTCAAGCATATGCTAGCAGGGGTGTTGGTGGACTATTACAGTGGAAAAATGATCTAATGGATAAAATGAATGTCTTCTTCTAAAAAAAAGTTCAATGTTCAGGAGAAAATGTGGAGGGGTGGTTGAAGGTTCCCTAACCTAGGTCAAGTTCTTTCAATGGGTTAAATATCATCTTGTGCTGCAAAGTCTCATGAGGAATATGATTCTACAACAAATGCACATGAAAAATTGGAAGTCAAAATTTAGGACTCATTACAAATAAGCAGTTCAAACAGACATCACAAGCACCTGGGGCAAGCAACACCAACACTGAACTTCAGAGATAAGCATATCAATGATATTACATATTTGAGGAAGATATAGTTGTAGAAATAGTAAAAAATGTTATATTTTACAATGGGATAGTTCGAATATTTAACAATTTTTTGTTGAAGGGTATCTACATAAATTTTGAATTCTTAAAAGAACTTATTTTTTATGGAATCAGTAATCAGGGCCAAGAACTCTCATATCGGATCGAAATTGAGGAAAGTATAGGTGGTATAACCAGACATACTAGAATGTACTAATGTAAATTTTTTTGAATATAAAGTATTTTATTTACCAGAGAACGAAAATAATAACACGCCCCAAAATATGTTTGATACTTTTGAATGAGAAATGAGTTAAACTTTTATTATTAATTCACCACAGTTTTTTCTCTGTGAATATAAGGTATGCTTGATGAGATTTATTAAGTAAAAAACATTGGTCATGAAGAGGTACAATAATGAGCCTTCCATTTCAGTGTTATCAAAACCAGGTCGGTCATCAAACTGGTTAACCCCAAAATTCAAACCAGACACCAACAAAACTAGACCAAAATATCGGTTATTCAAAAAATACATAAAGAATTTAAATTTTAGGGAAAATCATGTACATTCATCTGCATCCATGTGGTCAACAAAAAAATGTGAACCATAGTGGAGCCAAAAAACAAAAAAAAACAAAGCAGAAGGTTATTAAAAAAATATATAAAACATTCAAAATTTAGGGAAAACATATATATTCATTTGTTTCAATGTGAATCCAAATCATTTATACACAAGTATACAATGTTTGTAATTTTTATAGTAAGTATGAGTGTATATAACCAAAACAACACCAACTACAATACATCTTTGAACCAAAATACATCAACAAAGGGGCTCTAAATGAACTATAGGGTCCAAAATTAAGCATAGTACTAATGAGTAACTGTAGAGGCATAGTTGAGAGTCTAGAATTTAGATTTTGCAATCTTATCATATGGTACTAGTGTATGGGTATGGTTTCATTGATTTTTGAACTCCTCTATCATGACCCTAGTGAAAATGTACACCTTCACTCAAGCCATGGATGCACTCGTGTCATGACAAAGGAATTCAACAATCAATGCAACCAACATCAAGGTAGATGGGTCTAGTGCTCTTGATTCAATGCCAATTCCATACCATCATACATCATATAATCCTGATCTAGGCGGATATTGGTGGTCACCCGCCTATTCCACTTGGGGCCCTACCATTGTCTCTTTCATTTTTTCAGTTTTGGCACAACTTACTATTTTTAACAGTTTTTCGAGTCCTGAACTTTACAAAGTGAGGCTTGTTATTTAGAGACTTTTTTTGAGATAGAATACCATATGTGGATACCATGGGTAGATACCACTTACAATACCATGGGTAAATCCCATGTGTGGATGAATACCATGGGTGGATACATACCATGGGTCACTTACAATACCATGCGTAAATTCCATGGGTGGATGGATAACATGGGTAGATGAATACCATGGTTTGATGCCATTTTACATTCGGATCATTAATGATCCAAGTGGATATTAGTGGTCACCCGCCTATTCCACTTGGGGCCCCACCATTGTCTCTTTTAGTTTTTCAGTTTTGGCACAACTTACTATTTTTAGCAGTTTTTCAGATCCTGAACTTCTGGAGCTATTTTGAGGCCCTAAACGACGTTTTTTTTTAGTCCTCGGATAGATTTTTCTAACGAGGTATGATTCGCGTCAAACGGAGATCGTATGCCAAAGTTACGTCCCCGAGAAGTTTAAACACCAAATTACCCAAACAAGGCCCATAGTTTTGGCGCTTCATCTCCTAGGGTTAGGGTTTTGGATGTTTAGGGTTTTCCATTATTTCTAAATAATAAATATGCCCTCAAGCCTCATTGCCACTCAGTTCAGAGGCCTGTAGCCACCACATCTCTTCTTAGAGATAGCTACCAGCACCCTAGCTATTTTATTTCCATTCTATCTGTAAGAACATTTCAGTTCTTTGATATTAATGAAATGAAGTTATTTTTCCGCTGCCTATTTTTATTTATGGTTATATGTTTATTTTTTTGTGTTTCTGCATAAATCCGGATCAAATACAGTGGAAACTTGCAATCCTACTAATCCTGAAATTCTAAAAATTATTTAACCTTGTTTAATTTTGAATGGGATCTAAAATTTGACTCTCTCCAAGTCGAATGAAGTTGGAACCACTCTCAAACAACCTGAAACAATTACTGTTAATATTTAAAATTTAAGTCAAATTTGACATTATCCTTATCTTTCCTTTTCAAAAAGGAAATATAAGGAGAACGACCACTTTTAATTTAATTTTAAAAAATAAATATTGCCATTAATTACTAGGGTTAGGTTTTGTAGGGCCCTAGGGTTAAGATATTTTTATTTCCTTTTAAGTATTTTTTATTAAAAAATTAAAATTTGGTGGTCATTAGCTACGTTGCACTACATTCTTCAAGATAGCTCAATTTAGTAGAGAACTAGTCACTTTGGTATTTTTAAGGCCAGTTCAATACAATACTAGCCTTAGCCAATCTGAGCCACCAAACTAGACTAGCACAACTCTGAAACCATTGGGACTAGTCAATTCCACTATTTCTAGTCCAGTTCCAATAACAGTGTGCCCTTCTCCTCTTCCTCTGAAATCATTTTGTTGGATTCTTTCAGAATGGTGATTTGGAGAGTGTCATATATTTTCATATTCTTGTGAGCACCTAAGATCATAATAATTTAAGCATTGACAAATAGAAATTTGTAAGGAACTAGTACAGATGTTCAAAAACATAGTTAGTGAGGACGTGCATGCAAGGAATTGTTACAGAACTCACAAGATAGTTTATAGTGAGGACGTGCATGACCAAAAAGCTTCAGAAAAAATTATCCACCCTAAAAATCCCTGCCCAAAACATTGAAGTGTGGTGCAAAACAAATTTTGGGTAGGCTATTAATGCTACCAACAATCATTCCCTCTCCAATTTCACATGAAGCTCCTACTCAAACTACCTCCCCCACTATGGTTATAGTAAGTTCTTGCAATTGTGTGAGCTACAAGAAATTAAAATTCCTTCCAATGTCCAATATGCATAACCATTACAAAATGGTACAAGAATTTTGAAAGTATCATAGGATCTCACAATCTCTTTATTTGCAATGAAAAACATAATATACGGAACCCATTCACCTAAATATCTTCACATTAACTAAAAACATTGGTTGTTTATACCATTATAATATGTTCTTTCATCACTCAAGTTCAAATGAAAAATACTTCCAATATCATAAACTATGCATACCTAGGTTGATGCACATTAGAATCTGATATAATTTTGAATGTACCAAGTGGGAGAATTAGCACTGTTATTTGAGAATAGTGTAGAAATTACAATGTATGTTTGCAGTTGTTCATGAAATTATAATCAAGATCACAAGACATAAACCTACTCTACGGAAAGTAATTCACAATCAAAAGCAAAAAAAAAAAAACATGCAATAAGAAATCACACACATGAAACAACTATTTTTCCCAGGGAAAGCAAACTACTAAAAACCCCAATTATTGCTTCCATTAAATCAGAAGAATAGAGATGTATTACAATTTCTTTCCTCAATTGTGCATAACTTATCTCTCTACTCACTGAAGACCTCTGACCCAAAAAAAACTGAACTCTAACTCCTCCAACTCGAATTTACTGAGTAAACTGGGTGACTCAAGCCATGTCACACAATTTAACATCATCCAAGTTTTCTATTGATGTGGAAATTCTAATTTTCTCAATTTAATCAAGGAAAAATCAAATTGAGAAATTCTTACTGCATTTTTCAACACACAATTCATTGGAATGTATCACTTTCCATATGAACTTTCCATAGTTCACATGTTAATTTCATAAGGTTTTGGGCTGTTGCAGTTCTATGTATTGTGTATATAAAGAATAAGTGTCCATCTCATGCTATCAAAAACAAGACTCCCTATGAAATGTGGTATGGCCACATTCCTTCAGTGAGGCATCTCAGGGTTTTTGGTTCCACATGTTATGCCTTCATACCTAACTAACATAGGAACAAACTCAATGGAAGGAGTCACAAATGTATCTTCTTGGGGTACTCATACCTCTAAAGCATACAATCTCTATGATTAAGTGAATAATAAATTGTTAATATCTAGATATGTTATATTTCTTGAATCTTCCAAGACTGACAATGTTATTGAGCGGCAGCTTGATCACTTGGTTATATTCAAACATGAAAATTCCTTTTAAGAGTTTGATAATGAGATTCCACATCTCCTTCTCTTATATTTGTACCTGCTACGAAGATCCTTGAAGAAATAAGGTTGAAGGAAATTCCTTCCCATCCTTTGTTAGGAAAGAGCTAAGAGACTACTGGCGACAGGAAGCCAAATATGACAAGTAGTGAGGGTACATGCAAGATACAAAGAAATGCTTAACACAAAGGAGAATTCAAAGGAGTGTACTGACTTATATCCATATCATCAAACATATTTCATCCCTCCTTGTATAGTGCTTGGTTAGTCATAAGATTAAGTTGGTCACAACCTCTGTAGCTTCAGAAAACAAGTGGCAATACTCTTCATCTTCTAAGCTATGTTTAATCAAGAATATGGCATGTGTCCCCATCCTTATCATGAAGGACTCCATGGTGATTTTTCTTTACACATCATCTCTAATTAATATCTACAATTAATTATGTTGCATTTGTTGAACATGAATTCCTCAGGATCTCAACCTAGCTAGTCTCGGTAAGATGGAAACTTTTTTGAAGTGCATTTTTCCCATTAAGATTATCGATGGGCCATTTGTTGATTTTTTGATGGGCCATGTTTCCCTATCCTTCTAACTACCTTAAGAGTATTACACACATGCACACATTATTTTTCCTGTCGAAAGAAATCTACTAAATCCCCAAGCATGTTTGCATTAATCTAATGAATAGAGATGTATTACAATTACTTTGCTCAACTGAGCACAACCTCCAAGTGAATAACCTATATTTCTTCTCACTGAGAATATCTAACCCAGAATTAGTCAATTTCTACCTCTGATTGAACCCATATTTACTTGTGCAAATCCTTTAGAAATTAGGCCCTTATTATTTAGGAACTTCTACAAAATGGATTGCACAATTCCCAAGGTTGATCATCTGACTGCATGCAACACCTATACACTTAATACTAGTATACAACTGATGTTACGATACCTTGGAATATCCACCACAACTGGGGAAATCAAATTATCTTCATGCACTAGCTATTTTAGGATGATTTATCAGTTAACTCGATGACCATTGAGTTTGAATGAAGTCCCACAACACAACTAAGATTCCATTGGTTCCTCCAATGGTTGGAACTATTTTAACTAAAAAAAACTTGAGATAATTGAATTTGATTGCTACAAATTAGGAATCACGCATGCTTAACTAAACTCTAACTCCTCCAACTTGAATTTACTGAGTAAATTGTGTGACACAAGCCATGTCACACAAGTTAACTGCATCCAAGTTGTCTACTGATGTGGAAATTCAAATTTTCTCAATTTAATCAAGGAAATGTCAAATTGAGAATTTCTTGCTACATTTTTCAATATTCCCTCTCAGTAAGAAAGAGAGTATCAATGACCCCTATCTTTCACCTGCAGAACTCGAACTTCCCTCTTGAAAAAGTTGTTGTCAAAATGTCATCATCTTGTTCCTATGTCGAAATGTAGTGTAGCAACATTATTCGCCTCTAGACACACTCTCGTAAATGGAGATACTAGATATTTTTATGCTTGGATCGATCATGAAATACATTATTCTCATAGAGCTTGATGCAACTCTGATTATCACAGTAGATCATAGTTGGATCCATCATCTGACCAAATAGTCCAGCATGTAAATTTCTCATCCATATCGCCTCACATGTTGCTTGACTTGCAGCCATGTATTCTTCTTATGTTGAGCTGAGGGCCACATATATTTACATCCCATTGTACCAAAAATAGATGTGGACCCAACACTAAAAATTCCGCCTAATGTACTCTTTCAGTTTGACGGAATTCACGCCAAATCTGCATCTGTGAAGGCACATAGGCTCAATCCCTCTACTCGTCTGTACCATAGTCCAAACTAGGTAGTGCTTCTAAGGTACTGTAAAACATGCTTAGTTGCCTTCCAAAATAATTTGGTTTACCTAACCATAACTTGGCTTAATTGGTTGACTGCATTGCACATATCTAGTCATGTGTTCACAAGATACATGAGTGAACCCACTAGTTGTCGATATATGGTAGCATCCACTTCTTCACCTGAAGTGGCTTCATCCTTCCTCCAGTTGGTCGCTAGAGGTGTCTCCATGGGTTTACAAATCTCCATGCATAATATTTGCATTATCTCATTTACGTAGTTTCCTTGAGAGACAAGAAGTTCCCCGTCGCCTTACCATTCTTCCAACCCAAGGAAGTAGTGCATGAGACTCATGTCCTTCATTTCAAATTCCCTTGCAAGGTCCTCCTTTCAAGATCTGATCAGCTTCTCATTACTAGTTAAAATAAAATCATTAACATATAAGACAATAATAAGAAATTTACATTCTACCAAGATGTGATAGAGATTTTCATTTATTTCACTTTGGTGAAGCCCAAACCAGTGAGATAGATATTTATCATGGTGTACCAATCACAGGGTGCTTATTTGATACTGTACAATTCTCATTTGAGTATACACACATGAGACTCCTAATAAAATGTCTCAAAACCTTCTAGTTTCTCCATGTACACCTCCTCCTCAATAACCCCATTGAGAGAAAAAAAATTACATCCATATGGTTGATCTTCCACCCCATCTGTGTAGCTAAAGTGAGAATTGATCTAATGGATGAGTACCTTGCTACAGGAGCAAAGGTCTCCTCATAGTCAATTCCCTCAACTTGAGAGTACCCCTTGGCCATAAACATGGCCTTATACTTCTCTATGCTTTTGTATGCTATCTGCTTCACCTTGAAGATCCATCTTGAGCCCACTGATGATTTATATGTTGGTCTTGGGACCGCTTCCCAAACATTTTTATTTACAATGGATTCATATTCCTCCACCATTGAATCAACCCACACAGGTTTCTCTACTACTTCCTCGAAAGAGGATGTCCCAAGCTATATAAGCTTAGTCATTAGAGCCATGTAGCTAGTGTACCTCTCATGTGACCTCCTTTGCCTGTGCAAATTTGAAGGAGCTCCCACATTCTCCCTTACATATTGCACAAGTTTATCAACATCCCTGGTTCTGTTTCTACCTTCTCTCTATGGTCCTGCTTGAGTGAATATATCCACTATCTTCTCCTCAATTTATGGTTTCTCCATAACTTCCCGAGGATCCTCATTTGGAGCTAAAAGATCCTCTTCTATGGGATCTAAAGCTCCCTCTCAAGAGAGCTCCACATCACTATCTCCTCATGAAACTTTACATCCCTTGACACAAACGTCATTTTGAGGGATGGAAAGTACACATGGTAGTTGTGGGGAGTCTCTATGTAACCAAAAAATACCCCCAACTATGTATTTGACTTAAGATTATTACTTGATTCTTTGTAGGCATGGCAGTAAAAAAAGGCTCCAAAAACCTTGAAGTGCGACACATCTGACTTTCTCCTCGAGAAAGTCTCCTGTAGTGTAATCATGCCAATAATCCAATGAGGAATTTGGTTTTGCAAACATAATTTTGTGTTGCATGCCTCAACTCACAAATGCAGAGGTAGGCCTTGGTTATGTAACATCACCATTACTGCTCCCACAATGATATGGTTCTTTCTCTCAGCCACCCCATTCTGCTATGGGTTGTGAGGTGTTTTCAACTCTCTTCAAATGCCTTATTTCACGTACAAATTTTTAAATTCATTCAGCACATACTCACCTCCATTATCACTCCTAAGATCCTTCACCTTCTTGCGATTTTATTTCTCAACCAGTGCCTTGAATTCTACGAACTTGGAGAATGTTTGATCTTTCTTCTACGTGAAGAAGATCCAACACTTTGTGAGAAGTCATTAAAAAAAATTACAAAATATTTTTGTCTGGAAGTGGAGGTTGTCAAGAAAGGTCCACATAAATCATAGTGGATCCTTCCTAGGACTGCATGTGCTTCGTTGTCCTGATCATGGAATGTCGATTTTATGTACTTCCCCAATGTACATCCTTTGCATACATCCTACTGCTTCAGTGATGCTTTAGGGAGGCCAGTGGTCATTTGTTGTATAATATTTGAGGTGCCATGATGAAAATGGCCAAATATTTTGTGCCAAGTTACACCAACATTACGACCCACACATTCTTCGCCTTAGTGCTTAAGGCAACACAATCTTCCACATCTAGCTTATACAGGTTCTTCACACGAATCTTGATCTGCTTCACTTGTCTTGTGGCTATGTGTTTATGTAATTTTTTTCCTTTGTTGAAGATCACATCAGAACCATGGTATTCCAAAATTATAAGAGATGAGATTTTTATTTAGGCCTAGAAAAAACATGACATCCTTGAGCCTGAGAGGGGGGCCCGACTCCCTCTGAAAGGTGATTGTACCAATACTAGTCGTGTTGTACATTTTGTCATCCCCTAGATTTATGTGCATCTAGAGATATTTCTCCTCTAGGTCACTGAAAAAATATTTACACCTTATCATGTGGAACGATGCACCTAAGTCCAAGTACCACATGCCCCCCATCATTGTGCTAGACATGCATGTGATAAGGGTAAATTCAAGCTTGAACTGCGAAGTCAAGGTTGCACTTGGTCCTCCTCCTAAGTTATTCTTGCTTGAATTTTTGTGTGGAAATTTCTTGGCATAGTGGTTGTATTCATGGAAATGGAAGCATTTAATTTTTTACATATCTTTCTTCTTTCCCCCTTAGCTGGATTCTAGTTTGGTTTGATATTTCTTCCCTTTTCCTTTCTTTCCCTTTCCAACCAATGCAAATTTTCTTCATCTTATCCTTTGGATGAGGTCCCATCTCTGGTATTCTGCCTTATTTCCTCCTGTACTAAATCAGACCATAAGTGTTCCCAATTCGGTAGTTTCTCCCTCTCGTTCACTGAATCTGGATAGTTTTGCCAGCTCTTGGGAAGGCCCTAAAGGGATAGTCTTATCAAGTCATCCTCTGAAATAGTAACACAACCTCTTGCAAGCTCATCATGAACTTGTGTGAACCTTCTCAGATACTGCATGACAGTGTCATTCTTCTACATCTTGATATTTCAAAGTTTATCCTTAAGCGCCAGCTTCCTGTGATCACTACTATTATGGAATATATTTTTCAGTGCCTACCACATTGCATAAGGATTTGATTTTCGATGGAGATTGGTGACAATGTGGTCCTGTACTCCCTCCAATATTATTCTCCTCGCCTTGGCTACATCTTTCTTCCACCAAGCAAGGTTATGGGCATAAGATTTCGCTAGTTTTGCAGCATCTCTCTTGATGTATTCTAGCAATCCATTTTCATCAAATACCTCATCCATGCGATCCTTCCATGCAATGAAATTATAGTTGCCTTCCAAGGCATACTCTAGCCTCAACCCATTGAAGGCCATCTTCTCAACTCTGAAGAGATCATGCTACACTGAACTACAAATTCGAACATACTTCGAAATAACTTCAAAATTCCTTCTCTAATGTGAAGCCTACTCTGATACGATGTAGAAAGTATAGTGTAGATTTGTAACTTCTCATGAAGTTTTAATCAACATCATAGGACACAAACCTACTCTACTACTCTTGGAAATTAAATCCCAATTTAGAACAAAAATTTCAGACATGCAATAAGAAATAACACACATGGAGACATTATTTTTTCCTAGTGAAAGAAATCTGCTAAAAAACCCTAATATTTGTTTGCATTAATCTTATGAATAAAGATGTATTACAATTTCTTTTCTCAACTGAGCACAACCTGCAAGTGAATAACCTATCTCTTTTCTCACTAAGACGCTCTGATCCAGAATTAGTTGATTTTTTTCCTTTGCTTGAGCCCCCATTTCCTTGTGCAATTCCTTGAGAAATTAAGCCCCTGTTATTTAGGAATTCTTCCAAAATGGATTGCACAATTCCCAAGGTTGATCATCTAACTGCATGCAACACTTGTACACTCAAGACTAGTCTACAAATGATGTTACATTACCTTGGAATCTCCATCACAACTGGGGAACTCAATTCTTTGCATGCACTAGCTACTTTGGGATGATTGATAAATTAACTAGATGATCATTGCATTTCACTGAAGTCCCACTGCACAATTGACCTTCCACTAGTTCCTCCAACAGTTAGAACTATTTTAGTTGAATACAACTTGAGATAACTGACTTTGATTGCTACAAATTAGCAATCACACATGCTTAAATAAACTTTAACTCCTCTAAATTGAATTTACAGAGTAGACTGGTGACACAAGCCATGACACACAAGTTAATTGCATCCAAGTTGTGTGTTGATGTGGAAATTCAAATTTTCTCAATTTAGTGAAGGCGTAATCAAATTGAGAATTTCATGTTGCATTTTTCAACAATCCTTCAGGTGAATCTAATCCATATTTATGATGACAGTAAGGAGTTCCATCACAACAATGTGCTGATAATAGCATCCAACATATAGAAGTAGCATTCAAAATAAATGAAACAGTAAAAAAAAACATATTTAAACGCAATTGATGGAGATCACAAAAAGTACTCCAACTATTATACTTCTTATCCACTTCAAGGAAAGTGCCTCCATCTCTCCTCTCATGAAGCACACCTCTGTTGTCGGCCTCCATCGCCCTAAATCCTATCAGTTATTGTCGACCTCCATTGCTCCACTTCCTGAAGAACCCATCAACAACATAAAGACAAACCCCTAATCCTTTACCTTTACATTTTTTACTCGTGCCTCGTATTAAAATTTTTAAGACAAAATATTTCTTTTTTCTTAAAATATTGTCTTAAAAGTCCCCTCCATGTAGTAGTGTCGAATGCAACGATAAAAAGTTGTCTCTAATCGTATTAACGGAGATCAAAGGGACATAAGAGGAATTGATGCTTAGAAATTTTTCCAGGAAAAGTTGTCGCGTTCTTCAGAGTCGGCTACCCCCACAAAACAAAGAGCCCAATAGATCGTTGTCTTTATATAAGATAACATCAATGGCAAGTGAAATAACAACCTTGGTATAAGCGCAATACAATCGTAGCCTACAAGCTGTCGGACTTACGGCGCACTGTCAAAGTTAATTTTGGAGTTGTTGGATAATATTATCTCAAATTGATATGTTTTTGTCTTAATTATTAATTATCTTAAATGGGTTTTGTCTTAAGTGGCCATTGTCTTAAAAATAAATTTGTCTTAAAAGGAGTTGATGTAGGAAAAGCAAACACAATTCCTACCAATCAAATTATTATTGTAAAATGTGCAATTTTACCAAGGCCAGATCTATTCTTCATACATGACAAGATTGATTCATCTCTCAATGGTCTAAGTGTGCAAGGCTGATTTACCATGTCCCTTGCTTACACATACCAATGCCTTTGCTACCATTACACGAATGCAAATTATTTTCAAGCACAAGTTATATAAATGCCATTTAACAACTCAAAGTGATCTTTAAGATTCCATTGTTTAAATATACCATAAAGAAAATTGGGCTCAGTGATTTATTGAATGCCAAGTAAATCAAAATCGAGTGCTATTTGGTTTGCATCCATACTTCACAAATCATCACAACAATTTTTACACCGTATGCAATTCTGGTTTAAGGCTCGTAATGTGGTTTGGGTTCTGCAACCCTGCCAAAACTCTTCCACGTTTACTAACGCACATGGGATTTTCATGTTGCAGAACCTCACAAAGTCTTCCAGCCGGTGGTTGTGTGGTTCCTTGCTGTCATGGGCTTCAGTTCTAACTGTTCAAATCTCTTATCTGTGTTCAAAAGGTTGTGGTTTAATTTGTGATTCTGACTACACCTGCTAACGTCGTCCCTTCTACCACACATCATGGCATTCACATGTGACCATACGCTCTCTCCCATCGCAGAACTTAAATTCAACCATGGCTTTGGGATGGCAATTCATGACTGTGATCCATTTCTCTTCGATGGTATTCTTCTGCTAATACAATCTTCCTATTGCACTTCACACACTCCAACAAATATACACATAAAAATATCCACAAATTGCATATTTAAATAAACTCATAATATCAACTTCAATCGGAATGATCTAAATTTACTAATACATGAATTTGCAGTCTACATATCAACAAATCCTAATGTTTCCTTACCATCATCCTACTATTTATACTTGAGGAATAAAAACGCTCCTCTTAGAATAGGTTTCCTCAATAAATCACTACCTTCCTATTTTTAAGGGCTTGTCCCTATGTTGGCTCTACATCCACGCAGGGAGAGAAACTAATTACTAAATTTATTCCATATTTATTTAAATACAAAACAAAATAACAATGCTCCAAAAATAAATAACAAATTTAATAAAATAATTAATTATACTACTCCTAAGTCTATTTCACTTCCATTTAGCCACAACATGTGACCAAGATGTCACATTGCTAGCTAGGTCCTTGATGCTCCTGCATCAGATTCCTAGGGAAGAAAAATGATCTTGTAGTACTTTGGAATTGATTCCCAAATTCTGTAGCTCTGCTATAGTCACCTAACTGGCGTCTTCCACTAGTTGCCCTTTCCACTTGACCAAATACTGATAATAAGTTTGACTCCTGGTTTTCTTTGATACTCTCCTTTCCAAAATGGCTTCCACTTCTTTTTTCTCTACTTTGGGCATCTGCTCTTCCAAATTCACTATTGGGCTTTCTTCTGTTGTGGCATCCCCTTGTAGTTCTTCGTCTGGTTCTCGGTATAGATGCAGATCTGCAACATTAAATATAGGCGATATTCCGATCCCTGTTGGAAAATTAACTTCATATGCGTTTGAAGAAAATTTCCTTACAATTTTACATGGTCCTATCTTCTTGAGTTTCAATTTGTTATATGTTTTAATAGGAAATATTTCTTTTCTTAAATATACCATGACTAAATCACCTACTTGGAATTCCTTTTCTCGCCTTTTTATATCCGCTCTTTTCTTGTACTTGATGCTGCTTTCCTGCAATATGCTCTTTACCTCTTCTTGTAATCCCTACATCTATTCCGCAAATTCTTCAACCTTTGCGCTCTGTCCCTCTTGCTTTCCCAGATCTCTGAGTTCATACACACCCCTTAGATGCATTCCAAAAACAATTTGGAATGGACTCAAGCCAGTACTTCGATTCGGGGTGTCGTTATAAGAAAACTCAGCCTAAGCAAGGGCTAAATCCCACTGTTTAGGATTGTTATATACCAGGCTTCTCAATATTTTTCCCAGACTTCTATTCACGACCTCGGTCTACCCATCTATTTGAGGATGATATTCTGAACTGAGACTAAGTTTGGTACCTAGTTTCTTCCATAGAGTTCTCCAAAAATGTCCCATGAACTTGGTATCCCCGTCAGACACAATGCTTACAGGCAATCCACATAATCTTACAACTTCTGAAAAAAATAGATTAGCAATATGTGTTGCATCACTTTTTTTCTTGCATGCAATAAAATGAGCCATTTTAAAAAATCTATCCACAACAACATAAATGGAGTCATTTCCCCTTTGAGTTTTTGGTAAACCCAAAACAAAATCCATACTAACTGCATCCCATGGTCGGTTGGGTATTGGCTATGGCTGATACAATCCTGTATTCTGACTTTTCCCTGTACCATGCTGATAAATCCTGCATTTTTCCATAAACTGTTTAACAACAGTTTGCATCTTCTGCCAGTAATAAAAATTATTTACCAGAGCGAAGGTTTTGTCTTGTCCAAAATGTCCGGATAGACCTCCACTATGTTTCTCCTTGATTATTTTTTCCCTCATAGAACAATTGGGAATACATAACTTATTACTTTTGAATAGTAATCCCCCTTGGATTGAATAATCCAACCACTGGCTTCTGTTATGGACTACTGGATTTTCTACTGCTGCATAAATATCTGTAAACTCCACATCATCTTTATACATGTCAACCATTTCCTCAAACCCTACAACACCAACCTATAATTATTGCATAATTAAGTTCACCCTACTTAAAACATCAGCAACTTTGTTCAATTTTCCACTTGTATGTTTAATCACAAAAGTGAAACTTTGAAAATATTCTACCCATTTGACATGTTTCTGATTCAATTTTGGTTGGTTTTTTATAAACTGTAATGCATGATTATCAGAATATAACACAAACTCTTTTGGTAACAAATAATGTCTCCATTTTTTCAAGGCCTGTACAACAGCATAAAATTCTTTATCATATGATGAATATTGGTTTCTGATCTTGGCTCAGAACTGCTCCAATCACAATTCCACTAGCATTAGTTTCAACTTGGAAAACTTTCTCAAAATTTGGTAAAGCCAAGACTTGTTTCTCAGTAATATTTTTCTTTAACAATTTAAAGTTTTGGTATGCTACTTCTGTCCATTTGAATGGCTGATTAGTTTCTCTGATTGTTTCAATAATGGGTGCACAAATTTGACTAAAACTTTGAATAAATTTTCGGTAGAAACTTGCAAGACCATGGAAGCTTCTTACCTCAAATGTGCTTCTAGGAGTTTGCCAATTTACAATTGCTTGGATTTTCTCCGGATCCATTTTCAACCCTTCCTTAGAGACTACAAACCCTAAATAAATTAGTTCTTCCTTCATACAGCTGCATTTCTTCAAATTTATCAACAATTTTTCTTTTTGCAAAGTCTTTATAACTAATTTAAGGTGATCTAGATGCTCCCCTTTAATTTGACTGAAAATGAGAATATCATCAAGGTAAACAATTACAAATTTACCCATGTACTCCTGCAAAATTTCATTCATCAATCTCATGAAATTACTACGTGCGTTAGTAAGTCCGAAAGGCATTACCAACTGTTCATACAACCCATTATTTGTTTTGAATGCATTTTTCCATTCATCCCCCTCTCTCATTCTTATCTGATGATACCCACTCTTCAATTCTATCTTAGAAAAATAATATGACCCACTTAAACAATCCATTAAATCATCCATTCGGGGTAAAGGAAAACGATACCTGATGGTGATTTTATTTATAGCTCTAGAATCTGTGCACATGCGCCATTCACCTCCCTTCTTTGGACTAAGTACTGTTGGTACAACACATGGGCTGAGGCTCTCTCTGATCAACCCTTTATCCATCAAATCTTTCACTTGTCTTCCAACTTCGGCATTTTCCTGCGGTGTTAACCTGTAGGCTGCTTTATTCGGCAAACTGGCTCCAGGTATTAGATCAATATGGTGACTAATACTCCTGATGGGTGGTAGCTCATTTGGCAACTCATCCACAACAATATCAACAACATCATTCAAAAAATTTCGAATTTGTTCAGGTAAATCTTCTAAATTTGTAGAAGTTAAAATTACCTTGGGTCTCCCAACAATAGCAAAATGCATTTCCTCGCCCTTCTCAACTTCCTGCAATAGGGTCTTCCCACTCATCAACATAATGTTGTTTCTAGGTGTTTCCTCATCAACTTCAGCTTTCAATGGTAGCAATGTATGCTTGTTCCCATCTTTCTCAAGAGTATAAGTGTTTCTTTTACCATCATATATGGCTTTTCGGTCAAACTGCC
Source organism: Pinus albicaulis (assembly GCA_034641835.2). NCBI lineage: Eukaryota > Viridiplantae > Streptophyta > Pinopsida > Pinales > Pinaceae > Pinus > Pinus albicaulis. The sequence continues at coordinate 394,183 of JAXQQM020058648.1, forward strand.
AGAGCCTTTCTAGCAATATGTGACATACATCCATGAGCATTATATCACATAAAATAACATCCTTATAAGTACCTTTCTGAAATTCAACTTTACATTGTTCAGTTACAATAATTTGATGGCCTTTCTAAAGCCACAATACTTTATAAGGAGTGGGGTGTACTATTCTCTCCAACTTCAAATTTTCCACCATTTATGTAGAAACAAGGTTATCAGTACTACCACTATCAATTACCAATTTGCAAACTTACCCTTTGACTTACATACAGTTCTAAACAGATTCCTTCTTTGAGCTGGTTCTCTGGCTTCCTTAGCTTCTTTAAGCAATATCCTTTTCAACAACAAGGATTCTCTGGCTTCAGGTGGTTCCTCTTTGGCTACAGTCTGAGGAATCTCTTCCTTTGTTTTAGCAACATTCACACTACACTGGGTTGCTGATCTATTGTGAGGACAATCCCATTTCACATGTCCCCATTCACCACATGCAAAGTACCGAACATCTCTTCCTCGACCTATACCTTTGGGCACAAACCTTCCATGACTAGAATCTCCTCTTTGTGGCGATCTATTGCTCGCACTCCCTGCCTCATTCTAAGAGTGTTGAAATCTAGATTTAAATGTTCCCTTTCCTTTTGCCGGACTCTTACCTCTATTTCTCTGGTTTTGTTTGTACAACATCTTTTCTTCGACTCTCAAGGCTACTTGATAGGCATCCTCAATCGTCCTGAGATTTAATAAGCTGATCTCATCCTATATTTCATATCTTAAACCATTTATATATCTAGCTACCTTTTCTAGATCATCTTCTACATGGCCAGATCTAATACTCAGCTTATAAAATTCTTCAGTACATTTTTTGATGGTCATCCCCTGCTGTCTTAAATTTTTTAATTGTCTAAATAGATTTAATTGATAATCCTTTGGCATAAACTTACCTTTTAGCTTACTTACCATCTTATCCCATTGCTTTATTTTGGGTTTCCCTTTTCGTTCCCTAGACAACTGCAATTCATCCCACCATAGGGCTGCATGGCCTTTCAATCTCATGGCTGCAAACTTCACTTTCTTCTTGTCATCGACTTCTTCATAGTCGAATTATTTAACTAACGAACTGATCCAGTCCATTAGCACCTCCACACTAAGACTTCCATCATATAAAGTTACTTCTACCTTCGGTTGACTACTGACCTTTGCGAGCATCTTCATGACTTTGGCTGCCTCACTTTCTTCCTCCACTTCTTCTTCGGTGGTCTCTTCTTCATCGGCACTGGCAACTGCACCATCTACTTCTCTCCTTTGGGTGGATTCCACTGTGACCATTCTCGTGCGCAAGTGCCGGATCTCATCTAGCAAAATTGCATTTGCTATAGGTCTCCCTCGACCTATCCTGGCTCTGCTTGCTCCATCTCCTCTTCTGGGCGGCATTTCCTGCAATATTAACAAGCTTCCCAACAAGCTTTGATACCAAATGATGTAGGAAGAACAAACACAATTCCTACCGATCAAATTATTATTGTAAAATGTGCCATTTTACCAAGGCCAAATCTATTCTTCATACATGACAAGATTGATTCGTCTCTCAGCAGTCTAAGTGCGCAAGGTCGATTTACCATGTCCCTTGCTTACACACACCAATACCTTTACTGCCATTACACGAATGCAAATTATTTTCAAGCACAAGTTATATAAATGCCATTTAACAACTCAAAGTGATCTTTAAGATTCCATTGTTTAAATATACCATAAAGAAAATTGGGCTCAGTGATTTACTGAATGCCAAGTAAATCAAAATCGAGTGCTATTTGGTTTGTGTCCATACTTCACAAATCATCACAACGATTTTTACACCGTATGCAATTCTGGTTTAAGGCTCGTAATGTGGTTTGGGTTCTGCAACCCTGCCAAAACTCTTCCACATTCACTAATGCACATGGGCTTTTCATGTTGCAGAACCTCACAACCTCTTCTAGTCGGTGGCTGCGTGGTTCCTTGCTGTCGTGGGCTTCAGTTCTGACTGTTCAAATCTCTTATCTGCTTTCAAAAGGCTGCAGTTTACTTTATGATTCTAACTACGCCTGCTAACACCGTCCCTTCAACCACACATCGTGGCATTCACACGTGACCATACGCTCTCTCCCATCGCAAAACTTAACTTCAACCACGGCTTTGGGATGGCAATTCATGACTGTGATCCATTGCTCTTCAATGGCAGTCTTCCGCTAATACAATCTTCCTCCTACACTTCACACACTCCAACAAATATACAGATAAAAATATACACAAATTTCAGATTTAAATAAACTCATAATATCAACTTCAATCGGAATGATCTAAATTTACTAATACATGAAGTTGCAATCTACATATCGACAAATCCTGATGTTTCCTTACCATCATCCTACTATTTATACTTGAGGAATAAAAATGCTCCTCTTAGAATAGGTTTCTTCAATAAATCACTACCTTCCTATTTTTAAGGGCTTATCCCTATGTTGGCTCTACATCCACGTAGGGAGAGAAACCAATTACTAAACTTATTCCATATTTATTTAAATACAAAACAAACTAACAATGCTCCAAAAATAAATAATAAATTTAATAAAATAATTAATTATACTACTCCTAAGTCTATTTAACTTCCATTTAGCCACAACATGTGACCAAGATGTCACATTGCTGGCTAGGTCCTTGATGCTCCTGCATCAAGAGTTGTCTACACGGAGGAATTGCCCGGACGGTCAAAAGTGGCCAGATTTCGGGCAAAAAAAATTGTAAGAAATCTTGCAGTATTTGAATCATGTTTTTTATGGTGGAAATGGATTCAACATTATCAAAAACCTCTAGGGCACCCAAAATATTGAAGTTTGATAGCTATAACCTGGATTTACAAAAATCTCTGGCAGATTTTCTTAAAATCTTACCAGAATTTCCATGATTTTCAAGGAAAAAAAGTAGTCTAGTTAGAGTACGATGTCTTAAAATATTTTTTTCTCAAACTATTTTTGTCTTAAAATACTTTTTTTTTAAACTATTTTTGTCTTAAACTAGCCTAGATCCATCTAACTCTGTATCTATCATGCGCCGAGAGGGATCAAATCTCTCGAGGTGAAAACCTATTTTTTGAGTGCAAAAATTGAGGAAAGGTTTTCGCCTCGAGAGATTTGATCCCTCTCGGCGCATGATAGATCCAGAGTTAGATGGATCTAGGTTGGTTCCAGTCGGAGGCATCAACGTCACATTTTTCAGATTATTAAAAATTTTGTATATTTTTGAGATGTAATATGGATCTAGGCAGGTTTCAGTTGTGTGCTGCCAAGGAAAATCTATCAAAGATATGATTAATTTTATCAGTAATATGTAAATATATCAAATATTAATATAATCATTTTAAATATGCTAAATATTTCTAAGATTAACTTGGTCATTTTAATTTTAAATTTTCTTAGTTACCTCAGTTTGTTGAGATGATAATTATTGTTAATAACTATAATGATGAAAAATGATGAAATATTTTTTTTAAATGCAAAGTGACAATAGTAGTGTTGAAAGATAGAAAATGTGAATAATAAGAACGTATTCATGTTACAATCAATCTCAAACTATTTTCTTCTACTATTCTTATTTCCTCCCTTGTTAGTTTTGTTATCTTTTCATATCGATTATATGAAAAAGAAAATTTAAATTGTAAACCATTTAAATATTTAGCTCGATCTGTTGTAGTAAACATGATACCTTGTCTCTCTTGCTCTCCAATATTAATAGCTTAAATTACTATAACACAAAAATCAATCTACATTGTTAATAACTTTTTGTGCTTACACTAAAATCAATGCATATTGTTAATCCATTCACTTTAATATTAATGTACCATCATATATCCAATTACATCAAATCATAAATCAACATATACATTGAAATCAATGCATTTAATGCAAGCAATCAAATAAGATTAGAAAATAACTTCTACATTGAAATCAATACACCTAATGCAATCAATCAAATAAGATTAGAAACCAACATCTACACTGAAATCAATGCATTTACTCAAAGCAATCAAATAGGATTAGAAATCGCCATCTACACTTAAATCAATGCATTTAGCACAAACAATCAAATAGTTTTAGGAATAATCTACATTGAAATCAACGCATCTACTGCAAGCAACCAAATATAATTATAAATCGATGTCTAAATTGAAATCAACACATCCAGTGCAAGAAATCAAATAGTATTAGGAATCATCACCTACACTGAAATCAATGCATCTAGTGCAAGTAATCATATATCATTAGAAATAAATATCTACACTGAAATCAATGCATCTAGTGCAAATAATCAAATAGGATTATAAATCACCATCTCCACTTAAATCAATCCATCTAGTGCAAGAAATATTCTTCCCTCTCTCCACCCTCCACCCATATCTATATCCCCATCCATCTTTTTTTTTTTTGTCTCTATCTCACCCCCCTAAACACACACGCTCTCGCACTCCATATATATCATTCTCTTTGTCGATCACCCTCTCTCCCCATCTCTCTCTTCTTCCCTCTCTTCCCCTTCTCTCCCTCTCCCTCGCTAATATCTCTCTTTCCTCCTTTTGTCCTCTCTCTCTCTCTCTCCATCTTCCTTATCACTCACTCTCTCTCTCTCTAGGAACCAACATCTACACTGAAATCAATGCATTTACTCAAAGAAATCAAATAGGATTAAAAATCGCCATCTACACTGAAATCAATGCATTTAGTGCAAACAATCAAATAGGATTAGAAATCATCTACATTGAAATTAAGTCATCTAGTGCAAGTAATCAAATATAATTATAAATCGACATCTAAATTGAAATCAACACATTCAATGCAAGCAATCAAATTGTATTAGAAATCACCACCTACGCTGAAATCAATGCATCTAGTGCAAGTAATCAAATATCATTAGAAATAAATATCTACACTAAAATCGATGCATATAGTGCAAATAATCAAATAGGATTATAAATCACCATCTCCACTTATATCAATCCATCTAGTGCGAGAAATATTCCTCCCTCTCTCCACCCTCCATCCATATCTATATCCCCCTCCATCTATTATTTTTTGTCTCTCTATCTCACCCCCCTAAACACATGCGCTCTCGTACTCCATATATATCAATCTCTTTTTCAATCACCCCCTCTCCCCATCTCTCTCTTCTTCCCTCTCTTCACCTTCCATCTATATCTCTATCTTCCCCTTCTCTCCCTCTCCCCCATTAATATCTCTCTTTCCTCCTTTTGTCCTCTCTTCCTCTCTCTCCATCTTCCTTATCACTCTCTCTCTCTCTCTCTCTAGAAACCAACATCTACACTGAAATCAATGCATTTACTCAAATAAATCAAATAGGATTAGAAATTGCCATCTACACTGAAATCAATGCATTTAGTGCAAACAATCAAATAGGATTAGAAATCATCTACATTGAAACCAATTCATCTAGTGCAAGTAATCAAATATAATTATAAATCAACATCTAAATTTAAATCAACAAATTCAGTCCAAGCAATCAAATTGTATTAGAAATCACCACCTACACTGAAATCAATGCATCTAGTGCAAGTAATCAAATATCATTAGAAATAAATATCTACACTAAAATCGATGCATATAGTGCAAATAATCAAATAGGATTATAAATCACCATATCCACTTATATCAATCCATCTAGTGTGAGAAATATTCTTCCCTCTCTCCACCCTCCATCCATATCTATATCCCCTTCCATCTCTTCTTTTCTGTCTCTCTATCTCACTCCCCTAAACACACACACTCTCACAATCCATATATATCAATCTCTTTGTCAATCCCCTCCTCTCCCCATCTCTCTCTTCTTCCCTCTCTTCACCTTCCATCTATATCTCTATCTTCCCCCTCTCTCCCTCTCTCTCCATCTTCCTTATCACTTACTCACTCTCTCTCTCTCCACCTTTCTCTCTCTATTTCCTTCTTCTTACCTCTCTCCCACTCCCCCTCCAAGTCCATCTCTCTTTCCCTCCCTCTCTGCACTCTCTCACATCCTCTCTCTTCCTTCCTCTCTTTCCCTTTCTCTCTGATCTCTCTCTCCCTCTCTCTCTCTCTTCACCCACCAACTATGTTACTATATCCCTCCCTCTCTCCTTATATCTCCTTCTCCCCCCTTATCTCCATCTCTCCTTATTTGTCTCTTTATCTCAGACCAAACATACACACTCTCTCTCTGTCTCTCCCTTGTCACTCCTTCTCTCTCTCCACTTCTCACTCTCTATATTTCTTATTTCCTACATCTCTCCCCCTCCAACTCCATCTCTCTTATCAATCCCTCTCTCCTCCTCTCTCTCGTCCTTCCTCTCTCTCTCTCTCCCCTAAATCCCTCTCTCTTCCCTAATCTCTCTCTCTCTCTCTCTCTCTCTCTCTCCAATATTCTCTCTTCCCCCATAATTCTCCTCCTCTCTCTCATCCTTCCTCTCTCTCCCTTTCTCTCCCACCTCTCTCTCTCTCTTTTCCCTCCAATCCACTCTCTTCCCCCATATCTCTCTCTTTTTCTCTAATCCTATCTCTCTCTCTCTCTAATCCTCTCTCTTCCCCCATCCATTTCTTTCTCTCTCTCTTTCCACCCCTCTCTCTCTCCAACTACATTACTATATCCCTCCCCCTCTCCTTCTCACTTCTTCTCTCCCCCCTTCTTTCCATACATCTTACTTTGTCTCTTTATCTCACCCCTAAACATACACACTCTCTCTCCATCTCTCCCTTATCACTCTCTCTCTCTATTTCTTCTTAGATATGTAAACTAATGAACATAAATATTCGTAAATATAAATCATATTATGGAGTAAATATGAAAAGATGTTTTATTTACTTACCATACCTCTAGTTTATTTATATTTTTATTTATTTACCATACCTCTTTTCTTTACTATGGTATTTGGCCCATAGGCTTGTTATATAATTAGATTTTTATTTATAATCCTATTTGATATATTGTTATTTATTTACCTTACCTCTTTATGCCTCTTTATATTTATTTATTTACCATACCTCTTTATATCTATTTTATATTTATTTATTTATTTATCATACTTGTTTATACCTCTTTTATATTTATTTATTTACCCATGGTATTTGGCCCATGGTATCAATATTAATTTGTCCCATGGTATTCGTCCCATAGGCTTCATCTAAATAAAACCTCTTTTTAAAGTTTTTTAAATATAAAAAGGTTTATGGAATAAATATAAAAAGAATTTTTATTTATTTACCATACATCTAGTTTATATATTTTTTTATTTATTTACCATAGCTCTGGAGTAAGTATAAATTCATTTTACAAATATTTAATTAAAATAAATATTAAAAGATTTTGGATTTTGATTGCTTGTGTTGAATTAACTCTTTTCCTTTGATTTAGGAAATGGTATTGACTTTAGTAAAGAGTAAAGATGTTTAAAATTTTACTTAATTTGGAAATTCAATGTAGTAATTTTTTTGTTAAAGGTAAATTTATGATCCATTCAAATTCACGTATATAATTTACTATCCATTCAAATTATATAAATAATACATAATTGTATTAGAAATTGATATATGTTCTAGCACAATGAGATTTTTTTTTTTTTTTTTCTAACTTAAGCCGACATTTTGTATGACGATGCGACGCAATAAAGTTATCTTAAAATATTTTTATCATTTTGTCTTAAATATAAAATTTTGTCTTAAAATATTTTTGTCTCAACCATAAATTTTTGTCTCAAATTATTTTTGTCTTGAATTTAAATTTAAAATTGTTTTAAAATATTTATCTTAATATTCATTTAATATTAAAATAAGTAAAAAAAAATAATATATATATTTTTTAAAATAAAAGACTTAAAAAAAGGACTTAAAAGAAAGCCCTTACTGCATTTGCATAATGAAATTACCGTTAGGCCATAGTGACTTGGAGGTAGAAATGACAAGTGATAAGCGTCCAAGACTAAACGCAAGATTTGTAGATGAGGGGTTCCCCTCTCCACAATACAGTTTGAAATCCAAATATTTTGGTATTATTCATTAAATTACTGATAAATAATTTTTTAATTAATTGAGAAAAAAATTTGGATTTTAAATATTTTAATAATATTCATTAAATTTATAATTAATAATGAATGTAGACCCAGCTACATAAGAAAAGTCAAAGAAAAATCCATGTTTGAAGGTTGTTTCGTCGTCTTTCTAATTGATGTTTTGCTTCCATTCAAGTCTTGCCTTCGAGAGTAAATTTGATTTCAATGGCATCGAGATATAAGCCCAACGTTTGGTTCTAATCCCAAACCATAAAGGGTATTGGCTGAACTGATGGCGGAACTTGTTCAGTTTCCACTTCTGTTTATTATGGCGGCTATCATGTTTGTCGTCAACCTTGCAACCGACGATCCCCAGACTACACTGTTGGGCGAATGGTGCAGCCTCCACATGTATGTGAATGCTAGAGCGTTTACAGACAATCTCGATTCTGTTTTGCAATCTCTCTTTTCAAATCTCTCTTCAAAAACGAGAATCGGGTGTACGCCATGGCGCGGAACGCAGACCACTGAAACGGGGAACTTGTTCAGTTTCCACTTCTGTTTATTATGGCGGCTATCATGTTTGCAGTCAATCTTGCAGCCGACGATCCCCAGACTACATCGATGGGCGAAGGGTGCAGCCCCCACATCTATGTGAATGCTACAGCGTTTACAGACAATCTCGATTCTGTTTTGCAATCCCTCTTTTCAAATGCAAATCGATTCTCACAAAACGGATCCTGTCTATGGTCTTGCTGTATGTCGCAAGTATTTGAACGCCAGCGAGTGCTCACAATGCCTGAAGGAAGCGGCGACACAAGCAAAAGCAGTGTGTCCTGAAGGTAATGGTGCTCGGGTTCATTTGGACGGTTGTTTTCTCCGCTATGAGAATAATACCTTTTATACTCAGGATGTGGACCCTGTGGACACCCTTTATTGCGCCGGCACGAATTCCAGCTATTCACAGGCATTCATTCAAAGAGCCAATGACTTATCCACGCAGCTCATAACCAATGCTTCTGAAAATCGTTATGCCAATGGATCCTTATATGGTCTCGTTCAGTGTTGACCCTCCCTTACCAGAAGTAGTTGCCAACGAAGCATGATTGAAGCTCAAAATCAATTACTTAAGTGTCCTCCCCATAGTGAAGGCCGAGGTCTCGAGGCGGGCTGTTATATGCGCTACTCAACTTACTCCTTTTTCACAGATAACCAGACTTCCGGTATGAGTTTCTAGCCTTGATGCAACTATTTGGAGTTCCATTCTCATATTACATGTATGTTAATTGCTTTTTAAACGCAGCATCGCCTAATTTAACGCCGTCGTTGGGGAAATCGTCATCGAAAAAAGTGCCTATATTGCTGGGTAGCATTGCCGCAGCAGCTCTGGCTACGGTGTTGTGTTTCATACTCTTCTATCGATTCTGTCGACCTATTAGTCATCGAGAGAACACTGATCGCACAGGTGAAATGTATATCCTTTCATTGTAGCCGCTTCCCTGCTAATTAGACGTATAGTCTGAGCTCCTAAACTTGGTCGTATTCAACATCTATGATAAAATTTGCTTCAATGATGCTCTGCGCAGATGAGAATGGTGCGGCGAGGGGAAACTTCGAGGAATTTATCTTTGATTACGAGGTTTTAAGAGACTCCACTGCAAACTTTGACAGAAAGAACATGATTGGGAGAGGAGGATTCGGTGAAGTTTATAAAGTAAGGTATTATACGTGGACTTGATGGGTTCGCCCAATTATGTCCTTTGTTTGTAGATCAATTATAATGAGTTGGCTGAGCAGGGAAGACTTCCGGATGGGAGAGTTGTTGCTGTTAAGAAACTGAAAGAAAGCCAAGAGACTACTCAAGCTGCGGAGGAGTTTCTGACAGAAGTGAGCGAGCGTCCGTCACCGTAATCTTGTTCGTTTGCTCGGCTGTTGCACGCGAGGGCGCCAAGGCTTGCTGGTTTACGAGTATATGTCTAATAGCACTCTAAACAAGCATTTGTTTGGTACGTTTCTATTACTAGTTCTATCGTTTTAAGGGTTTCAGTTGGTTAATTCCTGAAATCATGGACAACTTGTACGAGGCTTTGAGATACTAATATCGACGCTACGCAGGAGAGATCGAAAGTGCTTTGAGCTGGGAACGCCGTTTAACTTTAAACATTATAGTGGGAACAGCTCGAGGGCTTGCATATCTGCACGAGGATTCCATCGTTCGCATTATACATAGAGATATCAAATGTGGAAATATACTTTTAGATGACACATTTAATCCTAAAATAGCAGATTTTGGATTAGCTAGATTCTTCCCAGAAGGCGAGTCACATGTTTCTACGAGAGTCGGAGGAACAATGTAAGTTGTGCAAGTCATTTAATAATTTCTAAAGGAGATGATCTTGTTTATAAGGTGTCAATTGAAGTGATTATTTATGGTTCCTACTAATTTATCATGAATCAGAGGTTACACTGCGCCGGAGTATGCCGTCCAAGGACACTTAACAGAAAAAGCAGACATTTATAGTTACGGGATTGTTGTTCTTGAGGTCGTGAGTGGCAGAAAGTGCGTGGATAGAAGCCTCCCAGAGGCTATGCAGATTCTTCTCCAATGGGTGCGTGGTTTTAAAAATTTGTTTATGATATAATCTTGGTTTGATGATTATAACTTGAAACTCATTTAGAAGAATGAACATCGAAATATGAGCTTGATGATGATGCAGGTTTGGAATCAATACGAGAATAACCATGTTTTGGGTATTGTTGATCCAACGTTAGAGGGACAGTACCCAAGAGAACAAGCGTTGAGAGTAATCAGAATTGCACTTCTTTGCACTCAAGGTCCTTGGACGCTACGGCCAACAATGTCACAGGTTGTGTCGATGTTAAGCAACAATTTAGAGATTGTTGCCCAGCCTGTACAACCAGTGTTTATAGAGGCCTTGACCAGGGAACATACGAATTCCTCCGGAACCTCCAACGCTGTAACCTCAGCTTCAAATTCTGTACCATCTCATGAATCTCATGGATCTGTCAGCCTGTCACTAACTGCTCGTTAACTGACAGGTCATCTTAGAGGAAAACCATTTATTTTTGGTATCTACAAGCATGGATTCAATGCATCTTCAGATCTGAAGAATCACCTTAAATTAAATGGAGTTTAGCAGATGGAATTGTGTGATTTTATGTAAGTGATCACTTGTTTAATTCCTCATCACTCTGTAAATTTTGTTTTCTCTGATCTGCTCATCTAAATGCAATTTAGTTACACAAAAATATTAAAAGAGTTCGACGATGATTCATGCTGTTTTCTGATTGAAATTTAGCAAAACATCAAAGTTCGGCTGTATTTTGTTCGTCATATGCAAACAAGCATGGCATCATCACTTGGCTATTGAAATTCTCTTTTATTCGTTCATGTTGTATCTCATACCGCTGATCAAATTATGTTTTTAAGCGGACAATTCGCCTTCTTAAAATTCACGGGATTCTCATTGGTTGCACAACCACGGGAATATTAAGCACCTCGATATCAAAGGTGCATTTTATTAAGGAGAAATAGTTTAGATATATGGAATGATAATTAACTCCGGAAACTGTTAGGGGAGATCCCTTTTGTGTTGTAACGTTCAATACGTGACGCAAATTCTTTGGACCCACGAAGCTTTGCTTGAGACTTTCATTCCTCCCAAATGAGAAGCGGTACATCCTGGAACATCGATGTAACTAAAGACTAATGGCCTACAATGAAGTCTTGAACTATTTTTTCACGCTTCCTCAAATGGCAAATTACTCTATTCTCGTTTATTCAAGTTTGTACGAGTTTGTGAGCAGTATGGCGAGGCAATCACTAATCGGAAAAAGGGTTAAGGACATGGTCGGTCATCAGTGATCAAATTTGAAGGGCGGGTCTTAATTTCAATTAGAAGGGCATATATTTATGTCGCCCTTCCATGATGAAGGGCTTTAAAAAAAAAACATTTCAATTGACCACAATACATTATTTTTACATTTCATTTTCAGAAAGACAAAATCATCAATATTTATGTTAATAAAAGACTTTTACATATACAATAGTGAAGGAGGTTCCATGTTGCATTGCTTAAATTGTTCTATTGTCTATTAAAACTCTTTTGGAATGCTAAGACTTCCAATAATTACACATCTCAAATAATTGGAACAGTCCCTTGACTTGGCCGCAAAATTGATCCGAGATAGCTTCTTCTTTCAGTTATAAACCTTTGACAGTTATGGTCTAGCTTAACATCTCTTGTGTGATACCCTACAATGAATAAATTCAATATGTTAATAAAAAAAACATAATAAAACTTGAAAGATATTATAAAACAGAAAGTAAAAGTCAAATGGTATAAAACTAAAAAAATCACTTACCAAAATTGTTCTTTTAAGTGCTTGATAGAGTAAGACAGTGATGGTCATAAACACTGAAACTCACTAGTTCTTTCAATCTATTCTCATAGTGGAAGAGGTTTTCGAGTTTTCATCTCTTTCCATTCATCATAAATAGCATCCCAATCTACCTCATTTAGAGCATGAGGTGCACTGAGAGAGAGAAACATTAACATATCCAATGTTTTTAAAGAAAGTTTTGATCTATCATCATTTTTTATTCGATTTAATTTTGAAAAGCCTCTTTCACATACGGCTGTACTAGCTGGAATAACAAGAATAGCTTGCCATAGTTGCATTAAGCATGGAAATCTTTCAAACCATTCAATTTCACCTCCACATAGATCCCATGCTCCAAACATATGCTTTTTTGGGTAAGATTTATAAATAGTACATATAAATTCATCCATTTCACCCATACATTTAATGTTGTCCACAAAAAGCAAGCCTCCACCACTAAATTTTTCACATAAACATGTCAACCATCTTCTTGTTTGATTGTCTCTATCATCCATATCCTCATAATAATTACGAGGACTAAAAAACTTAGCTGCATTAAAAATAGGCAAATCTGTGAACCGTGCATTTAGAGAGTCAATCACCTTCATTACAAAACCTTTTCCCAGCGTAACACAGTCATCTAGTGTCCCTGATCTCTGTGACTTCGGCAAACTCTCAAACCTCAATTCATGTACATGTACTATACCTGTACAATCTGCAAAATCAAGAGTTCCTTTTTGTGTTTTACTTAAAAAAGATGATGTGTGCATTGCCCCTGCCCCAAATGTGCCTCTTAGAAATCGCTTATGAAGCAAGCTAATAGTGATATCCAAAGTCGTTCCAATAGATGTAATGTCAACATGATCCTCTTGAAACTTTTGATTCAACTTATTTAACTCAATAAGCACATCTGCGAGTAAGTGGATGCAAAATTGAACTTGAAATATTGTAGCCATCTCATACATTTTTTTCTCCACTAACTCCCAGTCTCTTAACAAAGCAGGCATGAGCTTAACAAGTCTTTCCATGACTTTTCCTCTAGAAAGCCATCTAATATGATGAATTTGTAACACTTCTAGACTTGTGATTTGAAATGACTCCATTAGCTCTTTCAATTCTCCATGTCTTTTAGTAGATTTCCCTAACCATGAATAGATCTTGTTTGCAAACTTATCAATAGCTTGCAACTCTTCAAAATATGATGAAGCATCATTTGCTGCTAATGCTTCTCGGTGAGCAATACAATGGATATCTAATAAATGAGGGGCATGTCGACGAAGCTTAGTAGATAAACCTTCACGAATACCCCTCATGGATGATGCTCCATCAGATCCAAATCCAACTAACTTTGTCATGGATAGATTCATATCTGTTAAAAGAGATATCACAGCATCATACATAGATTGTGATGTTCCATCCTTAATCTGTAGCAACTGTATGAATTTTGTAGCACATGGACCTCTTCCTTCATTTGTCAAATATGTAATATAAACAATCAAATGTTGCACCATAGTCCGATCAGTGCTTTCATCAAGTAAAAGTGAGTAATATGGGCTTTGGAAAATCTCATTTTTTAATTTTCTCCAATATACCTCCTTAGCAGCGTCTAAAAATTCTTTTCCAGATGTTGTATTTGTATATGCCGAATATTCATCTGTTAAAGGCATGTGAGGAGTGTTTTTATACCTGTTCAAGTCACAAATTGACTTATATACTTCCAAAGGTAAATCATGTATTGCAACAAAATACATGTTCTCAATAACTGATATAATTCTCCCTTTCTGAGCATCAACCATTAGCTCTACATGTTTTGTAATTGGAAGAGTACTTTGTTTTCTTTCTGCCTCTAAAAATTGCAAAGAAATTTTATGAGCCTCTGATGCTGCATGGATGTTTAAAGCACTAACTTGAAGAGTTGTGCTTCCATCTTTAGCAAATGGAGTTTCCCTTTTAAATTTTACACACCATGAACATTTTATCCTTTCAATGCCATTACAATATTTTACAGCATATGCCCATGGAAATCTCATCTTCCATTTGGACTTGAATGTCCTTTTGTACCTCTTGGATGTCGGTTCCTCTTCAAGAAGTTCTGCACTATATGATTCATGGTCCCCATCTAAATGATCATATACTTCATTTTCAGAAATGTGCAGTTGATTAGAGCATTGAGAGATACCAAATGCATCAGCAAGTGAACGTTGTTTCAGATCTTTTTTTGGGCGACCAAGAGGTGGCATTTTATACCTGTAAATCATAATCAATCAACAAAACAAGAAATATAAAAATACAGATTAATATAAAACACACAGATTCTTTGAAAACAAGACAGTAGACAACAAACTTCATATGAAAACTAATGTAGAAAAACACATTAATAAGAAAAAAAATCTGAAACTCTTTCCAAATTAATAAGAAAAAAAATTATACAGGATAAGATGTATGGTGATCCTTTATTTAAAATATAAAAACAATTATCTAAAATCAATATAAATATAAAAAAAAATTTGTAGGCATGCTTAAAACATACAGAAGCACATAATTCTTCAATGAACTGTGTAAAGCACTATAACTCATGCTTGATTCTGTATGTGTAATACAATACGCAGTCATAAATTAAGATGGTTGTTCACTGTAAAAGTCACGGTGGTGGACCATTTGGATATCTGAGAACGGCTTTGATGCCTGGTCACTGTAAAAGTCATGGTGGCGGGCCATTTGGATATCTGAGAGTGGCTTTATCATTATGTAGAGTCCACAATCATTGAAAGCTTCACCAAGCTGGATGACAAATTTGTGGATAATGAATGTCTAATAATCACAGAAAGGAGTTTAAAGTATTGTATTGCAACAGATTGTTTTGAGGCCACTAGCTGCGAGTGGATAAAATCTGTAAAAGGATTTGTTGTCAATATTTTGTCGGCCTATTCGATCACTAATCTAGAGGAATTAATAATGTATGATGGAAAGCATGCAAAGCCAAAGGAATGCGGTTGAGAAAGGAAGCTTATTGGAAGGCTTGTGGGGCAGGTGGTAGCCTCCTAGACAACTCCTATTTCAAAACACCCAATTATTTCAAATACCACCTAAACACACACACAGTTTCATTATGAATCAGTGTCAAGTACCTTTACACAACGTCATATAAAAGTTTCTCCCAAGATAGTATTCAGTAATCACGGAAATATCACATCGACACTTTTGTTTTACAGTTGTTGAATTCTTGAATTGAAATGAAAGACTTAAAGAATTCTGCAAAATGTACCTATGTGAAATCTCAGGTTTTTATCTTCAAAATTTTGCAAATGTACATAATTTCATATAAAAACTTGTCAATTCAAAACAAAATGGTATAGTTGGAATCCAGTAAAGTATAAGTTGATTTGATGGGGAACGATACCATGCTTCCCCTTGACTCTTTGGGATCAGTATTAGTAATAGCAGGACGAGGCCTACAAAATGAGAAGTTTGCACTGGTAGGTATTACTATTCATGTTACTGTGTGATATTGGAAGGCTGTCATAAATGTATGCATGCGTATATTTGTTAATGGGGACATAATGCTAGAGCGCTGTTCATCTACAGACTCATAATCATATCAGGTCAGAAAATTCTAGTTCCATTTCCATCCATGTGCTTGTCAGAGAAAGGGTTAATTTTGAAGCTTATACTTTAGATTCCATGGGTAAAACACACATAAATAATAGGAATAACAGTGTACAGTACATGGATAAAGATCACGGGGAAATGAAACTAATATGGGGTCAGATCATGTCCATAAACTCAATAATGTTTTATTCCAGCTATAATAGTCATCCACAACACTGGTTATATAATGATATTTTTCCTACCCTCATTAACTGTCCAGTTTTGTCATCACAAGATAATTGCAGTGATCATGTTCATTTGGAAATGGATTACCATCAGCGTGTCCAAACAACATGTAGTAGCTTCAACCAGTTGGAGCAGATTTTTTAAGATGCCACTGAGTTGCACTTGTCCAGGCCAATTTTATGCCCTGCAGTAGACAAGAAACCAGCTAGCAAGCATCTAAATTTTAACATTTCCCTCTTATGGATGATGATCGAACATGAAGGAAAGGGGCATTTCCATCTGAAAGGGACGAGGCATCTAAAACCAATATCAGATCTATATGACATTCGTCCAAATCATCAAATATTTATTTGGACAAAATTGAAGTAGCACGCTAGGTGGAGATATTTTAGTGTTGTTTTAGCTGCAGTTTTCTAAAAAAGGAAGGCAGGGATCCTAAAAAAAGAGAGTAAGGTAGAGATCCTAAATAAAGAAAACTAAGGCAGAGATCCAAAAAAATTCAGAACAGAGCATACGATAGTCAAACAGAAATGTAATTTACATTTAATTTCCGAGAGAAGTTTCATTACAAAACCATAGATGCTGCTCCTTTTAACCACATCAGAAGATCCTTGTTTCAGCTCTCTATTTAAACACAAGAATATATAAGAAACTAATATGGGGTCAGATTCAAATACACATCAGGGGTAAGAATATACTCATTAGGTTCTTAATGTCCATTCAAAGCCTGAGGAACCCATGGGACCATGGGAGTGATAGTTGACGTGGGATTCTTAGGATAGTTCACTTAACAGGGAGAGGTTTACATAACTAAAAATTGATGTGTATGTTGCTTTCTCTCTCTTTTTTTAATATATATATTTTGGTTAAACGTTGAGATCAAAATTATGACTGATTTTCTACAGTTGCCTGAAATAGAGTCAGTCCAGTCGGTGACTCGGTGTGTTTGGGGATTCTTTTGTAAGCAAGTAATTTGAATAATCTTGTAACACGGTATTCTGAGTTTAATCTTGTTTGAATCCCTTGGATAATTTCCACACCTTACAAGTTACGTTGCCACGAAGTTGGGATGCTCGGGCATATTTTCTGAAAAGCCTTTGCAACTATAATGGAATGGGAAAGAGGACAAGCTTGATTGATGTCGCTCAATATGAAAGGCATGTTACGTTTTCTGGGTTTCCCAATTTGCAATTTTGTATATTGTGTGCAAAAAGTTATCGTGTTAGATTGAGATTTTAGGTTCACCTCTAAATTTTGGTAGGATATGGCTGTCTTTTGCACAAGCAAAATATTCTTCATAATTCATTTTCTTGGAAGCCACTGTGGACATGAAAGAGATTCGTAACCCTATGTTTATAGGAATAAGTTAATAATGTACCAAACAACCGTTGCTTGTTTGGTGTTTTTTTAGGCACTGTGCGGAGTCTAATATAAATTGGAGCAGTATATAATAACATATGATCTGCAGTATATGTTATATGTCACTGCTAGGTGCATAAGTTCATGGATGAACTCTTTTTGTACAGTGGGGTATATGTGCTTCGCATGCACATCATACGATATGGTGCCCAGTAATTAATATATATATATATAGATATATATATATATATATATATATATTGACAACACTTTTTCATATAGTGCAGTCACTGTTGGATGTATATGCTTTGCCCTTTTTTTTAATGATATGGTGCAGTTACTGTTGGATGTATAAGTTCTGCCACGTTTTAATGATTTAAATTTAAAATTTTATTATAATTAAAACTTTAAATTAATGAAAATTTTAAATTTTATTACAAAAGTTTTCATGAAATTTTCATAACCAAATCTCATGAAATTATTAGACAAAAGAACTGTTTACCACAAATAGATTATATTTATAGTGAAGGACCAGAAATGTAGAACACAAAATCTGGAAAACGAATAGCACCCATCATTCTAGCATGTAAACATCTTGAAGATGATGTATCATTGTTCAGCATGATAATCAGATATGGAGGAAGAAAATATTATGTTGCGAACTTGGAAGAAAATATAATGATAATTAGGCTTTATGCTTTTGTATTCAGTCACAATAACTATGGAGTCCCTGTCATCTTTTCCATTTCCCACACAAAGTCCTCGTCCCATATGGACTAAATCTGGTTTTGTGCTTCCATTTCAATCATAACCTTTCCCATTTTCCACCATAAGTCCGCCTCCCATATTGATTGCTTACATATTTAATAGATTGAGGAAATTTCTATGAATGTCCCAAATGAAACGGAAAATGCACTGATACCTGTAGTGCATTAAGCACCTAATAGATCGAATGAATTTTATATGAAGTGTTCAAATGCACAGAAAAACGCACTAACTATTGTCCATGACACACCCACTTATCTATTTTGCAACAAAAGTAATATAAATAACCATCGTTATTCTTTCCTCATTTCATAGGCATTCACTCCATCTCAATGGGGAACCCATCAACCACATTTTCTGGTCTTTTGTATCAGGGTGGTTGATGTTTCAATGCTTCACTACCTGCTCATCGGCAGTGCAACAGCCTTAGACCATGAGAATTACCATACTATCTCGGTTGAAAACTTCAAATGGAAAGAGCCACAGGGATTTGCCAAATGCCCAGCTTCATTTGCAGGTGAACCGATCTCTTTTCTTTTTTTGTTTTCAGAGTACTTCTTAGATAATTCTTAGATAAAGTACTTGCATTTATCTTTGTTGGATTATTGGGAAGCTTAATTTCACAAAAGCAAGGGGCACATGCAGAGTGAATTCGCGAACTTGCTGGTTTCGATGCTACAGGCAGCCTCAAAGCCAATATACTAATAGAAATCTTCACAAAGGTGTAGGGATCCATGATAAATTTAGATTAAAAATAATAATAATAAATAAATATAACCAACACAAAGATAGAGAAGAAAATAAATAAATAAATAAAAAATTGTTCTTGTATAACAAAATGTTAACAAATTGTGTATCTTTTATGAGAATGTGAACATATATTCTTCTGAAAAGAAGGGAAATGAACAGGAACAATAATCATTTGATGACTGGGAAACAATTTTACACAGTGATTACAAGAAACAGTACTGGAACCACAAGAGACATTGACAGAGGACTCATCCGATCACCTCAGATGTAAGAAGTTAGAACAAATGCAAACTTACAAAACATCGCAGTCTCTCTGAAATTAAGAGCCACTGTAAACCTTGAAACTAGACCAAGCAGTCACCTTGGGACCGATTCTTGCAAACTAGAAAACCTCCATAAATGAGGAGAGGCATATAAGGACATGGATCAGGGATTTCCAAAATTAGATAGGCAAGCAAACCTTTGGTTGAGTGTTTAAATTCTTCCACAGAGCTCAATTATCAGAAAAGGTTTTGAAAATCAGATATTGGAAAAATTCTATTATGCCGAAGAGTTGAAAACGAAAACTGAAATCCTTGACAGAGTTCAAATCGCTTTAGAGAACTTAAAAAGAGGGAAATTATATCATCTGAAGTCTTGATTTCCTGCAAAAATTGAAGAAGAAAATTGAAATCCTCCATAGAGTTCAAGACATGGAAAGAAATTGAATGAGCTCAGAAAAAAAAACACCATCCACAAATGACTACACTCAAAAGCACATTAAGCAATACCGTCAATGCAGAAGTGCCTAAGATATCTCAGGAAGTTGTAGGCATAAACAGTAGAAGTTTAAGCGAGTCAGCGCATAAACAATGAGAAGTCTAAGGAGCTCAGAACGCTAGAGGCATCAGAACACTGAATCCATTCCAAGAACTTAAGAAAAAACTCTTCCCAGACTCTCAATATGGGCTGAACATAAATATTTGAATGATGAAGTACTTAAAAAATCAACTATCAGCAAAACACAATGATTTACTTCTGAAAAATACAATTTAAAATACCCTAACAACTCCTGAACATAAACAATATGGAATTGTGTATACACAGACAACCTTGAAAGAGGGATGGACTCAAGGGTTTTGAGTACCTGGTTGTTTGTGCAGCCGATTGAAAATATTTTATCGTTGAGCTCTGAGTCCTGAGTCCTGACACTCCTGAGTCCTGAGCAGTGAGACTGAGGAATGGGTCTTTCACTACAGGTTGCAAACTTGCAGGTTGCAGTTCTTCTCTTCTCCAACGCGACGAAAAGAAAATCCTTAGCTCTGAGTCTGAAGCTCGAGTCATAACTTGGAAGTTGGTAAGGAACATTATTACGGTCGTTGCCAGTCGGCTTGGAGTTAGCAATGTCATTAATTTTCTTCAATGCCTCCGCTACCACAGTCCACTGGGCAGCATTGAGCAACCTTTACAAGACTGGAGTGACCACTAACCACTGACCAGTGATGAGTCAGCCACGAAAACCCGTCACAGCTCACTCAGAGTCACGACTTCCATTTCTCCTTCGCTCGACAATCTGTCCTTTCTCCGCTCACTCCTCTTGCCACGCAATGCGTTCCACGGTCATCCTGATCCGACTCATATCCCGATTCCCGCCTCAATTGGGGCGACTCGTTCGTCTAAGGGAGCTCCAGTTGGGAGATAATGAATTGGAGGGAAATATCCCAAGCCAGCTTGCTGTTGCAGAAATTTGAGTATCCTGATTCCTGATGCTCTCCAACAACAATCTCACCGGCGGTAATAACTATTAACGAGTCACCAGTACCACAGTGCACCCGTGGGCCATGACCCGTCCACCACTGGCATAGCACTTCGGAAAACATTTTATAGTATTATTCAACCTTCTTTTAAAACTTGTAAAAATTCAAAATTAATTTTTTTTTTACTAGTAAATTTGGCTCCTTACTTCTCTGACGTGCCAAAG